>JAESUZ010003620.1:85000-120885 GCA_017311185.1 Proteles cristata cristata | reverse complement strand
CTGACTGAGGCACCCAGGTGCCCTGACAATAGAGTTTCCCAATTTCCCTTTAACGGAAAAAGATTTTCCTTTATTCCTTCCCCAAAAGAGTATTTTCACTGGATATGATAACTTTTTCCCCCCCAGAATTAAACAAACAATGTGCTACCTCCTCGGGGCTTCTAGAGGGTTCTGACAGGGAGCCCTCGACTGCTTGAGATTTTCCTCTACAGATAAAGTGTCATTTCTGTCCTCTGCTTTAAAGATTTGGTCTTTAGTTTACAGAATTTCGACTCTGATGTGTCTTGGTGTGTAATTCTTTGGATTTATCCTACTTGAGATCCATTCAGCCTCTTGAAATTGTAGATTTATGTATTTTGTCAAATTTGAGAAGTTTTCATTCATTATTTTTAAGGTGTTTTGTTTTTGTTTAAAATTTTTTTTTATTTTATTTATTTTTGAGAGAAAGAGACAGCATGAGCAGGGGAGGGGCAGAGAGAGAAGGAGTCACAGAATCCGAAGCAGCTCCAGGCTCCAAGCTGTCAGCACAGAGCCCGATGTGGGGCTCAAACCCCTGAACCACAAGTTCATGATCTGAACTAAAGCCAGATGCTTAACCGACTGAGCCACCCAGGTGTCTTTTGATTTTTTAACCTCTGCTCTCTTTCTCCTTTTTTCCCCAGACTTCAGTGACACAAATATTAGACTTTTGTCACAGTTCCATATGTTTGAGGGACTTATTTTTTAATCCACTATGCGCTATTGTTCAGATAAGTAATTTATATATTTCTATCTTCCAGGCCATGAAGTCATTCCTCTGTCCCCTCCATTCTGGTCATTGACCATCTATTTTATTTTATTTTATTTTTACTATATTATTTAATTTTATTCATTGTGTTTTTCAGTTCCAAAATGTCCATATTTTAAAAAAATATACCCTTTTTTTTTTTGCAGGTTTTTTCTTCTATTTTCTTCCCTATTTGTTTTAAAAGTTTGTTGAAGCAATGTTATAATGATTGCTCTAAAATATTTTAGGTACTTCTAGTATCTCCACCATTTCTGTGTTAGAACCTACCGATTACCCCTTTTTCTTCATCTTGGAGTCTTGGTGGGATGAATGAGTTTGGGTTGAAATCTGAGCAGTTGGGGTATTTTTTTCAGAGACTCTGAATTTCACTGAAACGTTTTAAGTGCCCTTTCTTGGCACAGTTCTGGCATGGGAAGAGCGAGCTTTGCCTTGGTTCTGTGAAGGTGCCCCACGTGCTGTCCAGTGACACCCAAGGGGGCGGCTTCTGGGGGTTCTGGGTCCCCACCAGGTCTCCAGGGATGCCTCCCCGTGCGGGAGAGCAGAACACCTCATTGCCACTCCCACAGGCTCTCTCCTGACACTGCGGGGGGGGGGGGTCCCTACACCCGGTGGGAATGAAAACCTTGGACCCACCACCACCCACCGCCTCATCACAGCCTCCGAGGGCCAAGGGCCAAGTCTAGGCTTCCCGCTCAGCCTTGGCTGGCATGGGTGGGGTGGAGTCACCCATCTATTTCTGCGTTGGTTGCCTGGCGTAGAGCAATTCTTGTCTACAAGTTTTCCCTGTTCGTAGGATGTTCCTTTCCCGGCTCCTTGGCCAGAGAGAGCAGGCTTTTCTTGGTGTTTCTTTTGCCTGCTACCATTGGTGTTTCTGCCGTGTGAAATTCTTTATCTTCAAGTCCAGAATGTCTCGGAGAAAAAGACCCCAAGAGCTCACTTCTAATCCATCCTTGGGTCTCAAGGAGTCTAGTGGGTTTGGAATCTTCCCTGTGTCATTCGGGGACTTCTTGTACTATTTTTACATGTGATGCCCAGAGTTTTCAGTTGTTTTTAGTGGGAGGAACAGGTATAAGTATATCTATCCCATCTTTCTAGCAGGAAAGATGTCTTATTTATAAGCTTTATAACCTCAGTTTTTGTTAGCCCTTTATGTACTTTCTGCAGATTCACAAGTTGTGTACACTTTGCCTCATTTGGTTCATCATCTTGTCTATGTGCACGTTTTCCCCCAAATCCTTTGAAAGTAAGTTGGAGATATTGTGGCCTTTTGCTCATCAATACCTCAAGGTCTATTTACTGCTTTTTTTGCACAACCAGATGACAAACTTCAAAATCAAGAAAGTTAATATTGACGCAATGCTAAAATCTAATCCTCATTCATGTTCAAATTTCATCAGTTGTTTCAATAATGTTTCTTACAGTTTTTTTTCTTTTCTTTTGGAGAAAGTAGGAAGTTCTTGAGCGTGGACGGGGGCACCAGGGACAACAGGCACACACAAGAGCCATGTGGGAGCCCCAGATGTGGTGTCACCTCGTATTCAGGGCCTGGGGGGGAGCTGGCTCAGCTCCAAGGAGAGCCCCATGCACAGGACGGGGGGACGGGTAAGAGGGAGGTCCAGATGCTTGCGGTCTGGGGTTGTTGGGAAGGGAAGGCAAGGTCGCTCTCTGCTGTTGCTTAGATTTTCTTAGAGACACAAGCAACGGAGTGGTTGGGGGAAGGATCGGTGAGCCGGTAGAGATGGCAGGAATGGCTGTTCCCACGGGAAGAAGCCGCCCGTCCAGGGGCCCCGAAGGGTTGCCAGACATCCCGTCTGCTGCCTGGCTGGTATCGGACTCTGTTTCATTTCTTTCTGAAATTATTAAATATTTTTAAGTCGAACTAGCAAAATAAAATTGTCTGCTAACAAACTTGCCCGGACAGACCACAAATCCACAAATCAATTTGAATTCATTTTAGATTTAAAACTCCTTCCCCTTCTGTGCTTTTCCTTTGACACGTCACGGGTCTGTTCAGTGAGTCATTCTGGACGAGCCCGGCCATGTGCGGCACTGGGGGGCCGACGCCCTGCCCTCCTGGGAGGGAGATGGGCCAGAGCCCGAACAAGCCAGACTGACCAGTTGTGTGTAGGGGCAGGGCACACGTCCGGCCACAGTGCGGCGGAGGCCACAGGGCAGCTGAAGGCGTGGCAGAGGGAGCAAAGTCCAAGCCGGCCCCAGGCACGCGCATGAAGAGAGCCCAGGCACGTGTCGCACGTTAGGAAGCTCTATGGTGGCCAGCGTGGCTGGAGTGGGGGGGCGGGGGGCGTGGGAAGAGAAGTGGGGTAAGTCCGAGGGGTCCACATGGGACCCGGGCATTTCCCCCTGGTGCTGTGGGGATCCCAGGGCACACAAGGGGCCGTGTGGTTGCTGGGCGACAGGAGGCTGCCGGGGCCGGACTGCATCTGGGCCGCAGGCGGCGGCGCAGCCAGAGTGGCAACAGTGCTGGGTGGGGAGAAGGGTCTGACTCAGGGGTACATTGGTCATAAAACAGAAGTTTTTGATGAATGAGTTGTGGTTTGGGATTTGTCTTCAGCCATGGAAAGGGTACCAACTTCATGACCCAAGCTGGTCCCGGGAGAGAAGCCCGGGGCCTCTCCTGCAGACAGGGCGCCCCTGGGAGGTCGACTAGATGTCCAAGTGGACGAAGTAGTTAGCGCTGGGGGCTGGGGAGCCGTGACTGGACTGAAGAGACACGAGACACGTTTGAGACTTGTGGTGCCTGGACGGCAGGAAGCCCAGAGAATCGCTTTTGTCTCACTGCCCAGGGACAGCCAAGGGGGGCGGAGGCAGCCTCGCCTGGGAGCTGGGTGGACCCAGGCCCCGCCCAGACCTGCGGAACCAGCGGCTGCCTTTGCACACGCCCCGTGCTCCCTTCAGGCTGTGGGAAGGCCTGGCCAGGGGTTCGGGGGCAGACAGTGAGGAGAGGCGCACTGGGTCCGGAGTCCTGGGCCTCCAGGGTCAAACAGAACAGGCTGTGGGTAGGACACTGTAAAGGAATGTTCCGGGAGACAGGAAAGCAGAAGGAGACAAAACCGCCCCAGCTCAGGGTCCCTGCGGCGACAGCGCTCTGCGTGAGGCCGGGACAGAGGCCACCTGGAGACTCGGGCCCCTTGGAGAAGCCTGGCTCAGGGGCTGAGAGGGGGGCACAGGCTGCTGAGACAGACATCCTCCTACAGAACTCTGTGCTTTAGTTTCTCTTCCTCTGAGGCAGCCGTGTGCTTCCAGCCTGATGGGACCTCGAGATGCGTGTCTCTCACATGGGTCCCCGTCAGGATTATTTGGAACGTGACGCATCCACATCTGACGGCTGGCTTCACCGCGCTCCTCGTCCCTCGAAGAGCCTCATGCAGAGCAGTCCGTCCGTATTGGTGAAACTGAGCTCAGTTGACCACGTGGTTCTTCAGGTTTGGCACCAGGACAAGTGTGCCTGACGCGGAGGGCACGTGGGCGCCAGCGGAGGGCGGCGTGTGGAGCCCAGGCCAGCGCGGGCCACGGGAAGAGTTCCTGCCCAGCTCCCGAGTGGGAGACACTCAGCCAGGGCTTGCGGGTGGCCTGGTGGGTCCACGACGGGATGTGAAGTGTGTGTGATGTGTACATTTGTACACTTTGGTTTCCAGTGTGGTCTCGGCTCACACTCATCCCCAGTAGCAAAGTGTGGGGATGGCCGTTGTTATACAAGGAGTCATTTTCTGGGTAAACATTGCCGACACTTGCTCTCTGTGAGAAGGTGCGGTGCCTCCGCGTTGCCTTGGACACAGGGACAAGTTTGGGCTTCTTGGAAGAACATCGTCTTCCTCAATGGTGACCGTATTTAGCACCAGGTGCCCTGGCCCCAAGCGGAAGCGAGGCCTGCAGGGGTCAGCATGTGCCACCTTGGAGTTCATGAAAAAGTCATTAGCTGACCGCCCCCACCCCCCTCTGTCAGGCAGAATCAGGTCATAAATACTGCCACTTGTCGACCAAGATATCAATCTATCCAGGTAGCCCTCACTTCTTGTCTCAGGCCATATGTTTCTGTTATTTATGTCGAGAAAATGGCATTTGCACAGCCATTTCTGGTTGTTTACAGAAGTTTAGCTGCTCTGATGGGGCTGGGTGCGCTGCCGGCACTTAGCCCCTAGATAATATACAAACCGGTGCATTTTAACATGTGCTCCCCCACGCCTGATAAACAGGGCGCAGCCGAGTGCACCATCTGCCCGGCCGAGGATGCGGCAGTGTGGGGCCTCCGCCCCCGGACACCAGCACACTTGGCGAGGTGGCCACAAGGCAAGTGGTGTCCGCTTCCACCTCTCAGATGACGAAGACTTTTTGCAGGAGACGCAAGGAGGGACCGCGTGACCGGACCTGGGAGCTTGACTCACACCCGCGCAGCACTCCATGCACTCACGTGGGCTTCCCTTTTCTGTCTGCTTGCAGCCAGGGCTGGAGGGGGCGATGCCAAGACGCCAACCAGCGATCAGGAGAGCTTCCCTGGCCAGTGGTAGATCTTCACGCTCAGAACCCGTGTCTGGAGAGAACATGGGTGTCTCTGGTCTCTGAACTAAACTCACTTTTGACTCCGTTTTATGTAGACACAAACACACAAGGGGGAGAATCGCACATGACACAAAATTTGGAAGTAATATAATTTTTGATCTAATAATTTTGAATAAGATTAAGGCATCAACAATTATTTTTATTTTTATCTTTTTAATTTTTAAAAATATTTCATTTATTTTTGAGAGAGAGAGACAGCGTGAGCAGGGGAAGGTCAGAGAGAGAGGACGACACAGAATCTGAAGCAGCTCCAGGCTCTGAGCTGTCAGCACAGAGTCCGACATCGGGCTCGAACCCACAAACCATGAGATCGTGACCGGAGCCAAAGTCGGACGCTTAACCGACTGAGCCACCCAGGCGCCCCAAGAATTATTTTTAAATTAACAGGGTTGAGGCTGAGATTGCCTGAATGTCTATATTATTAAATGTGTCACACACATTCATGCACATACCCATGCACACACTCACCCATGCACTCATGCACACTCACACTTGCACACACCCACACTCATGTGCACCCACAAACGCACATAGTCATGCACGTGCACACTAGTGTGCACATGCATGTAACACACTCATGCACACACATGCACACGCACGGTACACACACATCTATCATGCACATTCGTGCATGCACACACACACACACACACACACACTTACACACACACATTCATCCAGCATTATTCACCTTTTCCTGGTAGCCACCCAGTCATTCCACGGTGACTTAACTTGAATGCTTTTATTTCATTTGGTAGCTCAGGAATTACTTTGATCTCTTTGAAAATAAAATAACTTAATCCCTAAGCATCAGTACTGTTCTGGATTTCTCTACATAACAATGATGGTATGTTTCAGCCATTTAACTATAACATTCTAAAATGAGAGAAAGGAGTCACCTAATTCATCTAATTTTTTGTAAATGGAGCTTCCAAAAGCTTATATAATTTCTGTGCATGGTGTTTGTCAGAGCGACAACATGGTCCAGCTTTAATTTAGTGTCTCCAGAGCCAGTGGGCCCAAATTGAATGTAGATCAAGCCTCGAGCTTGCCAGTGGGACAAATCAGCCTGATTATGTGGGATTACACGGTGCATGAAATTTTAAATTAAATAGTTTCTTGCCCTATTAAATAATGTCAACAGTTTTGTTGTGCTGAGTTATTTTCATTCTCATCTACTTTTATATGCAAGTTCTTTTTCTTTTATTAACGAACACTGTTTAGATGTAAAAACCCCAGAACCTCACCCCTCTCTCTCTCTGGAGAGTTTATTCATGTCACGTAAAAATTCAGACCAAATCCATTTTTTTCCTTTTAGTCCGTTTCATCACATTATAATTCTCTGGAATTCTCTTCAATTTTGTTAGAAGGTCAAATTAAGTCTTTTGCATGGAGGAAATCCAGCAGACAGAGACTTCGTTCACTGCAGCCCTGCTCATGTTTGCTGATTCTGTGTCTCACGTGTGGGTCAGCTTCTATTCATGTACCGTTTAGCACTGCTGTTCCCGTGGCCCATGCGCTTTCAGGAGCCTGCGCTTCGGAGAGCAAGGAAGGGCAGAGACAGAGAGAGAGAGAGGAGAGACACAGAGTGAGAGAGAATCCCTAATAGGCTTCACGCTGTCAGCGCAGAGCCAGACTTGGGGCTCGAACCCACAAACGGTGAGATCACGACCTGAACGGAAACCAAGTCGGACGCTGACCCGACCGAGCCGCCCGGTACGCCAGCAGCAGGTCCTGTTTGCAGGCGGGCAGTGCCCCGCTGAGTGGGGCGTCCCCTCCCGTGGATCAACCGTTGTCATGCATCCACTCTGGGGCCGCTGTGAACCCAGGTCCAGTACCTTCCCATCCGCGTCTTTTGTGCACATGGGTTTCCATGACTTCCAGTGAATTCCTCAGACTGGAATTCCTGCTCGTGGGGTGAGGATATGTTTGACTTAATTAAAAAAATTGTCAAAAGGTTGGGGCGCCCGCGTGATTCAGTCTGGTGAGCATCTGACTCTTGATCTCAGCAGCTCTGGTCTGGGTCTCAGGGTCATTAGTTTGGGTCCTCAATGGGCTCTGTGCCCAGTATGGAGCCTACTTAAAAAAACACCAAAATGTTTTTCAACAGGGAATTTTTGAGAATTTCAACAATAGTGGAGATTTCAATCGGTCCACATCCTCACCAATATTTGGTGTTACACGCCTTTTTTAAAAAATAATTTTTAATGTTTATTTATTTTTGAGAGAGATAGAAAGACAGAGCATGAGGCGGGAGGGGCAGAGAGAGAGGGAGACACAGGATCTGAAGCAGCTCCAGGCTCCGAGCTGTCAGCACAGAGCCCGACGCGGGGCTCGAACCCACAAACTTGGAGATCATGACCTGAGTTGAAGTCTCACGTTCAATTGCTCAACCTGCACACACATTTCATTTTATTTAATTTATTAAGCATTTTTAAAAAGGTCATTTATTTATTTTGAGAGAGAGAGAGCAGAGGGGGGCCAGAGAGAGAGGGAGAGACCGAGTCCCAAGCAGGCTCCAGGCTGTCAGCACGGGGCGATGGGGGGCTCGCATCTGCAGACCGTGAGACCACGACCTGAGCGAAACCAGAGTGGGCCGCCTACCCTCGGAGGCACGGGCGCCCTGCACGCTCGCTTTAGGAAGAGGCTGTGAGTTCCTGCAGAAAAGCCGCCAGGCTCTGCACGGTGCGTAGCAAAGACCGTCCCAGCACCAACACCCTCCTGACTGCAAACGCCATCCTTTCTGCAGGGCTTCGGCCCCTCGTCCCTGAGCTGCTCTAATCCCAAATGCGACGGTGTCCGCAAGTTTCTCCCCACAGAGAGATGGCTCTCACTTCCCAGCGCGCTGGCCCCCGCTCAGAGCTCCAGGGACGGTGCTGCCTCTGCGGACGCGCGGAGCCGCAGGGAATCTCGGCGGTTCTGCACGCGGCCTCCTTCGCTGGCCCGAAGCAACCTGCTCACAGCCCCTCCGTCGTCGGGACGACCCCGGGTGCCAGGGGGCGGCTGCCCCGCACTCGGCTTACCCGTGCACGGGCTCCTGGGTGGGCCGCGTGGCACTCGAGGCAGACACCCAGCACGGGGGCTGGGCGCACGGGTGCAAGGGGCCCCTGGAGCCGTGGGGACGGCCTTCACACCCCGCGGGGCCTGATCTCATCCAGGCAGGTGCAGAGGAGTTTCCCTGCGGCAGTGCCTGCACTGGGGCCCTGGCCACCCAGGGTCGCCCCCGCCCAGGGGCCCAGAAGCTTGTCGCCCTGTGAGCGTCACCACGTCACGTACTTCACCGTGGTCTGCAGACCTGATGGTTGGAAAGGCAGAGCCTGCTTGGACCTGTGGATTTGGGGTCGCATTTTCGCCCCCTGCTCAGGACATCCGGGCCCTGGCGGGTCAGTGGGAAAGTTCCCCGGGCGGGCTGGCCCCAAGGGGTGCCGGGTACACAGAAACGGGTCAGCTGGTGAGCAGTATCTGTGTCAGCAACAAGGGGACCCGAGGCTGCTGTGCTCTTTGCTCAGGCTCAGAACTGGGCTCTTTGCTTCCCCTTCGCACCAAGGGAGCCCGGCGGGGGTCCTGCGGTCAGCAGGAGACCAGCGGCCGGGAGGCAGGAGGGACCCAAGGCCTCGGCTCCCCCTCTGATCACGTGGAGAGTTGGGGGCTCCAACCTGTGGGTCCGGAGAGCCTTGGGGGACACGGATGGGATTTGCGGGTAACAGTATGTGACCCACTGGGACCAGCCTTGGGAGCTGCCGGACCCCGAAAGGCCTGCAAAGTGTAGTTGGTGCCCGTGTCCGGGTCCGCCTGGTTGGGGACCTCTGTGCCGTAACACAGGTCAGGGGCGTGGCCTGTCTTCTGGGGGTGCGGTCACACTAGCTTAGACTCTGAGTGTGACAAACTCACGAAGCCCCTAAGTTGAAACACACATGAGATAACTGATGTGACCCTGCCTGCGGAGAGTCAGCCGGCGGCGGGCTGAGAGTCGAGCCCAGCGCCCAGGTGGGGATCCCTCCTGCCCAGGTCTCATTCACCAGCAGAACAGGACCCCTTACCGCGCCCTTGCTGATTCTCACCCCCGCGCCCTGCCTGCCACTGAGCCCCCCTCCGCGTTCTGGGCTGGATGCAGCGTGACGTGACAGGGACCGTGAAAACCCAGAGCTGCTATCAGAAGAGAAGCAGGGGCCTCGGGGAAGAATCTGCAGGAAGGGCAGAAACCAGGACCCATGTTGGCTTTCAGGGAGTAGTGGCATCACGGGGTGCTTCCTGGAGGAGGCAGCCTTGCTGCGCTTACTGTGCTCATGGACTCAGCTCAGGATTTGGTCCCGGTGAAGAGGCTCCTGGGGACCAGTCTGGCTTTAGTGGCAGAGAAACGTGACTGGCCGTCCTCCCAAAACCATGCAGCATGGCAGAGGGCACTCCGCCCCCCCACCCCAGGGGCACCCCAACACAGCACCCCAGACTCCGGGGTGACAGGCAGACCCTAGGGGAGTCCTGAGTCTGCCTAGTCCGGGGTGCGCTGGTCTGGGACAGCTTGAACTGAGCTCAGCTCCGCCATCGACTGTGGTCGGGCCCACGTGGGCGAGGCGGCTCTGCTGGCTGGGGCTGGCCTTGCCCGCCAGCGGCTGATGTCGAAGGGCCTGGCGGGGACACGGGGTGACTCAGCTCGGCCGCGGTGCCCCACGCCCCGGCGGCCCAGAGCAGCGGAGGGGAAGGAAACGAGCCGGCCCTCTGCAAACCGCTGCCATCCAGCACCCAGAGCACCCTGCACGCCAGCCAGAGGGGCGGGCAGTGTGCAGACTTGCCTATGGGGACTCCCCGAAGAGAGGGGGTGCTTACAGGGACGGCGGGGGCACCCGTGCGGATGCCCCAGTCAGAGGTGGCTCCGAACCAGGCTGCTGCGTGAGGACGGAGGGCAGGGGCCCCGGCCATCCAGCCGCCACGCTCCCTGCTCCTTTGGCTCAGTCCCAACCCGGCGAGCGTGGGAAACATGAGCTCCCGTCCACGCACGGCATCTGGCGCTTTGCGGCCCCACCGCGTTAACGACACACGGGTCTGGTCCCTTTGGGGAAACGAGCCTGGAGTGAGAATAAATTTTAAACGGTAATTGTTTCAAAAGTTATGATATTTGACGTGGCTAAACCAACTGCTGATAAATGAAGCCTTGCTGACACTTTACTTCAACATAGTTTATAAACAGAATATCATTCAGGGAGGCTACTTTTCCCTTCTTGATTTTCTGTAAAATGCACTTCGCTGTATGTATGCATGTTGAGAGATATATTTATAAAATGTATACACTGATTTGTATTGATTAGTTAATTTATATGAAGAAGTTCAATAATATTTCTTTAAATATATATGTATAGAACTATGGCTTACTTACACATAGATATTATACAAACTGAGCTAGTTTAATCAAAGCCAGTGAAAACCTTGTTCACTAGGTGTGCGTGTGTGTGTGTGTGTGTACTTTCAAAAAATTTTAATAGTTGAATCAAAACTCTGTCTTTCTCCCAAGGCTAGTCGCCAAACATTCCATGACTGAGATTCCAGGAGATGTATTTTAACATAAGGTGGGGTCTGGTTCTCCAAGGGAAAATGAGGCAAGGAAATTAAAATCGCGACTCAGCACTTTTTATGGAAAAGTTATGATTTCCAGAAGCTTCTGCCACGCTCCGACTCTGAGTGCACGCTCTGCCTCACCGCAGGGGCGCGGGATTCTCAGCAGGTCTGTGCCGCTGAGCCGAGAGGTTAAAGGGGGAGGGGTTCTCATTTGTACCAACACAAAGCCCACGTTGTCAGAAATCCAACCGATTTGCATTCTTGGATGTGACACACGGACTTTCAGGAGAAAACTACACAAAACAGTATGTGTGATCTGGCATCACGGGTGTATTTCTGATTTCCGGGACGCTCATGTGAGAGCACGGAGGTCCTGGGGGGCGGGCGTTGGTGGACTGTATCCTGGAGACACGAGGGTCCCGATGGTGGCCTCGGCTGCCGTGTCTCTGAGGACGTGGGTCGGCAGGTGCTTTCAGGGCAGGTGGCTGACGTGGGCGTAGGGAGATGGTGCTTCATACGCTTGGGCACAACAGGGAAGAAAACATTCTCAAAACTTGCAGCTCCCTCGATTAGTCTAATTATATTTTGTGCATTGGAAACAACGATTTCACATTTTTTGGGTTGTTTTATTCATAAGAAGTACAGTCAGGATAGTAACCTGGAACATGATGGGTTGGGTCATTTAAACCAATGTCAGGGAGCCCGGGTGGCTCAGCTGGTTAAGCATCTGACTTCAGCTCAGGTCACATTCTCACAGTTCATGAGTTGCGGCCCCGCGTCGGGCTCTGTGCTCACAGCTCGGAGCCTGGAGCCTGCATCTGAGTCTGTGACCCCCCTCTCTCTGCCCCTCCCCTGCTCTCTCTCTCTCTCTCTTTCTCTCAAAAATGAATAAATGTTAAAAAAACAAAAAATAAACCAAATGTAGTCTCCAAAAGCATTTTTGTTTTTGCATTAGGGATTTATTTATTTACTTATTTGTTTATTTATTTTGAGAGAGAGAGAGAGAGAGTGAGAGAATCTCAAGCAGGTTCCACACTCAGTGTGGAGCCTGACATGGGGCTTGATCCCACAACCCTGGGAACATGACCTGAGCAGAAATTAAGAGTTGGATACTAACTGACTGAGCCCCCGAGCATCAAGGAATTTATTTTAATGAGCACATTTGGCATTTACCCATGGCAGCCTGGTGTCGTCTTTCCTCAGCCCCCCTGAGATAATCGGGACGGCGCGCGGGAAGGCAGGGTTCAAGGCGGGGAGGCCAGGAGCACAGCCTGCCGTTGACCAGGTGCATCTCCTGCGAGACGCGGGCCTGCACGGGCCCCACGCTCTTGCCGGGAGCAGCGCCGGTCGCACTCCCAGCTGCCTCACCTGAGTGCTGGTCTCCGGGACATCGCCCTGCCCAGGTCAGGCGGCCGTCTCCCCCCACGGCTCCGGAGCTACATCCTGGGGCCGCCAGGGTCCTGCTCGGTCCCTGGGCCGCAAAGCTGCTGTGTGTTCGGGAAGAGGTCACCTTGCAGTGAAGGCTGTGGGGGAGGAGTGGGGCAGGAGACCGGGGGTCCTTTGTCTCCCGCGGGGTCCACGTACAAGGTGGTCCACAGCAGCAGATGGGGAACTGGAGCTGTTTCACTTCCCGCCATTAGGGCCCCCGGGGGCTGAGAACCCCTTTGACACACTGAAGCTGGTTCAGCGATTGTGCGCGTCAGCCCACGTTCTCACTTAGATGGAAGCTGGAGCCTGGCAGGTGGCGGAAGGGTGGTGTCTGCCCTCCGTCCAGTGAGGGGGCGCCAGCCCCCCCCACCCGCCGTGGCCACAGAGAGCAAGCGCAAAGAAGAGGTGGACGTGTGTGGCGTGAGCCAGCTCTGTGCTCGGTGGGTACGCACTGGGGGGCAGAGATGGAAGGCAGTCCCCCAAAGTTCTTCTAAGAGGGCACCCACGGTCCCTCTGCCATCAAAGAGCCAGGACGCTGCCGGGAGGCACACCTGTAGGAGAGAAAGGCAAAGGGAAACTCAAAAGCACATTCTGTCCTTCAGTTGTTGCTGGAGGTGGGGGGTGGGGGGGTGGGGGCTTCATGCTGGACAGTGAGTGAACCAGGGAAGGGAAGGGTAGACCCGAGCTCCCTTTAGAAGGTCCAGGAAAATACCCAAAGGCTTGAAAATCAGTAGATGATAAAGACAAAAAAAGGATTTCTACCATGTGGGTATTATGATTATTAGAAATCACGGTTCATAAATCACGACAATTTGTCAAGATATCACTAATATCTAGAAAATTTTCCTGGGAAAAGATCTCCAGGTGTCTTAAAAGTAATTGTATCAAAGGAAAAGCTAATATAATCAGGCCTCGTTATAGTCTGTCCTTTCTTAAATTTTTTAAATTTTAAAAAAATGTTTATTTATTGTTGAGAGACAGAGAGACAGAACATGAGCAGAAGAGGGACAGAGAGGGAGACACAGATTCTGAAGCAGCTCCAGGCCTCTGAGCTGTCAGCACAGAGCCCGACGCGGGGCTCGAACTCACGAACCACGAGATCATGGCCTGAGCCAAAGTCGGAGACTTAACTGACTGAGACACCCAGGCGCCCCATCTGTCTTTTTTTTTTTTTTTTTAATATTTTCAAGTGTAGAAAAAGAAATATCCTATGACCTTCAAAGGAAATAAAAAATAAAAAAGCCAAACCCAGGTGTCTCCGGCGTGTCTGGAGATAATGTCAGAGAGGGGGAGGGGATGAGTCCACGTCCTGTGGGAGGAGGCGAGGACAGTCTGAGACTCACCGAGAGTAAACAGGAAAGGGCATTCTTCTCAAGAATTCTGTGCCCACTGGACTTTTCCTCAAATATAAAAGTTACAGATCTTCTATAGTTCTTAAAGACAGGAAAGTCCGTGTAATTAATTGGGAAAAAATATCCTGAAAGCATGCTCCAGCTGAGTATGAAAAGAGTCAAAACTTCAAACATAAGAACAAGATAATCATATTCATTGTTATAATATTATAATAAGGAAGAAAAAAGCTGAACAGAAGGGGCTGTGACCACATTGGCTTCATGGTGATTGCCAATGCCAACAATCACGATAAAAATTACTGTGTAACAATAGACTTTGGGTATTAAATACAATGAAACGAACAAAGTCTACGTTGTTGGGGCGCCTGGGTGGCTCAGTCGGTTAAGCGTCCGACTTTCGCTCAGGTCATGATCTTGCGGTTCGTGGGTTCGAGCCCCGCGTCGGGCTCTGTGCTGACTGCCAGCTCAGAGCCTGGAGTCTGTTTCAGTCTGTGACTCCCTCTATCTCTGACCCTCCCCTGCTATGCTGTCTCTCTCTCCTAGAAATAAAAAAAGAATTGTTATATGATTTGAACTATTCAGGCCATACATATACATTTTTAAATTTTTTTAATGTTTTTTATTTATTTCTAGGAGAGAGAGAGACAACGTGAGCAGGGGAGGGTCAGAGAGAGAGGGAGTCACAGACTCTGAAATAGGCTCCAGGCTCCGAGCTGGCAGTCAGCACAGAGCCCGACGCGGGGCTCGAACCCACAAACCGCGAGATCATGACCTAAGCGAAAGTCGGCCGCTTAACCGACTTAACCACCCAGGCGCCCCGACATTTTTAAATCTTGCCCATTGATTTACGATTTGTTTTTCTTTGTGACAAAGCTCACCGGAATGATTTAGGAGAAGGCACGTGGTTTCTGCCTTTACCTACAAATTGTCGCAAGTGCCAGACGCTCACAAGTTAAATGGCTGATACATCGGTGGAATGTACAAGAGTAATAATGTATTTTAATTTTTCATTTCATTTGTTTATACACTTTTGAAGATTTTATTTTCCAGCCTCTCGACGCCCAGCATGGGGCTCGAGCTTGCAATCGAGAGAACCTGAGTCACACACTCCACCCACTGAGTCAACCAGGAGCCCCCAGAACAATGTATTCTCTTTTTTTCTTTTTTTAAAGTTTTTATTTATTTATTTTTAGAGAGGAGGAGCGAGAGAGAGAGAGAAGGTGCGCGCGCGCGCATGCACACACACACACACACACACACAAGCAGGGGGAGGGGCAGAGAGACGGGGAGACACAGAATCCGAAGCAGCTCCAGGCTCGAGCTGTCAGCACAGGCCCGACGCGGGTCTCGAACCCACGAACTATGAGACCTGAGCTGTAGTCGCTGCCCCGCCCACTGAGCCAGCCAGGGGCCCCAGGAGCAGTGTGTTCTACAGCGAGCCGCCGTGCCTGTCCCGGCGCTGCCTGCAGGCTACGGGCCCACTGGACAGTGACTGGGCATGTGGGTGTGGCCCTGTGACCCATCTCCACAGGAAAAACACAGCAGGGAGACACACGGGTGGCCTCCGAATCTTCAACTCATCAAAGCGTGTGTGTTTCACACCAAGTCTTTTTATTTAGTTGTGATATGTTTGACATCGTGTACATTTAAGGTGTACAACATGTCATTCTGATACATTTATATGTATACTGTGATATATACATATATAACAGAACTAGTTCTGTTAGTTACTGAAATATGACTGTCGAAATCCACGTGCACAATTAGTACCTCTGTGACAGAACATAATTCTCATTTCTTCTTAGTGGCCAGAATAATTAAGATCTGGTGAAATGGTGGTCACCAGGGGCTGGGGGTGGAAGGCCAGGACAGATGTGTTTTAGGGTACAAACCTGGCCATGAGTAGTCAATGTGTCCTAGAGGTCTGATGCACAGTGTAGTGAACGCAGACAAAATATTGTATTAGCATCGCACCAAGTCTTGAGGACTGTGGGAAAACCTTTGCCAACATCTCCCCACGCTTGTGAAAGTGGCCTGAGTGACAGGAATGGGGTCTGATTTCCTGGGCAATGGGGCGTCACCTTTCTGTTCTTGGGAACATTCCAAAGCATTTCACCAGTCTACTTTCGCGCCCCACCCTCATCAGTGATGGCCACAGTCAGACACGAAGTAGTCCTGGGCGGTCTGGTAGTGGGCTCGAGGGGCCAGCCGCCCTCCGCGGGATCATGCTTCCTGCAGCAGAAGAGAGAAGCCCACCGTGGAGCAGAGTCATGGGAAGGGAGCCCAGGGGCAGAGAAGAATGGGCGGTGTCTCCCTCATGTCCGTTAATTTTACTTGGACCAGAGATCACACTCTGCATTATTTTAATTCCTTTGAATTTACTGAAACAAAAGGTTTTGGCAGTTCAACATAGCACCTTCCTGTATTTGGGAAGAACGTGTACTCAGTTGTCCATAGGTGAAGTGTCCTGTGAACACAATTGTGTCAAGTTGGTGTTGTTGCTGATTTTTATCTGGTTGTTCTGTTAGTTACTGAACTGTGACTGTTGAAATCCACGTGCACACCTGTTTCCTTCCACCTTCGGTTCCATCTGTCAGGGCTTCAGGGATGTTGACACTTAGTGGAGGCGCACATGTTTATGGTTGTTTTGTCTTCCTGATGAATTGTTCTGGTTTCTTATTATCAGTGTCAAAAGTCTTTTTTTGGTAAAATCCCTGTTAATACCTATTTTGCTAAGTTTATTTTGTTTGCTGTTCATAGAGCCAATCTAAATATGTGATTAATTCTAATGTGATATATATTTTTCATGCTTTTACTTTTTTCTTTTTAGTTTTTTAATGTATTTTTTTTTTCCTGAGAGAGAGAGAGAGACAGCGTGAGCAGGGGAGGGTCAGAGACAGAGAGAGATGCAGAATCCGAAGCAGACTCTAGGCTCTGAGCTGTCAGCACAGAGCCCGATGTGAAGTTCCAACCCATGAACCGTGAGATCGTGACCTGAGCCAAAGTCGGAAGCTTAACCGACTGAGCCACCCAGGCGCCCCTCCATGCTTTTACTTTTAAACTGTACCTGCCATGGTCACAGTGGATTTTCTGTGAATGATGTATATTTGAACATGGTATTTTTTATGCAGGCTGACAATCTCTGTCTTTTAATTAGAGATTAAACCATTTATATTTAATTCAGTTTTCTGTGACGGTCTTTAAACCCACCATCTTGTGGTTTCTATTTTTCAGTCTGTTCTTTGTCCATGCTACATTTCCCTGGTTTCTTGGCTCCCTTTTGCAACCTCCTTTCCTCTGCTTTACAAACGAGGGAGTAATTCTTTCCCACCCTGGATCTTACATGGCGCGTTTCGCGGCAATTTAAAATCCTCTAGGGAAACAAACAAAGGGGCACTTTGAAATACTAGTGTCTTTCACTGTCTTATGTCAAAGGTAAAATGAGAAAGGGGGTGTGTTAGACTTCCCTGAAAGAGAGATAACCGACCTGATGATCAATATTTAATGATCTTGCCCTTTCTACTCCCAAACTATTGTCAAGAATACAATGCTGTCCGGGCCTTCCCATAAAACACAGCCAATGGTGTCAATAAACACCATTAAAGGTTGTAGAAACCTAATTCATTATAGCAAAAACATATGGCCAGGTTTTGAATCCTGGCTCCTTCTCTCTCTTCCCCTCTCTCTTCTATCTATCTATCTATCTATCTATCTATCTATCTATCTATCTATCTATCTATCCTTTCTGTCATTTAGTTTAAAATTGTAATTTGTAAAATAAATACTCTGACACATTTTCTGTGAGTTGTCCCCCATTAACTGTGTGTGCTTGGCAGTGACAATTGGCTTACTTGGTAACCCACACCTTGACGTGTGTTTCAGCTGCACATTCTCCAAAATATCAAGAAAGAGGAAATAAAAGTCTCCATATTATTTGCTAACAGGTCAATGCCAGGATCATATGTTGGAGGTAAGTTAGCATTTTCTATTTTATGGAACATTGTCAGTTATTTGCCAAAAGATCTGTGGCATTATAGCTTTTTGACCTAAACCTTTATAAGCATAGACTATTTAAAATATGTAACATTTATATATTTTGCAGGACTATATGATGTGGTGAGTGAATTCCAAAAAATAAATAGTTAATAGAAATTTCTTTAAGGGAAGTAGGAACAGACATATAAATTCAAAGATTAAAAGAAAAAACATAGCATTTCAGGGATTTAGAGGGCCTACTCAGGCATTTTATTATGGATGATGGTAGGTATCCCATGGTAGTTGAATTTCATGAGAAAAACTTAAAAGTGAGTATAGCATTTATTTTCAAACCAATTAAAATACAAGAAATCACTTATTTAAAAATTGCATAAACAAAACATAAGATATATAAATGCGATTTTACAAGTTTTCATGGGAACACAGGAACACAGGTTTGAAAATCAATGCTCTAGAATGTATTCTCAAGAAACAGAATTGCTCAGTCAGTTAGGATTCTTTTTATTATTTTTTTTTTACTTTACTATATGTTGCCTAATTTTTTTCCCAAGTGGGTGTGCTCAGATACACTCCTACAAGGTCGATTCAAGGCTCTCATAGTTCTTGGCAATTTGTGAATGAAATATCTTTTATTGTTATTTTACTTTGCATTTCTCCACATTTCTCTAATGGGGTTAAGCATCTGTTTGTAAGTATGAGGTATTCTCATCTGGGAAGTGTTTAACTTTGTCTGTTATACATTTATAAGGCTTTTAGTATTTTCCAGATGCAATCCTCTTTTCTTGGTCAAAAATGTATTCTCTTAATATATGGATTATACACTTGACACTTGAATAGCACGGATTGGACTTGTGCATGACCACTTATACATCAGTTGTTTTCAATAAATATACATACAGGACTGTGATTTAATTTCTCCTTATGATTTTTTTAATAACCTTTCTTGTCTGTACCTACTTTACTGTATAATACAATAATACCATACCACATATAACATACAAAATATGTGTTAATCAATGATTTATGTTATTGTTAAGGTCAACAGTAAGCTATTGGTAGTTAACTTTTGGGGCATCAAAAGTTAATGGAGATTTTCACGTGCAACAGGGGTCAGCACTCTTAACTCTGATATTGTTTAAGGATCAGCTGTATTTTACTTTTGGTATATTATTTTTTATGTCATGAAAAACTTACAGCTGATAATGCAGCCAGATTTATCAATCATTTTCTTTATGATTTATATATACTCTTTTCTTGTTTAAAAATACTTCTCCATCTCAAGGTTACTATCTATCTTGCTAGATTTTATTTTCAGGAATTGTATTTAGGAATACATATATAATATTAGTATTTTACACATTACATTATGTTATTATATTAATTATATTACCTACATACTATTTTTTGCAATAATGATTAGCTTGTAGACTTTTCCGCCTCCTCTTCATAATGAGAAAATTGAGCAAATAATTGAAACCCTCTGAGCTAAGTGGCTTCATATGTAAATAGAGATAATAATAATGATTTTACAGTGTTTTTGTCAAAATTACATAACTTTATAAAAGTAAAGTACTTAGAATGATGCCTGGTATATTAGAAAGCTTAATAAAGTTAGGTATCATTTTGTTATTATTACTTTTTTACTTTTCATTTTCTGGCTTCAATGTCAAGGTTATGCGAGCATCATAAAATAGCATAGAATTCATCTTTGTGTGACTAAAAAAATCTTTCTCTGTAGCTATACTACATATTATTTAAATATGAATCTTTTTTTGCTCAACATTTTAAATAGTTGTGAATTTTTATTAGCTGTTCTACTTCATTTTATAGTAAACATGTCATTTGGATATACATCTTTTCTTGACCAACGTTTTAAACAGTTGTATAGTTTTATTAGTCTTTCATTTTTTAAAAAAAAATTTAATGTTTATTTATTTTTGAGAGAGAGAAAGAGAGAGAGAGACAGAGTGTGAGCAGGGTAGGGAGAGGGAGACGGAGACACAGAATAGGAAACAGGCTCCAGGCTCCAAGCTGTCAGCACAGAGCCCGATGCAGGGCTTGAACTCAAAAACCATGAGATCATGACCTGAGCTGAAGTCTGATGCTTAACTGACTGAGCCATCCAGGTGCCCTATAAATTTTTATTCGTCTTTTATTGAGAAGACTGGTTTTGTTCATGCTATTTTTTTCTTTTCTTTTTTTTTTTAAATATTATTTATTGTCAAGTTAGCTAACATACAGTGTGTACAATGTGCTCTTGGTTTCGGGGGTAGATTCGGTGGTTCAGCACTCACAACACCCAGTGCTCATCCCAACAAGTGCCCTCCTCAGTGCTCATCCCCTATTTCCCCCTCTCTCCCACCCCCTCTCTGTTGGTAAGTAGTTCCCCCCCCTTCCTTTCCCCATGGTCTTCTGTTAAGTTTCTCAAGATCCACATATGAATGAAAACATATGATATCTGTCTTTCTCTGCCTGACTTATTTCACACAGCATCATACCTTCCGGTTCTATTCACGTTGTTGCAAATGCAAGCTATTTTTAATATCTTTTATATTTAATTTATATTCTTTTATTTTTCAAAATCTCCTTCTTGAACATTGCTTTTACCCTATTTTTCTATATTTATTTGTTTATTTGTTTGTTTGCTTGCTTAGAGCTAGAGAGAGCACACATGTTTGCATAAGCAATTTGGGGAGGGGCGGAGAAAGAGAGCTAGAGTCCTGAGCAGGCTCCTCACTGTCAGCTCATGAACCCTGAGATCATGACCTGAGCAGAAATCAAGAGTCAGAGGCTCCACTGACTGAGCCACCCAGGCGCCCCCATTTTTACCTTATTTTTCTGGCTTCTTTTTGTGGATGAATGTTCACTACCCTTTTGCAGGGTATGGATGTAAGATAATAACTTCCCCTCTAAAAACCGTGTTGGTGAACTCTACCAGTGTTCTCACTATTAGCAGGGTTGAAATACCTTCGCATTTCTGCTATAATTTCTTCTTGGAGACATAAAATATCAGAACATGAGTTTTTAATTTCTAAATGCTTTAGTTGGTTATTATTTTGTGTTGTTTTCTAATGGTATTTTGCTGTGCATAAACAATGTTCTGATATAAAAATGTCAGACCTTTCAAATGTTTTTTTGAATTTCACTGCAAATTGAATTTTCAAAAATTGGATATATTTGAGAGTGAATGAGAATTTTCTAATCATTAGGGAGCAGAGTTCCATGGATTTTTTTTTTAATCAAACTTGATAGTGTGTTTATTCAAATCTTTTTTAAAAAATTATAACTAATTTTATTTCCTTGCTCCACCCATTTTCAGGGTATATGGTTAAATTCAGCAATTATGATGTTGGATTTGTCCACTTTTTCCTGTTTGTATATTTGTGAGTAGTTATTATGAGTTGATGTCATTATGTGCATATAAGATAAGCACTATTATAGTTTCTTGGGGAATTGCTGTTTTTATCATTAAGAAATGACTTTATTTTTCCCATAGGTTTTATTTACCAGAAAGTCTGTTGCCTTTGTTATTGATAGTGTTACAATCTCTTTATTCCTGAGTATTTTCTGTGTACACATATTTTACTTTTACTCTTTTCACATTAAAAAAAAATTTAATGTCTACTTATTTTTGAAAGAGAGAGAGAGAAAGTAAGGGAGAGGAGGTGCACAGAAAGAGGGAAACACAGAATCCAAAGCAGGGTCCTGGCTCTGAGCTGTCAGCACAGAGCCAGACGCGGGGCTCCAACCCATGAACTATGAGATCACGGCCTGAGCCGAACTCAGAAGCCCAACTGACTGAGCCACTCAGGCGCTCCACTCTTCACATTTTTAAACTAGATGTTAATAGATATTCTTTTGTTTTCCCCTGATATTTATCTTTAAATAAAACTATTTATTAATTTTACATTAATTCTAATTGCTAACACATTTGGTATTATTTCTGCCAACTTATGTTAAATTTTTCATTTACCATGTGTTTTCTTCTTTGGGTCTACTTTTACTTATTTATTTGCATTCAATTAGATTTATTTACTTATTTCCCCCTTCTTACTTTGGCAGTTTTTTTTTCCTGCTTATATAAAAAAAGCAAAATATCTACTCAGGACATAAAATCAATGAATAGATTTATTTAATTTGTGATTAACTTCTTTAGTAATAAAATCTTAATGTTTAACTGATCATTTCCTCATCTTTGATGGAATTTTGTTCAGTATATTATTTCCCTCTTGTTCTTCAATTCATAAGTGCAGAATTTTATAAAATATTTTTCCCAGCTATATCGTTATGCTCTCCAGTACTTATGCTTAACATTTTCCCTCGTGCTCCCTGCTTCTATGTTCGAGTTGAGAATCCCCATGGGTAACTGTGTTCCCACAGCTGTGCAGATGTGGTGTGAAGAGTCTCAGTCTTGATTTTCCTTCTGAAAATTTCTTGTACTCAGTTTTCGAATGATCAATTGGTCACGCCAACTAATTCTCAAGAGAAAATATTCAATAGTTCCACACAAAGTGTCCATCAACGGATGAATGGATCAAGAAGATATGGTTTATCTATACCATGGAATACTCCATGGCAATGAGAACCAATGAAATCTGGCCTGTGTAGCAACATGGATGGACCTTGAGGGTGTTATGCTGAGCGAGATAAGTCAGGCAGAGAAGGACAAATACCATATGTTTGCACATATAGGAGGATTAGGAGGAACTTAACGTGGGACCGTGGGGGAGAAGAAGGGGGAAATAGTGGGGGAGAGGGAGGGAGGCAAACCATGAGAGACACTTGAATGCTGAGAACAAACTGAGGGCTGATGGGTGGGGGGGAGGAGGGGGGAGATGGGCATGGAGGAGGGCACTTGTGGGGATGAGCACTGGGTGTTATATGGAAACCAACTTGACAATAAACAATTAAGGGAAAAAATAAACCCATAAAAATAAACCAACCAGGACTTAAACAGGAGACCTGAACAGACCTGGGTGTAGACACAGGGTCATTTAAGACAGAGATACATTCAGCCAAGCTCCCGGCCTGGGTGCTGCTGCTCAGGGGGTTTGTCAGAACTTCAGAGAAGACAAGCAGAAGGGCGCGTCAGAAGTATTCCCTTCTGACACAATTGGGGTTTAGAAGTATTCCCACTGCGTTTTGAAACATTTGATTATGTGTAATTCTAGAATATTCTTACACAGCGTCTATGAAAACAGTCTTCTCATCCATCTTAAAATACTTACTTCCTCTGTTTCTAGATTTTGTATCATACCTTTAATTTCTCCCTGTTTTTCATATGCTTCATCTCTATTTTTCCGGCTACCCTCTGAGTAATTTCCATCTCTGAGTTCCAGTTTAATAATGTCACTTATTCAAATGTGACCACCTATTTAATCATTTGATTACCATTTATTTATTTATTTACTTATTTATTTTAATGTTTATTTATTTTTGAGACAGGAAGAGAAAGTGTGAGCGGCAGAAGGCAGAGGAAGATGGAGACACAGAATCCGAAGCAGGCTCCGGGCTCTGTGCTGGCCGCGACTCAGGGCTTGAACTCATGAGCCATGAGATTATGACCTGAGCCAATGTTGGATGCTCATCCCACTGAGCCATCCAGCCACCTCTTTGATTACCTTTTAAACATTCTACCTTTAATATAGCAGCCACAATATATTATCACTCTTACTATCCAAGAGCCCCAAAGCACTGTCTTTACTATTTACTGAATAGACTTCTCTGAGGGTTAAATGCACTGTTTCTGATTATCTGTAGGAACATTTATCTTTAATTGAGAAAGACATTTGGGTAGGGTATAGAAATGCGACGTGCCCTTCCACACATTAGGTGTGAGATTCCATTGGTCTTTCTTGTCCAGTGCGTCTCTCAGACGGTCAGCTGTCAGCTTCATTATTGATCCCATGTCAGAAGCTTCCTCTTCGGGGCCAGGGTTTAACAGTGTTCCCAGGATATTCCCAAGTGTGCCTCTCTTTGGACTCACCCTGCTGTGGTCCCCAGACATTTGAAACGATGTGGATTCAGAGTCTTCATAAGTTTGAGAAAAATGCTTTCCTATTATTTCCACAAATATTTTTTTCTGCCTAGTTTCTTCACTCTTCTAAGTCTCCAATACAAGCATGTTGACGTTTGCCGCGGTGTCTGAGTTCTACTCTTATCCTTTCCTCCGTCTTCATGTCCCTCTTTCTATGGGCTTTACATCAGGAATTCCAACAGACCCGTTTTCCTGGAGTTTAGCTCTCTTTTCTCTCTCACTGAGTTCTTAAACCCATCAGCTGATTTCTTAGTTTCTAGTATTGTATTTCTAGTTGTAAAATTTCCTAATTTCTTTTCTTATAGATTTCACTCTCAGTGAAATTTTCCAAGTGATCTATTTTTCATATTTTTAAAAATGTTTGAATTGATTACTCATCCTTTATAGTCTCTGTCCCACAACCTCAAGGTCTCCATTATTTATGGGTCTATGGTAAGTTTTTTCCTCTTGGTTTTTTAGTTCATCACATACTATTTCTTGCAAGTTTGGTAATTTTTGAGTAAATACCATACATGGTGAATGTATGCATTTTGTAACTTTGAATGAATGAATTTTGTAATGTGACCCTATTAATTTCGTTACTTTGAGTGTATGAATTTTTGTTATATTGTGAATTGTGAATTTTGTTACTTTTTTTTCAGGGAATATTTACTGCCTTTTTTTTTTGGCAGGTGGAGAGACTTTGGACTGATGGAGCAACTTGACTTGAGTTTGGGATGCTGTTATTGTTTTTACTGTCAATGCTTATGTTTTTCATTTTGAAAAGTTCATTTATTTCTTTTTCAGTGTTTCTTTCTTGGTATCCCTTTTCCCAAGATTGTTTCAATTCCTTATTTTATCTATAATAACTTTAAATATATTTATTTTATGTTTATATTTATCTCCTTCTGACTATTTACGTATTGACATTTCTAATTGGTGTATCTTTTAACTTTCAGCCATTTTTTATTGTGTAATTTTTTAAATGTTTATTTATGTTTGAGAAAGAGAGAGACAGGGTGCAAGCAAGTGGGGGAGGGGCTGAGAAAGAGGGAGACACAGAATGTGAAGCAGGCTCCAGGCTCTGAGTTGTCAGCACAGAGCTTGATGTGGGGCTCAAACCCATGAACCGTGAGATCATGACCTGAACCGAAGTTGGATACTCAACCAACTGAGCCCCCAGGAGTGCCTATTGTATAATCCTCATTTTTTAAAAAAAATTTTTAAATGTTTTATTTATTTCTGAGAGAGAGAGAGAGAGAGACAACATGAGCAGGGGAGGGTCAGAGAGAGAAGGAGACACAGAATCAGAAGCATCTCCAGGCTCTGAGTTGTCAGCACAGAGCCCAACGCGGGGCTCGAACCCACGAGCTGTGAGATCATGACCTGAGCTGAAGTTGGACGCTCAACCGACTGAGCCGCCCAGGTGCCCCATATAATCTTTATTAAGCATATACCTTCATCTTCATCAGTGACAGCTTTTTCCTTCATGAACCACAGACATCTTGGAGTGTGCAAATCACGTTATGGGACGAGGATGGGCTCCAAGAACTTTAGTCGTAGGGAAACATGCTTTCCCTTTACCAGTGTGGCAACCTTGCACTAAGAGAGTTGTGTCACTTCTGAGTCCATACCCCCTCACTCGTGGTGACAGCTTGGGATTTGTCTCTTGGGAGGGAGAGGGCTCTAAGTCCGGCCAGAGGCAGGCGATGACTCTCCTTGCTGCTTTCCTGGGCTAGTGGATGGAGGGTTTGCCCCCCGCCCCCACCCTGGTCACGTAGTGAACGGCCCGTAGAGGGTCCTGGTTTTACACCAGACTCTCCATTACACATCCCGTCTGGAATGGCCGTCTCTCCTGTGCTGATGGGTGCTCCAAGTCCAAGCTGTCGGGGTTCAGGGCAGGACTATATCAAGGTCTAACGCCCTCCTGGGTCCATAAAAGCCCCCTCCCCCCTCTCATTATTATGGCTTTGTATTCTGACCTATCGTATAATGCCTGCCGACTTTACTTCCCCTCGGAGCTCTGCCATGTGTCTATCTATCAGCTAATTATGCTTCGCCCATGCTTCATACCTGGAATGAGAAGAAACCAACTTTATTTTAGACCGTTTTGTTGTCAGAGGTCTACATTGTCTGTGGTGTTAGATTTATGCCTTAGTCTTTGAGGCTTAACCCCAAATGCTCAAAATCCAGTCTTTCCAAAATCACAGCTTGATTTTTAGGGTAACCTTTTCCACAACGTGACGCAAAAGCATTGAAATGCAAAAGAGGGTGCTGTCTGGCTTCCTCCCCAGGCCCCAGAGGTGGGCATGGAAATCATACAGCCCGGGGCCGAGAGGGCAGCAAGACCCCGCCAGCTGGAGGGGAGCGTGTGCGTGAACATCAACGAGTATTTCAGTCACCATCCTGCTAAGCGTGCTGTGTCTATTTATCATTGACCTGTCATCAAGTCAACAGCAATTCACATAGACGTCATCCCTGATTGGAGGTCATACTCCAAAAGGAACAAACAGACAATACACACTAATTATCACATAATCGTTCAGTCTAATTTGCTTCATGCTAAAGCTCTTAGAATATACAGGCACATCTACATAAAGTAACAATTTAGCCTCGAGTGGAAATTATTACTTTTTAGGACTGTTCAACTAATGTGACACATTACATCTCCTTCATGAGGACAGTAACCAGCCATTATATGAGAAAAAAATATTTTTTTTAAGAATGAAAACATGGGCCCCGGTACAACTTGCTAGTTTACTGCTGCTCAGTTTATGTTAGTAACTTAAAATAAATCATCCCTATATTTTAATAGATATATGACATCACTCCGTAATTTTCCAGTATAGAGGGGTCTTGTTAGGTGCTATGATATTGTGTTAGTCTCTTGAGACGGATCAACCACGAGTGCACATCCTGAAGCTTTCTGGGATAGGTGGCCTCTGGGCCCCCCCTGTGCCCGGGCTTCCCTTAAGTCAGCAGTAACGTAGAATTCCACGTTTCCTGGAGAAGACTGACATGTGGACCGCAGACACTGAAAATGATGGTGGAGTCATAAGCACTCACATGGTAATTATATGTGTGTAATGTGTGCCTTAACAGACAGATTTTTTAAAAATATGCTTGTGCTGCAGACACTTCTCTGATTGGCTTTTCCCACTCAATCGACTCCCCAAAGTACTTTAAAAATCACTCATTGTGGGGCGCCTGGGTGGCTTAGTCGGTTAAGCGCCCAACTTTCGCTTAGGTCATGATCTTGCGGTTCGTGGGTTCGAGCCCCGCGTCGGGCTCTGTGCTGACTGCCAGCTCAGAGCCTGGAGCCTGTTTCAGTCTGTGACTCCCTCTCTCTCTGACCCTCCCCTGCTCACGCTGTCTCTCTCTCTCTCCTAAGAAATAAATAAAACATTAAAAAAATTAAAAAAAAAATCACTCATTGTATCTCAAAAGGTGACTGGAAAAAAAAACAAAACAAAGCAGTTAAAGACGTGTGAGTGCTATTTAGGGAATTTATTTTTCTTTTTGGGTGTGTGTTTTTTAAGTTTATTTTATTTATTTTGGGAGAGAGAGCAGAAGGGACAGAGAGACAGAATCTCAAGTAGGTTCTATGCTGTCAGCACAGAGTCCAACGTGGAGTCTGAACCCACAAAGTGAGATCATGATCTGAGCCAAAACCGAGAGTTGGACGCTTAACTGACAGCCTCCCAGGTGTCCCTGAACATGCTTTGATTGGAGGATTAATCATCTCCGATGAAATGTTTCTTTGCATTAATTTGAAACTAAACTGAATTAAAACTTTAATAGGAGTGTACTTGATGCTCTTTGTTGAACTTTATTTTCAGCGAATTATCTACATTTAAACTTGATAGAACTTAAAAAAAATCTGTTTCACGTTTTTAAAGTATAGTTTTATTGAAGGAACCTGGAAATTCTTATGAAAAATCCCATAGGGCGCCTGGGTGGCTCAGTCAGTTGAGAGTCGGGCTTTGGCTCAGGTCATGATCTCACGGTTTGTGAGTTCAAGCCCCGTCTTGGGCTCTGTGCTGACAGCTCAGAGCCTGGAGCCTGTTTCAGATTCTGTGTCTCCCTCTCTCTCTGACCCTCCCCTGCGCATGCTGTCTCTCTCTCTCTCAAAAGTAAATAAATGTTAACAAAAAAAAAAAAAAAAAAAAGAAGAAGAAGAAGAAGAAGTAAAACCGGCAATCGTCCTACATTTGAGATTGCTTACCTGTTGTGTCTTGGACGTACAGGCAGGCCCTTGACTGGGGTAGAGATTTTTCTGGACTCAAATAATTCTGTGATGGGAAGAAGACTGCATGATCAATATTAAGTGATCAGTACGAAATCCGACCTAACGATAAGGAAGTGAGGGGCGTCTTCCCTGGATGGGAGCCTGAACGTACTCAGGGCTGCAGGAGGCTAACGAATGAGGGGGTTGCTGGCCGCGGCCACGTGGATGGAGCTTCTGGGGACGCACTCCGGGGCGTCCGCAGCACTGAGCACACGGGGTGGGACGGGAAGGTGCGGGAGGCCTGGCCGGCCAGCGGCAAAGTCCCAGGGGCTCCTGGGAGCAGTCACGGCCACTCAGTGAAGCAGCAGAGGGTCTCAGCTGGTCCCAGCCCACGGCGAACTGCCGCCTGCAAACCCAGTCCCCCCAGCACACCTGCGGCGAAGCCTCCCTTCCTTCACTCCAGAGGGTGGACATCTCTCCCGGGGAGGAAATCTCGGCCGGGACCTGTGAGGCTGCAGGTCCTGGGCCGTTTTCCTCACCAAGACCTTCCCAGGGGCCTCAGGGTGGGCACCTGGGGCTGGGATGCGCCTGGGGGTCCCGGGGTCCATCTTTCCTTCCCACCAGGAGCAGAGAGGGGAGAGCCAGCCATCATTCCCCAGAGCAAGCCGTCCACCAAGGCCACGTGTGGCCAGTGGCTTGCTGGCCAGGGAGCCTTGTTTCCTCGGTCCCGGCCTGGCCTCCCGGGGGCTCCCCCAGAGCTTACATGTGGGCCCCCCACCACCACCCTGGGCTCTTCCCCTGCAAATACACCTCGTTCCAGAACCTATTTGCTGCCCGGGCAACGAAGCTGCTGGCCATCCTATTCCGTTCCCGGCGCCTGCCTGCCCTGGAGGCTGGGTGGGCATCACACAAGGCTCCCCAGACCCCTGCACTTCCTGGCGGAGGCCTGTGCCGGCCGTTCCCTCCCCGGGCTTGCTCGCCCCGCAGGCGCTCAGGAAACGGGTGCCATCAGGGTTCTGCAGGCCCCCTGGAAGGAGATGTAATTCTATCCTTTACATTCTGCATTGATGACAGCAAGGAATCACACAAGGCACTTTATTTTTTATTTTTTAAATTTTTTTTTAAATTTTTTAATGTTTTATTTATTTCTGGGAGAGAGAGAGAGAGACAGCATGAGCAGGGGAGGGTCAGAGAGAGAGGGAGTCACAGACTGAAACAGGCTCCAGGCTCTGAGCTGGCAGTCAGCACAGAGCCCGACGCAGGGCTCGAACCCACGAACCGCGAGATCATGACCTAAGCGAAAGTCGGACGCTTAACCGACTAAGCCACCCAGGCGCCCCAAGGCACTTTATTTTTTTAAACATAGTTTATTGTCAAATTAGTTTCCACATAACACCCAGTGCTCATCCCCACAAGTGTCCTCCTCCATGCCCACCCCTCCTCCCCCCACATCCACCAGTCCTCAGTTTTTGTCAGCATTCAAGAGTCTCTCATGGTTTGCCTCTCTCCCTTTCCCCCACCATTTCCTCCCTTCTTCTCCCCCTTGGTCCTCTGTTAAGTTCCTCCTAATCCTCCTATACGTGCACACATATGATATTTGTCTTTCTCTGCCTGACTTATTTCGCTCAGCATCACACCCTCAAGGTCCATCCACGTTGCTACACAGGCCAGATTTCATTGTTTCTCATTGCCATGTAGTATTCCATGGTATAGATAAACCACATCTTCTTGATCCATTCATCTGTTGATGGACACTTAGGCTCTTTCCATGTTTTAGCTATTGTGGAGAGTGCTGCTATGAACATTGGGGTACATGTGCTCCTATGCATCAGCATTTCTGTATCCCTTGGGTAAATTCCTAGCAGTGCTATTGCTGGGTCCTAGGGGAGTTCTATTGTTAGTTTCCTTGAGGAACCTCCACACTGTTTTCCAGAGGGGCTGTACCAGTTTACATTCCCACCAACAGTGTAGGAGGGTGCCCGTGTCTCCACATCCTCGCCAGCATCTAGAGTTCTCTGATTGGCTCATTTTAGCCACTCTGACTGGCGTGAGGTGGTATCTCAGTGTGGTTTTGATTTGTATTTCCCTGATGAGGAGCGATGCTGAGCATCGTTTCATGTGTCTGTTGGCCATCTGGATGTCCTCTTTGGAGAAGTGTCTGTTCATATCTTCTGCCCATTTCTTCACTGGGTTGTTTGTTTTTCAGGCGTGTAGTTTGGTGAGTTCCTTGTAGATTCTGGATATTAACCCTTTATCTGATATGTCATTTGCAACTATCTTTTCCCATTCCGTTGGTTGCCTATTAATTTTCTGGGTTGTTTCCTTGGCTGTCCAAGGCACTTTATTTTTTAAAGTTTATTTATTTATTTTGAGAGAGAGAGAGACAATAGGGCTGGGCAGAGAAAGAGAAAGAGAATCCCAGGTAGGGTCTGCCCCAGAACCCAACTTGGGGCTTGATCCCAAGAACTGTGAGATCATGACCTGAGCCACCATCCAGAGTCAGACACTTAACCAGCTGAGCCTCCCAGGGGCCCCTCAAGCAAGGCATTTTAGAAGAAAATTGCTATGAACAAGTTTTTTTTTTTTTTAATTTTTTTTTAAGTTCACTTATTTTGAGAGACAGAGAGAGCAGAAGAGGGGCAGAGAGGGAGGGAGGGAGGGAGGGAGACAGAGAGTCCCAGGCAGGCTCCATGCTGTCAGCGCAGAGCCTGATGCTGGGGATGAACTCATGAAATGGAAGATCATGACCTGAGCCAAAGTCGGACACTCAACCCACTGCGCCACCCAGGCGCCCCAAGACGTGACATTTTCTATGTGCCTTCTGCCTAAAGTTAAAATAACAAAAAATGGTGTTGAGGTTCACCTTTGTTTTTCCCTGGAAGTGTTTACACCTTCACGAGAGATAGCGAGCTTCTCACCGGTTCCCAAAATGTCCCTCAGAGGAGCCTCCTGTGTAACCTATAAAACCCCTTTTCAGGGGGGTGATGATTCCCTCGGGAGATGCCTGGCCAGGCTCTGTGGGGCGTGATAAGCATTTGGGGGGTCATCTGTCAAGGTTAATAACAAACCCCATGGACATCGTTCTTCATGGACTCACTGTAGGCGAATGGAGTGATCTGGAAGCAGTCTGCGGAAACAGCACAGAGACGAAGTACGGGGGGTTTGTCATCAGGATGAGGGTCGGCTTGCCGTGCCCCCAGGACTGGGGTGTCTGCCTAGCACGACAGGCCAGCGCGGGGGCCACCCGAGAGCCGAAGCCGGCCAGCCCCTCCGAAAGGGCTGAACTCTCACCTTGCGCGGCCCGCGCTGCCGCAGGGGGCTGTCGTCCCTGCCCTGCGAGGGGCGCCCCTACTCAGCCGGGGTGCAGGGGGCTGGGCGGCCCCCGTGTGGCACCCTCCCTCTGCGGCACACTCCAGCTGCAGCCCCCGAGAACGTGGGCGGGTTTCCCGAATAATCCTGCCCGGCTGTTGAATAACCATCCCAGTTGCGAAACAGATAAGTGACAGGGGTCCTGCACTGACTGGAAACTCCTCAAATCAGGATCGTTCCGTCCGCGCATAGACGCCTCTGGTTTTCCTGCACTGGCCACACGGGCTAGGGAGGCTGCCAGGTATTTGCTGGCGAGCCCCGGTGGCCCCCACATTGGGGGGTGTCAGCTTTTAATTGTAACTGTCTTGCAGAGCTGTGTTGTTTTAATATCCTGTATAGATTTTTATGTAATACACTCACTTCCAGGCAGCCCGAAGCAAGAATCAATTCTGTGAAGGGTTCTTCTTTTGTTAAAAGCCAATCTTGTTTTAATGATGCATGAAGAAATATTCGAGCATTGACATTTTTCTGTCAGGTTTCTTTTGAAAAATCAATTAAGATAATACTGCTTTGACCTAGTTATCTAGTTAATGCTTATTAGGAATGTAATATGATTTACCGTCAGCATAATAATTTTTGTATCTTATCCCATTAGCTTGTGCATATTTCAAAGTGTGTTACACAATGGTCACTTCTTAAAATGTAATGTAGCAGAATACGTTAATTAGGTGGTCGAGGACCATTAACAGGAACGGCTCTTTGGTTCCCTGTATCAAATTTGTATACAATCTCTATCAAGATACTTGGGTATTTACATGCCCAAAAACCCACTTCTTAATAACACAGTGGACTGGGCTGTGCCCATCACCAAGTGTCCTTCCACAGATGACAAATAGTAGATATTGGGATGAGTCATCGTGTGCGGAACTTAGGCAGAGAGGAAATTTCAGACGTGAGGACTGTCCGCCCTTGTCTGTGGCTCAGGGACCTGTGGCCGAGAAGCCCCGTGGTTCCCAGGGGCTCTCGGGTCCTATCAGGGCCCCGGCAGCCACGGCAAATATGTGACATCGGGGAATCTGTTAAAAGAGATCCGGCCGTTCTTTGTTGCTTTTGTGTTAACAACTGTCAATGGCACTGTCAGGAGGAGCGCTCTCCGAGACCCTTCCAGGGCAAGTATTGATTTCTGCCCGTTTGGGATTCCGCCGTAACTCCAGGCACTGCGGGCTTAACCCTGCTGAGTAGAGCCCGGACTGGACCCCGGGTTGGAGAGCCTAGCTGTGTGGCCAGGCTGTGTCCCGGTTCAGATTTACTGCCTCCGTTCTGGGGGCTCAGGCGGTGGAGCAATGTGGCTTTCCTGGGAGGTGATGTTGGAGAGCCGGGAAGTGGTGACAGCCTGGACGCCCTGCTGGGGGCGGGGGGGTGGGGGGGGGAAGGGAGGGGACAGCTTTCCTCACTTCTTTTGTCCCCACGGACTTCGGCCTCTGTGCACACTTACCTCGGGGGGAAGGGGGGTCTTACCTTACTTTGTCTCATTCCACCGTCACTTTTTGGGGGGCGTCTTTGACACCTTTAGTTAGTAACGTAGCCTGGACACCCCGCGCCCCCCCGCCTCTGTTACTAGTACATCACCAAACAGCAGACCCCCGAACCTATTCAGAATACTCAGGCCTTCCCGCTGCGCATCTGGGTATTAAAATAAGCCAGAGTGATACAAAAAAATTCGTGGGCAATCAATAAGACTGTGGCATTTGTAAAGCACTGCCTACTTTATTTGTATCTTTCTGGTTTTCCGATTCCCTCTTTTTTACAACAGCTTTTCACTGAATCGCTGGGGCTCAGAGATGCCGTTTTGAGCCACATGTCTGCCATATATCATTACATTTACCAGTAAAATATTTGCACTTAACAGAAGTGGCCTTGTTTTACAGACAAACATGATGAATTTGTGTGGGTAGCTTAGTGGAGCCGTTCATTTTCAGCCTGGTAACGTTTTAATTAATTAAAAGAGAAAAATCAATGCACATGGATTTGGTTTCCTATTTTACATCTTCTAGCTTCCTCTTTCAAATTCAAAGGTTTTTAAAATTTTATTTAAATTTTTTGGTTGCTTGTAATTAATCGATCTCTCTCCCTCTCTCTCCCCCTGTCTTAAAATGTATTTCTCCAGGGGCATTTAGGGTCCAAAAGATTGCCGATTGTTCTTAATGCAGACAGAATCTGAATCTTGGAGTGTCTGGATTTGAATGAAGCCGGAGAGAAGTAAGTGATGGCATCTTGAATTGCTGAGAAGGAAGGAGGCTGAGAGCCCAGGACGGCAGCGCTTAGGAGCAAATGAAACATGTGCACAAAGGAAGGCAGGAGAAACCGGGGAGGAATCTGAACACAGACTCCATAGAAACTCCTCGTGGATAATCAGGAGAGGGGAGGCGTGGCCCTGTCCGCATCCGAGCTCCAGGCCCCGGGCTCTGCATTCTGCGTGTCACTTCTAAGCACCCAATTAATTGGCTTGACGGTGTGGGGAGAGCCCCTCCTTCAGAGAGATGCTATCTCAGGCTATGGTTTTAATTATGGGAGAGACGAATTGGGGATTAAAATCGGAAACCTGAAATCTGCTTCGCCCTCATCGATCAGAAGCATAATCCAAATAAAGAAAATTAGGCTGGTAGGCATGAAGGTGATGACTTGGGTTTTACATGATTATCTCCTGCCTAACTAGGCACTTTTCCTGGATATCTGAACTCTTTTGCCTTTTAACTGTGCTTGCAGTTGCTATAGTGATGGCATAATTTTGTAATGGTCTAAAAATGACACTGGCATACATACTGACAGATAGGAATTAATTCACTAACAAGTAATTATGTAGCGAAATGTTGACTGCCATACAGAAGGTGCGCGGTGACACATTTTCTGTTTTTCGGGGATGGCAGTAACATTAGCGTTGGTCATTAGTGGTAGACATCTCGGGAGTGTTGGATACAGACTTATATGCAGACCTATTTAGTTACCTGTGTGACAGCCTTGTTCAGGACACCAAAAACAGCTGTCCCAGCCTGTATGAGCCAAAATAATTAGGCCTGTCATCTTCTCCCTCTGATTTCCCCTTCAACCTGCTCCACAAAATGCAAATATTTTGCTTTCATTGTCACATCCACCTTGACATGGATATTGCTTTGGCGCGTAACTGGGTAAGATGACTGAGAATTTGCATTGTTCATTCTAATAAATTTGCTTCCCCTCCATCACATGGCAGGACCCATCAGATAAAGTCTCCCGGAGTGGCATCAATCACCAACCTTGACAGACGGCTTTTGCCTTCATTTGTTACATACGAGAACATGCTTAATTATTTGTCCTGTAATTAGTTGGGAAAATGTCAGGAAATGTCAACTCTCTGTTCGCGGTGGAAGGACCCGTCTTGAAAGCCAGGATGACTGAAGTGTCATTAATGCCGCCTAACTAGAGAAGCATCAGCTGGGGAAAAGTGAAAGCTTCTAAAAAAGTAATCACGGTGAGTTACGGAAAACGGAAAATCGGCTCCATAACAAGATGTGAGCCCCATTAGCAAACAGTTGTATTTTTCATCTGCTAGTCTTCACAATAAAATGGGGGCTAGCAAACAGAGGAATAAGGATATTGGATTGATATAATTTCTGTCACATCCTCACCAGCATTCCCTAAGCCAATCATGCTTAATACATTACTATCGGGGGCACCTAATATTTAATTTGCAGATTTAAAGCTCGTCTTACCATTTGAACTGCACGGGATTCAGTGAATAAGCAAAGGTGAGCGGTTCTACATTCATCAAGTAAAGCGATGGGTTGGGGGTGTAAAATTAAAATTGTCATTCTCCTTTTAAAATCCTTTGATAATACCAGCAAATTGCCATTGATCATTGCCCGGCGACCAAGAAATGCAAACAAACAAAAAAACCTTTGTAACAGGATGCCGTATGATGTAGAAAAGGAGGGCAGAGTAAGTTTGCCAGGGAGTGGCCTTGCCTGCACCCAGAATGCTGGAAAGAGTTCTTTGTTAATTCCAGCAAAGGGCTGGAAGACCTTCCCGACATTCCCTGGCTAAATCAGAGAGAAGCAGAAGTGTCGAGGAGAAGGAACAATTTCATCACACGACAGGCAATTCCATTTGGAAACGGACGCGCTTGGGTTTTGAACTGGGCCACCCGTGCCCCCGGATCTAACTGGCGCACGTGCACGGTGGCGTCCTGTGAGCGACCCCAGGCTGCGCCACGGCGTGCGGGGTGCCACGCTTGTTAATAAAATGCCACCAGCAAACTCCACATCACAGGCATCGGCGATTTTCTATACCGTTGTCAAAATAATATGCTCATGTGCGATCTTTCTTTACTTAATTACTAACATCATTTTGTGTCTTGAGAACAAGTAAATTATTGTTAGGCTCTCCAGAAAGAATAATTAGGATGGCGTTTTGTAGTTAAACAGTTCACAACTTGTCACAGGTAAGGCTGAGCTAATTATCAAATGGTTAAACATTTACCCAGGAGGACTCTGTGCAGACACACGGCTTGTAAGCTGTGGGCCATCCCAACTCGCAGAGCCTTCAGGATGGACGGACACTTTGATTTGCGTCTCCGCAGATCAGACTTCAGGAAAGCAGGCATCT
>JAESUZ010003620.1:0-80000 GCA_017311185.1 Proteles cristata cristata | reverse complement strand
AACTCAATATTTGAATGACCTTTCCCCCAGAGCACTGCTCATCCCTTGGCTGACGAAATCTCTTCGGTTTATTGGGACCCCTTTTACGACGACACTGACGCTGAGTCCTAATGTTGGCATCGACGGTGAGGACGCCCATGGCACATGTATTGTCAATTCGTGCGTGTGTTTCCGAGGAGATGATTGGACGCGCACAGACCCAGGCGGTGTGGGGCAGTTCTGACGGATTCCGCAGTAACTACTACGCAGTCCTTCGTAGCGGCTCCGAGTATTTCTCAACAGTTCAACTGTGAGGCCTTCCGCTTCCAGTAGCTTTCTCCAGAGCTGAGTTGGAGAGAGACATCCAGAGAGAGACTGCACTTAAATATAAGAAACAAAGCTAAGAACGCATTTAAATGCAAGTATATTAAGAGCATTAGGTTCGAGGGTATTAAGAATACACTTTGGTCGGAGACAGAAAACAACGTGCAGATCAGATCACTTCCAATGACCATTTTAATTGGGTTTTGGAATTTGGGCTTTGATTTTATTTCGACGTTGGTGAACATCACTCCGTCTGGGACTTCTGTATCATAAGGAGCATTTGAAAGTCAAGTTGAAAAACAAAAACCCATGGATGACATCAGAGGTAATGGAAGGAAAAAGTGACCCCGTGCGGGTGTGACTGTGGCCAGGAGTTGCTGGGTTCCGTGAGGCCCGGGGCCGCTTGCCCATGGTGGCTCCTGCAGGGGTGCAGCGCAAGCGCATGGGAGGCAGCTCATTCTAACGCCTGTCCACACTGGCGGCTCCGGGATTTCCCCTCGCCCCCCTCAGCTGGGCGGGACCCCGTCTCCTTGCCATCCCCACAGCCACTTGCTCAGAATCGCCCTCTTAGAAATACTTTCATGGTGGCGTTTTCTACTAGCAGGAGAAGCATGGATTGTTCTTTGGAGGAAGTAACAAAGTAAAGACAAAGCAGAGTGAAGAAGAAGAAGATGCCGTGATGCCAGACTCAGAAATGACCACTACTGGCATTTCCACGGGGAGCCTCCTGGGATGCACACGCATGTGCGTGTACGTGTTCACATAAGCTGGTGTTCTTGTAAGGAAGGAAGCCAGGCTTCTCCGGATCTGGGCCTCACCTGCCACCTAGCACGGTCCTGTGTGTGTGTGTGTGTGTGTGTGTGCGTGTGTGTGTGTGTGTGTGGCGAGTGTTCAGGAGACATTTGCAAGTAAATAGGCAAAAGTGGATGCTGGCTTTCACTTTTTCCTTCTGTGCTGATGCTTTCATTGTCCGACGATCAAAAGTACAGTTACTTTCTGCAGGTAATGCCAAGCCTTTAATGAGCTCAGCATTTCTCTGGACTGAGCTAAGGAGACGGGCCTCTGCAGCTGCGGGTAACTCGCCTGGTGCCCGGGAAGGGGAGGCGCGTTCGTCTGCAGTACTGGTTGAAGGTTTCGTTTCTTAAACTACAGATGACAAGCAAAACTTCTAAAACGTTTCATACGCGAGGCGACGACTAAAAACAGTTGTTTAAAAAACTATCCGGACCCTGATTCTCTACTCAGCCCCTGAGCCCATCCGTAACTGTTTCCTTGGTAAGTGAATGAAGGTGGGAAAGCACCTTTGTTGCTGAAAACTGGTTGGTCACCCTCCTGAGGTCACCTGCTGAATATGTTTTCATAACTTAAAATGGGGGACGGCTCTCATCTAAAGCAAAATTGTCACCTGGAACAGCACGCGTCTCTGCATCTCTCCTGATCTGACGGGCGGGGCACTGTGGCCAATGCAATTCGCCATAGAAATCATTTACACGGTAATTTGGAAAAGAGAGAAGGGCTTCCCTGCTTCCTGCCAAGGTCTTCCCTTCCTCCCAAGTAGGGTGTGGATGGAGGGCTGCCGTCTTTATCGCTGCCTAAAAAAATTGGATACAGCCTTTTCGGGCTCCTCAACCCTGGGACGAGCCCAGGGCGGACAGAAAGCTGGAGACGGCAGCGTGGCTTGGTGTCCCTGGCAGGCCGCTGCCTTCCTAAAATTAAGGGCTCATCTTCTGCTCACTCAGAAAACATGCAGCCCCACGCTGTTCTTAACTCTCTCTCCCATCCGTTTTCACGGCAGTTCTGACCACCTCACTGCCCTTCCCACCACCTTGATGTTACTAGTAACAAAACAAAACAAAACAAAACAAAACAAAACAAAACAAAACCCAAATCTCCACTCTTCTCTGAATTTAAGCTGTTATGGTTTCCGGAAATCACACACAAATTTTATGTGACTCAACAAGGAAGAAAATGGTTTCAAACTCGGTTTGGTGCCATCACGTCCCCATGAGAGCTTGGTGTTCCTCACTGCGAGGGCGGGGACACAGGGAATGGGATTTTTTTCCCTTCTGGCACCGCAGACTTCAAAGGAGAGCATGTCTGTTTAGTGGGGACCCAACGCTGAAGAACACACCGTGCCTTTTCTGGAAATAACTATGAATTGACAGGAGGATGTTGGTGATTCTGGGTTAGAGATTTTCTTCCGTGAAACCCAGATTATTAATGGGCTGAAGTCAGCAGGAGGGAACAGCGTTGGGTCCGAAGATCCGCTTCCTCGGGACGCAAAGGGGGTACCTTCCTCTGGCGTCCATCCACCTGCCCCCACCCCCGTTTCCAAAGACAGACAGACAGCACCGGAGCTCTGTAAACAGATTCCACACCCTGAAGGAAGCCCTTTCTGGTGGCCCATTGATACCAGTGTTTATTCACGAAAACTCCCGAAGCGTGGCAAGCATGAAAACATGGTATTAAATGTGGAAACTTCCATTTTCATCTCATTAAGAGGCCACGAACAGAATACTAATTATAAAAGTGAAAGGAAATAAAAATGGCTGCTCCGGGTCGTCCAATTAAAACTGGGTTTGCTTTGGGTGCGTTTATAAAAATAGTAAGGGATTAATGAAATGTGTTTCAGAATTAACCTGTGTGGGGTGGTGCTTTCTAGGGCTTTCTGAAAAGACAGGACGCGGCTTCTAGAAGAGACGCGCTGCCCGAAGACGTGATTTAGGAGACTGCTCTGCAGGGTCTCTTCCCTGGCACGATCCACCCACTTTCAAGTGAGTGGTTGAATTTAATTTAAGTGTAGACATGACTGCGGTTCTCAAGCCCATGGTTCTGGAAACATTTATTTTCTCTCTAAAGCGTAATCCAATAGTTTCAAGTGACTTGTTAGGTCAGATGTGTCAGCATCGGTGATATGGAGGCGCGTCCGCCACAGACTCTGGACGGGTCACGGGGGCTCCTGGCATATTCTCCGGGGCGGGCAGAGTCACTGAGGCCGCTGCCCCAAAACACCACCTTCCAGGGCCCCGCTGGAGCCTCAAGGTGCTGTCAGAGGTCACGGTGGGCTCAGCCCCTGGTCCGGTGGTGGCCACGGATCCCCTGGGCGCAGGTGCGGGCTGGACAGGTCCCCGGCCCCGTGCGCCCGTCCCCTCTCCGGGGAACCTCCCTCCCCTGCCGCCACCCCCCCGTCAGGCTTCGACCAAAACCAGAAGATCAAATGCTTATGTGCGATGTCAGCAAACGGGCTCTCAAGTCCAAGAACCTCTGTTTATAATTTTAAGAAAACTGAGCTAATTTCTTGAAAGCAGAGCAGACCGGCACCCCCCCCCCCAACTCCCCCCCCAGCAGGTGAAGCCTGTGGTTTCGCCAGGCAGGCCGGCGCTTGCCGGGCGGGAACGGAGCGCGGAGCGTTTAGCCACATTGATGTCTTTGTAAAGGTGATACATGCGGTCTGTCTGTCAGACAAATACCCCAACAAGTACAGGTATTTACCAAATTACCTTTAAACTTGCAGGTCTGAGGGGCCTTTTCAGCCAGACGTGGGAAGGCATGCTTGGCTCATTCACACAGAAATCACTTAATGATAGTTAATATCGCCCTGTAATCTCTGCAGCTCCCATTTAATTGCAACTCTGTGAAGTCTGTCTGTGTCCCTGGAGGACCGCAGACCCTTCTGTCGTAAGCGCGATTCAGGTGGTCCTCGAGCCCCCAGGGAGGCGGCGTCGGGGCGGCCCCTCAGGGAGGCTCCACTCAGGCCCCTGATGCAGCTGCTCTCAGGTCGCCCCCACGGAGCACGGTGTCCGTGAGAGACCTGGGAAGGGAGATGGGCCGCCGCCCAGAGGAAAGGACTGTGACATAAAACAAAACCTCAGACTTGGAAAAACCATACAATTCAGCATGGCCTGGGCTGGAAATGGCCATCACACAGCTGAAAAGCATCTAGCAGCCTTCGCAGCGGGGAGTAGGAAGGCCCGACATTGGCTGTCCCCTGGACACAAGGGCTCCGTCACCATCTCCGACTAAAGTCCCTCGCGGTGAGCTTCCTTCCCCGTGGCGGGCCTGCCTGGTTCCCACCCAGTGGGACACACTGGGTGGCTTTGCTCCAAGTGTTCATCTCCCAGACTCTTCCGGGCTAGACTTTCCTCCTGGGCCACAGACATGAACACACGAGCAAAAACGACGGGCTTCAGCGTTTCTAAGGCACGTTTCCCCTACTTTATTATACAGAAATAGACTTAGTGGCCCGTTGTGGCTCAAGACTCGTAGATAAGTGTCAAACTGAACCTTCCAAACAAACTCATAAAGCCGTCAGAGGTAAGAGACTCAACGCTGTCACTTAGCTTTTCTCTACATTGTATAAATCGACTTGATATTTATATGCAAGAATTTATTTCTCAACGCGATTGAACATGTGGGCCTCTGCATATCTGTTAGAAACGTCGAAGTGTTTGCATAGAGCTAGCAGCAGCTTGACTCAGAAGAGCGCAGGATTCGGTAACCCAGATAGCAGGTGAGGCAGCCTGAACCACGGAAGCGAAGAGGTGGTGGTAAAGAGTATGAGAGAAGCCTTAATGTGTTGAATATTTTATTTGCTTTTTGAAGCAAAACAGTATGTAATTTTTAAAAGTGTGAACATATTTTCCTCAGAAGACACATGGCTTAAGGGTTCCATTGGTTTGGGAATTATCTTAATTAAAATTATTTATATGAGCTGCCATACATTTATAATTTTTCACCTTTCCTTATTTTTCTTTTGAGTTATGGGTGAATCATTTCGGTTGACTTCTTTAGCTGCATTTAGCCACCAGTCACACATGTAATCTGACATTTATTTTCATACATGTAATCTGACATTTATTCTCATCCACGTTTATTAGGCGTCTGCTGTGTACAGACTGCCTTTTGGAGGGAGGCACCTTTTTGGGAGGGTTGGATTTTAACTCTTGAATCTTTTGGCCCATGAGAGCCTCTGTCACTGTGTTTTCCCAAGCACCTTGCATGTCAGATGGAAGATGGCAAAGAACTGAGAACCTCCATTTGTTATAATTCCATCTTTTATTACAAAGTAGACTGAGAGAGTTCTCTGTGGCTTCAGACAGGGCCACCACTGCCTTCCAACCATGCCTGAGGATGACAATAGGGATCAATCGATTAGATGAGCCTGTGTCCACCGCCTAGCCCGCGCAGGCACCAGGGCAGCCCATGTGGAGTGTCCCAGAGGCGCCATGACACCCATACCACGGGCTGATGTTTTGTCTTGTTTCCTTTTGTCTCGGAGGTGGCTGCCTGGACTTCAAAGGATGCCTCATGTTCGAATCTCTTCTCTGTGGCAAAAGCCAGTGTTAAAAGACAGGGATTACAATCAAAGTTCCGCAGTTACGTGCCTGAGCTTCTCTGCAGAAGCCCCACGACAGCCGAAGACGTACAGTGAGCGATCAGCGTTCTTGAGACAGAGGGCTTGGAGAGGTGAGCACGGGCGACCCACGCACATCACTGAGACGCTAGCACAACACGCTTTTTATCTCCATTCCCTGAAAACCCTCAGCAACCCAGGCGCCCCGGACAGGGAGGTGCTCCTGAAATGCAGAGTTGGTACAGACTGGGCACGAGATTACTGTCGAGCACCAGACGTGCTTCTCGACCTGGCATTGAAACGGCCTCTGGGATCCCCTTGAATCTGATGGAACTGTCTTACCAACTTCTGAGCAAATCCTTACAGGGGTGAGCGCTTTCGAACACTCTGCTCCCTGTGCGGACACACAGGTGACGATAAGAATGAGGACATTTACTGGCTTATGTGTTAGTGGAACCTGTCCCGTCCACACAAACGGTTGGGTCCTGTCACCCACTCCTGACCCCCTCCAGCGTGTCCCAGCCCCCACTGTCACCGGCCTGCGGTCCCGTGTGTGCCTTGGGGAGTTGTAATATCCAATTTCTATCTGTTTACGGTGAGTGTGCCTGCTTCACCTCTCCCTGCTCCGTTTTCCCTTCACAGATACCACTTTCCTCAGTTGTGTTTTTAAGACAAACCCTTGGCTCATTTTGCTAACATGTTCCTGTGTCTCGCACGTTTCTTTGTCATACCAGCCCCGTGCAGTTATTTGGTGCATTGACCAGCACGTATTTTTTTTTCGAGACTCAGACGTCTCTAGACCTTCCCCCTGTGCATGCCGCTGCGTGCCCGTCTGCATACCCACCGGCACCACCGAGGCTATGCCTCCAATGGTCCCGATGGCTTTTGTGAAATACTTGTCACCGGGTCCGCCTGATTTCCTTCACAAGGAGCCTGAAGAATTCCCCGTTCTGCAGAATTCTTCGCTCCCACCTATTTTCTAAAGAAATCACGGGGAAATTCGAAAAGCGGACACGGAAGGGTCCTTTTCACCCTTGACATTGTCTGTCCCCGAGCGCTGCGGTCATTTGTGATCACTGCACCTCGTCGGCCTGCTCCCCAGCCCAGCGACACAAAAGATTGCTTTGCTCAAGCTTGAGCTGGGCGCTCACGGCCCGGGCTGCGTGACGGACCATTCTCGGCTGCTCCTCGTCCCCGGTAATTAGCCTGTGATGGCTGCTGCCTCTTGTGGCTTTGCCTGTGAGAGACATTTGACACAGCAGACATCAGAGGGATTTTTCAGGAGGCTCTTGCGGTGTCCGAATGGCTCTTAATTAACCACTTAGGTGCCTCCTTCACTCCCCTGCTCTGCACTTTCCAAATGGTAGGGGTTGCTCTCTGGATCTAAACTCCGGGGGAAGCGTGCTATCAAAAGATCTTGTAAATGAAGGCTTGTGTAAATTATTTTTAATGATTCCCTCCTGGCACATCATTATGTTTGTAGCTACACACAGGCACTTCAGAGATGGCCCATCTTCCGCGAGGTCAGCTGCAGGACCGCCGTAACTAGCTGCAGTCAGTAAATGGCTTATTAATTAGCGCAGTGATTTTACATTGCTAAGAGCTCTGATGTATGGGGCTGCAACCGTAATTGTGTAGGATCGAAATAATAAGCCATCTCCGGGCTCCTTATGCAAATTGGCATATTATAAAATCATTACCTATCTAAACACGGAGTTTTAATAAGAATTACAATGATGAATTTTATGATAATTGACACTCAAATTTTAATCTCTCGGATTTTTACCATTTTGGTCGTTAAAGTGTGTTTCTAATTAAATGTTGCTTAAAATGCAAAGGGTTGCTTAACAATTCCATCCTGTTATTCTAGTTCAAATCAGGTTATTCTCTTTGGTCAGAGGAAACAGGCCTTCTTAGTAATAGATCTGTGACATTATGTAACACTTGTGCAGAAAGATGCTCAATCATCTTTTTTTTATGAGCACGGCGTGGGTGACGACGGAGTGTCAGCCGTGAGACAAAGAGCATTCATGGTCTGGACTTGACTCCCACGGTCTGAGTGACAGTGAGGAAGTGGCAGCAAGTAAAGAGGTGACATCTTCACGGGAGTCCACGGATTTGGGGTACAGACTGAATGTTAAATAACGATGGCCTCAGTAATAACACCTGTGTCTTCTAAAACCCATGAAATGCAATTGAGTTGTTTTAACATATTGGTTTAAAACCGCCAACAGTGTGATTTACATCAGACATCACACAAGGCATGAAGGGCATGGATGTTTCAAAAGCCTGCCCTCAAAGGCAAAGGACCGAAAGTTTTCTTTTTATTTGCTGCGGAATAAACAGTGGGGGCAGTCCTGTCCCACGCGAAGTGCACCTCCTCGAAATGACCATGAACTTACCTGCTCAACACTCCACGATCCGGCGAGAAACACCCAGGTGTTTGCTGGAAGACAGACACAGTATGAGCACAAAAGAAATCCTTTCTGTCTTTATGACGCCGATTTATCTTGAAGGACAGGAAACTTGACCCGAGACTCAGAGTTAGGTAGAGATAAAAATACTGCTTTAAAAATAAATAAATAAATAAATAAAAATAAAATGAAGCAGTTTTTAGAAAACCAGTGTTAAACTTTTTTGAAAGTAACAGATGGACAATTAGATCTTGATCATCTTACCAACTCATTACTGAATCAATGAAGGTTTTTAGCGGATGCTTTCCTGTTACTGACCTGGTGAGACGGTAAGGGTGTCATCTGATTCGTGACTCACCCGGGTTCTGGCACCCGCTGACGGGTAGCCAGACTGTGCCGAGTGCCTGGAACCCCAGACCAGGGGGGCTGGGAAGACCCGGGGCCCCGGTTGCCGAGTGGGCTCCTTATCCGCGGGCGGCTCCGCCAGCGGTCAGAACGGCGGACAGAAGCCGGGGACTGAGCTGAGCCGCTGGCGGGGGCTGCGTTCCCAGGAGCCCCCAGGGCCCTCCTCCGGGACCCCCCAAGGCTCTTGATCACCTCACCTGCTCGAAGGCTGGGGTGGCCCGGCCCCCTGCCCACCTAATGCATCTGTGTGAGCTCGAGTGAGACCCTTTAAATGCAAACGGCACAGCGACAGCCCTCTCCCCGCGCCCCCGCTTCCTTCAGCCCCGCGGCCCTGATGCCCAGGCCCCGGGCACAGCTCGGGAACGGTGGCGGCTGCGCATCCCTGGGCGGGTGCACTTCCCAGCTCCTTCCTCCCACGTGCGCCTGCGCCCCGCGGGGGCCCCGCCGGCCCCACCCCACCTGGACGACTTGCCCTTGTGTGCAGGCTGGGCCTCGGGGGCGCTCGGACTCCCTGCGCTCGTGGCTTGGCCGCGCGGCCAGCGTCCCGGACCCCCGCCCCCACGGCTGCCCCAACATCCTCAGTCTGGAACCTAATCCGACCTCCCTCCCGACCTTCAGCCTCGCTGTGCGCTGTTTGGCTCCCCTGGGAGAGGGGGGTCCAAACCGCCACGCGGGCCTGCGGGCGCCTGCGTTCTGGAGGCGTGCGCCCACCGAACCCTCTGCGGAGGGAGCCGGCCTTCCCCTCAGTCCCGGGGCTCCAGAACCTTCCGCCAGAGGTCAGGGTTCCTGCTCGCCGTGCTGGGCGGGGCAGACTGAGCTTCCGCGGGCTTTCCACAGCGACACGTCTGCGACACGTCTGCGACACCGCGAGGCTGCGGGAGCACGCGCCCGGCCCTGAGGCCGCGACCCTCGGGGCGCCTGGCCCCTCCGGCTGCGGGCGGCCGCGGTGGGTCGCGGTCAGGGTGCGGGCGCGTTCGGCCCTCCCCGCGGCGCCCCCGGCCTCCGTCTCCAGTCCGGCTGACGAAGCCCAGGGCCCCTTTCTGGAAAGAGCACGAAGCCTGTTAGACGCGTCCTGCGGCAGAGACAGGGCACTGGGCGAAGCGCGGTTCAACCGAGCACCGTCTGAGTCTCGGGCAGCGGGCGCGGAGGGGGCAGGTGGCGTCACAGCTTCCGGCCACCCGCCGGCTGAAACAGCCCACCCCGGCCGCCTCCAATCCGTCCATCCTCCTCCTGCGCTCCACCCCTGCACCCTGCACCCTGCACCCTGCACCCTGCACCCCTGCACCCTCCACCGTCTGCGGCCCCTCCACCCCGCCCCCCTCCACCGTCTGCGGCCCCTCCACCCCACCCCCTCCACCGTCTCCAGCCCCTCCACCCCACCCCCTCCACCATCTCCAGCCCCTCCACCACGCCTGTCCATAGCCTCCCAACCCCTCCACCCTCACCCTTACCAAGCCCAGCAACCCTGCCCAGCCTCTTACTTCCATGTTTCTAATTCCTGGCCTGCATCTTCTCCAGTCCCTCTGTCTCCCGGCCGCATCTTCTCCCTAATGGGGTCCTGGCTCGTGAGCACGTAGTGGTTAAGGCAGCCACACTGCTGAAGCACAGCGCCGTTAGCATAATAGAATGACTGCGGTGATCCGCGTCTGCTTCTGGTTTTGTAGGCAAACAGATCCTAAGGATTTTCATATGTGATCAAAGCAGGCTTCCAGTGGTTGCTCACTGAATGATCACATTTGAGTCACCGTCCAGTGGCCGATCACCGGGGAAGGAAGCAGTGTCCTGCTAACTCGTCAGCATAAGGAGCATGGCTGTGTCTTCTGCAGTTCGGCCTGAAATCTGTGATATGAGTCCCAGGCGGCAGAGCCGGTGAGCTGATGCTGACCCTGGGTCGCAGCCTCTGCATCAGCACTGAGGTGCTGGCAGGTAGGCAGAAGGTGACGCCCTTCAGCTCCTTTGCAGCCAGACGAGGCTGCATGCTGACGCCGGCCAAGAAGAGGTAAGGCTGCATCCTTGGGCTTCTGGACGTCTGCCCCCGGTGAGCGGACCCAGCGGGACGCAATGCGCACACCTTCCTCCACCTCCTTCCTGCTGCCTGGACTGTGCATTGTAAGAGGGCCGGGGGCAGCTGCGGACCAGCAGGTGACCAGGGCGTGGGGAGTGAGGCCCAAGCTAGGGGTGCCGAGCGGGCGGACGTGGGATCCGGGCGCCAGCCGGCCATGCTTCAGGGCCATCAGGTCAGGCCTGGGACTCGTCCATCTTGTCGAAGCGCCGTTTACCGGTTTCTCATCCCTGCTGCCGGTAACAGGGGCAGGGCCGAGCTGGAACTGCTCCTGCCCCGCATCCTCACCTGAGCTGGAGAGTCCAGAAGCTCTGGGGGTGCTGTGGCCCAGCATTTTCACAAAGATTCCTCAAATGGTCTGCCTGGACACCCTCTAGACATCCTCATCATCACATGGTGCGCGTGGGTTGGGGGAGAGGTGAGCTGGATACGCTCTTCCTTGCTTCTGGTGACAGAATCTCAATTTGCCATGAGGAGTGTGGGCACCTCCCCAGTACTAAGGGCCCCCTGGAGTCATCAGAGGGGAAGGGACGGAGGAGTGTCCATACAGGTTCTCCATCTTTGCAGGAATGGCCGGTCCAATGAGGGCCCAATGGAACTTGATAAAGAGGCCATGTTCCAGCATGTTTTCATGGGGTGAATTTTTGCAGGAAGGACATAAGATGGGGGCTGCTGGGGTTTCCATGGAGGCAGATCAACCCGGAGCAAAGCAGAACTGAAACCTGGAAGGAAAGTCTTCGCACAGCATCGTTTCAGCCCCTGAATCCAACTGTGCCTGAAGCCAGCCTAGTCTTGTCCCTTCCGGTTACATAAAGCAACAGACATTCCATCTTCTAAACCAGTCTTGGTTGGCGTTTAAAAAAAAATCATTTACAGCAGTTCTGGTAACAAGAGGCAACATGAGAAGAACAGGGCTTGGGGCCAGGCCATGCGGTCAGGAGCCACACCTGATCTGAACGGGGTCCCCAGGACCTAGGTCAGTTAGAGGCTTAGTCAATGTGCTGTCCTGAAGTTGTCCCTGTCCAAGTCCCTCGGAGCGATGAATGTTACCTGACGTGTCAAGACTGACATTGCTGGTGTGGCTGAATTCAGGGTATTGACACGGGGAGCATCCCAGAACGTCCAGGTGGACACGCGCATCGTCACGTGCGTCCCGCCAGGAGGAGTGCGGAGGGAGGCAGAGTGACCTCGAGCGAGGGCGATGCGGTCCCAAACTGGGATGCCAACAGCCCCTGGAAGGTGGGCAAGGCAAGGGACACCTTCTCCAGTAGACAGGAGGGGACCTGGCCCGAGGAGGCTGACCTTCTGCACCCGTGACTTGAAGCCATCGAGTCTGTGGTCCTTTGTTACGCCGGCCACGGGAACCAGATATGCAAGATGATCAGGATTCCGTTGAAAGAATGATTTCTGTGGTGCCAGCCACCTGCCAGCCACTGGGCAACTTTGCAAAGAAGACACACACAAGGGCACGAAGGACATCACAAGATGTTCACTGTCACTCACTGCTGGAACGTGCAGATCAGGACCGCAACGAGAGGGCACCTCCCGAGTGTTAGAACGGCGCGAATCAAAACCATGAGACGTGGGGGCAGACACAGGTGGGGAAGGGGACCCTCGCGCCCCGCTGGTGGGAACACAAGCCAGTGCAACCACAGAGGGAGGCTCCCCAAAAACTTAAGGATAGAAGCACCTTGAGATCCAGCAGCCCCATTTGCGAGAACAAACCTGAGCCCTATGAAATCTCTATCTTGAGTTCTGCCCCGGCACGTTCAGTGCGGCATTTTCGCAAACGCCAAGCTTGGAAGCAACCTAGATGTCCGTCACAGGTAAGCGAAGACAGAATAAATAAATGAAGAAATAAAATGTGACGCACACACAGGAATATTATTCAGCCGCGAGAAAGAAGGAAATCCTGCCATTTGCAACAACATGGATGCACCTTGAGGGCATCGTGCTCACGGCGATAAACCAGTTAGAGAAAGATAAATACCATGTGATCTCAGTTAACATGTGGAATCTAAAAACATCTGACTTGGAAACAGAACGGAATGATGGATAGCTTCCAGACGTGGGGGAAATGGGGAGACGTGGCCCAAAGGGGACGGACTCCCAGGTGTAAGGGGGACGAGTCCAGGGGTCCTGTGTGCAGCATGGTGACGGGAGGTAACTGTCCTCACGGTGAACGTGAGATTTGCTCTGACGGCTCAGCATTAGTGTCTTCACTGACACTACAGCGACAAAGAGACGGTAAGTGAGGTGAGGCTGTGTTAACTGCTGTTACCACGGTAAACATTTCACAGTAGGCATGCGCATCGAATTGTCACAGCTTAAAGTCACAGGCTAATTTTATCCCAGTAAGTCTGGACAGAAAATACAAAGGGGCCGCCGCCCCGGGACGCCCGCCTGTCAGCCGGACTCCAGCTCTGCCTCTAGAGCAATCTGTGCAGGTGCTCCTGACCCCTGTCAGAGGGCGCCCAAGCCGCTCACGTGCCCTGGCCTGGAGCTCTCCCCTTCCCTGGGCAGTGACCAGCATCGCTCTGCTGATGCTTGAGAGGAGACCCGTGTGCGGGTGAGCTCGCCCCTGACCCTCCCCGCCCAGAGGCCGGCAGCTGGCCCTGTCTGCTCCTCGGTGTCCCCGGCCCCCACGCCTGTCCACCTCAGTCCCTCGCCTGCGTGATGGCCTGGGGCGCCTAACCAATGACCCTTTGTGCACACTCCTTCTGAAGTCAGGCGATCGGCACGTTGCGTTACGTTTTGCCCCACTGAACACTTTCGGTGAAGACCCAGTGCCAGCGGCGCCGCCCCGCTCCGCGAGCCCAGCCCCTGCCCACCGCCCCTCCAGGCTGCCGCCCGCAGGGCTCCCCGTTCCCCTCTGGTTTCTGTCTGCTTCCCCGCCTGTCACCCTCGCGGCCCTGACCCTTCCCACACCTCCCTTCCCTACCTCACAAAGCCGTCCGTCCCCAGTTTCCAGAGCAGGTCAGGCCTCTCCAGGAATGCTTGCGTCCCGATGGTGACGCGATAGTTACCGCATGTTCTTGGAATCCGTGAGCTCACACGGCTCTGGCGCTCCCACATCAGAGGCCAAGGACGGCCTGCCTGCTGGTCGTGGTGATCTTGTCCTCAGCAGTCAGTCCCGGCGCGTGAAGCACCATTACTTCCTGAACAAATGACCCACAGCAACAAAAAAAACACCAGCCTGCTCCGAAGACCCTTTCACAGTATGAGCAATTCTTAAACGTCTACCCTTCCCCGTCACGTTTGTTCTTTTCGTGTCCCTTTTATTTATTTTTTATTTTTTTCATGTTTATTTAGTTTTGAGAGCAAGAGAGAGATAGAGTGTGAGTGGGGGAGGGGCAGAGAAAGGGGGGAGACACAGAATCCGAAGGGGGTTCCAGGCTCTGAGCTGTCAGCACAGAGCCCGACGCGGGGCTTGAACTCATGAACCGTGAGATCATGACCTGAGCCGAAGTTGGATGCTTAAGTGACTGAGCCACCGGGGAGCCTTTTATTTATTTATTTATTTTTATTTCTTTTTTTAAATGTTTTTTTTTTTTTTTTTATTTCTAGGAGAGAGAGAGAAACAGCGTGAGCAGGGGAGGGTCAGAGAGAGAGGGAGTCACAGACTGAAACAGGCTCCAGGCTCTGAGCCGGCAGTCAGCACAGAGCCCGACGCGGGGCTCGAACCTACGAACCGCGAGATCATGACCCAAGCGAAAGTCGGACGCTTAACCGACTAAGCCACCCAGGCGCCCCTCCGGGGAGCCTTTTAAATCTGTTTTCCACTGAATGACATCAAGCCATAAGATTTAACTAATACCTTTTCATGCCATGTTGCATATTGTATTTTTTTTTTAATGTTTTTATTTATTTCTAGGAGAGAGAGACAGCGTGAGCAGGGGAGGGTCAGAGAGAGAGGGAGTCACAGACTGAAACAGGCTCCAGGCTCTGAGCCGGCAGTCAGCACAGAGCCCGACGCGGGGCTCGAACCCACGAACCGCGAGATCATGACCCAAGCGAAAGTCGGAAAGTCGGACGCTTAACCGACTAAGCCACCCAGGCGCCCCTGCATATTGTATTTTTATTTAAGGACCAGGCGGCTCTGACAAGCTTTGTTTGGGGAAGAGGGAAAACCAGGATTATTTCCTTCTCCAGCCACTGCGTTCCCCAAACTGACCCTCCCAGCTCTCATTTTCAGAGGACCTCTGCCTTGAGGTCCATCCCATGGGCATCAGGGTGCAGTTTCCTGAGCACTATCCCCACACGGCCATGTGTTCTGGGGATGTACGCGTCAGATCCTGGAAGGTGACCCCCATCTGCCAGCTCCCGTCTACACGGCGGGTGATGATACACAGGCGTGATGTTTCCTTGGTATGTGGCTGGAATGAGACTTAGGGCCCATAATCCATCACTGCACGTCACGTGCCTGTCTCCTCAGTCCAGGCCACCCTAGAGCGCTGAGCAAACCAGCTTAAGTTCTCGAGCAGGGGTCGCGGCGTCCCACCGAGAGTCTCGGCCAAGTGCGGATGGGCTGCGTCCTGAGGCTCCCCCGGCCTCTGCCCCTGACTCCCCAGCAGGTGTGGTTGAGGCCAGCCCAGCCCCTGTGGGGAGGAAGGAGCGGAAACGAGGTTTGAGGAAGTTGTCACCCACATGGGCGTGTACTCACTGAAGATCGGCGCTGGGTTTCAGGTTCAGAGGGGCACATGCTCCGGAATGTTTTCTGTGCTGAGTACAACCCCACGTGGACGGCAGCCCGGGGTCCACTCTGCATCACTGGCCCCTGTTCTGGGACACACTGCAGTGTTGTGGGCAGCTTGCAAGTTCATTATGTTTAGCCCCAAATACTTTTTAAAAGGAGATTAAAAAATCCCAGGGGCACCTGGGTGGCTCAGTCGGTTAAGCATCTGACTTTGGCTCAGGTCATGATCTCGCGGTTCGTGGGTTTGAGCCCCGCGTCGGGCTCTGTGCTGACAGCTCAGAGCCTGGAGCCTGTCTTCGGATTCTGTGTGTGTCTCTCTCTCTGACCCTCCCCTGCTTACACTGTATCTCTCAAAAAAAAAAAAAAATCCCAGCATGTTGGCTTGGGGAGGAGGGGGAAGGAAGCGTGAGGTGCGCTCATCACGGAGGACGCTCAGCCTCAAACCCCTCCAGGCGGGCCTCCTCTGCTGAGCCCCCTCGCGCGGCGCCCCGGGGCAGCGGTCCTGCAGGGGAAAGGCGCACGGGCGACCCTTTGCTGCCCCAGGGCAGGAGGGAGGGCTCTCCGGGGTCAGCCTGGCCCCAGCTGCTCCCACACTTCTCAGGGGCAGCAACGGCCCATCATCTCGCCACGCCCACCCGCGTCCCACCTGCCACCTGCTCGGAGCTCAGCCCACTGCCACTCCATGGGGCTGAGGTCGTGTCCTCCACTGGGGGGTCACCTGCTGGGGCAGCGGGTCCCTGCCTGGGTTTGCTGCCGTCTCTAGGGCACAGAGCCCCAGGCAGAGTGCACGGAACCCGGGAGCCCCGGGGGGCACAGGGGAGGGGGCCGCCTGGCGTCCCGAGGCCTCTGAGGCCGGGGTCCAGGTGGCTCAGGAAGGACAGCGGCTAGGTGTCCCGCCTCCCACCCCTCCTGGCGCACCTGGGTCTCGTTGTCTGCAAGGCCCTCCCAAACGCCACCCCCGATGCCCCCTCACTCACAAATGGTCCTCACCCTTCCTGTGTTGTGTCTCCCTTGAGGCCCCCACCCCCAGGAGAGCCGGGGGGCCCACTCCCTGGGCCTTCACACGGTCCCCTCACCCCTGCATCTCAGCAAGCCCCGCTCTGCAAACAGCCCTTTCGGCCTCTGTGCGCCCATTACTCAGAGCTCCCAGACTGGGTGGCGAGGCCTCGCTGTGGACTGATGCCTGGGGCTCCTGGCGAACGGCTCCGTCTGGTCGGGGCCATCTGTTCCCCAGCGCGTCCCCCTGTAGCCCTGCCCGCAGGGACCCTGCGAACGCTCATCTGAGTCTGCTTGGCCCGCCGACTGAAGGAGCGCTGGCCCAAGAGGACCCCGGTGTGGCATCGGCCGTGGCCCGAGTTCAGGGCCCTCCAGGCACCAGACGGGACGTGACTGACGTGCTGGGGTGAGCGTGCCGCCTCCTCTTTGCTGCCTCACCCGTGACGCACGGGGCCACTTTGCACTTCTGGACTTTGCTCTGAAGGACCGGCGGCTCTGGCGCTTCTGGACCTGAGTGGCTGCTGGCCGATCCAGTCCTGCGGTGTCCCAGGCCCTGGTGTCCCGGTGAGGGGGCAGGACGTCCGGGGGGCGTCCCACACCCCGCTCCTCGGCATCACTGAAGGTGGACGTGTCATTACCATTCACATGTATACGTTGGGTTCCATCATGTGACCCAACCTTCCCATTTTAAATAAAGCACCTTCCCGTGCGCGCAGTCGGACTGGAGCCAGGTGAGCACCCAGCATCCTGTGTGCGGGTCGGTGAAGAGAGCTAACTGTTGCTATTTCACTTGTCTGTGGCTTCCCTTGGGTGTTTTCTGCAAGAATGCTAGGAAGAAACCAGCTTCTCGCCCTTCCTTTTCTGAGACGCATTGTAAGACGTGTGGGTATTTTCTTCCATCTGTAAAGGTTCTCTCGCCGGAGCAAGCGGGTGCTCAAAGCACACGCCCGTCCCCCGGATTCCTGAACCTCCCTCCTCATCCCATCTAACATGGATGCAGTCCTCACCACACAGCCGCAAACAGTCCCAGGCACAGGGAATGAAGAGGCCACTTTGGCCTCACAGCCTTGCGTCCAATGAGGGAAAAAGAGGCGCGCGCGCACACACACACACACACACACACACACACACACACACACACACACACACCTCTCTTGAAGAAAGACGATAAAACAAGAGCTGTGACTTGCAGGAGCTTGAGTGCTGAGAGTGTAGGTAGAGGTCTGCTCAGAGGGAGAGGGACCTGGCGGGTGGGCGGGCGGAGGAGGGTGAGGGGGGGCCTGATGGGCACAGACTGCGGGGGGCGCCCATCCCGCCGGGCTCCTGTGAGGTAGGTCCGCGGTGCCTCCGGGAATCCGCGTTCTTATCAAGCCCCAGGGGACTCTGAGGCTGTGGGGCGGGGGCCCACTTTGGGAGCCCCTGGGTCATGGTGTTATGACTCCGGTGACAAGTCTCCAGTGTTATTTTCTGACACTTTCAGGGTTGGGCTCGTGCGCAGTGCTGGTTCTTGTTGGGGGGGGGTGGGGTTGATGGCAGTTTCCGGCCTGGAGATGGCTGGTGCCGGGCTTGAAGGGCCCTGTTTCGGTGGCCCCACACCTGTGATGTGTGTGCAGGTGTGTGCGTTTGAGTGAGTGCGTGTGTGCTGGTGTGTGTGTGTGTGCATGCCTGCAGCCAGGTGTGGTGTGGGTGTGCGTGCGAGGGGTGGGGAGGTGTGGTGTCCTGTAGGTGGTGTGTGTGCACACACACCTATGGGCAGGACACACCCGTGTGTGCATGTGCGTGGCTGCGAGCAGCTGTGTGGTTTCTCTGCGAAACCAGGGTGAGCACGTGAACAGTGGCCTGTGGCTGTTGGGTCCCGACGGGCTCACCTGGGCAGCGTCTGTGCAGGCCCACACTCGCCACCCCGCCCGCCACAGCGCTTCTGGGAGACCATGCAGAGTGATCCCAGAGGGTCTGGGGGGCACACGCTTAGAAACCGCTGGCGCCGGGCAGCCGCTGGTGTGTGCGGGCAGCCGGTTCGCGCTTTGGGCTTCTCTTCCGTGGCCTGGAGTGCGGCCCTCGTCAGTGCCCCCTCGCGTGACCACTGCGGCCGGCCGGCTCACGGCCCCTCCCCGGGCGCTCACGAACCTTCACCCCTGCAGCAGTTCATGGATTCTTGGCAAAAATCTCTTGGAAGCTCGGGGACCCCTGACCCACTCTTATATTTTATGAGGTGCAGGCGGCACACAGACCTTGTACGGCTACTGATCTAGGACCCCAAGTAGCACGTGAGTGAAACCCGATGGGGCCCTGGCTCAGAGGTTCACATTATTGTATCTCTAATGCCAAAAAGCTAATAATGCAAGACCTTGGGAAGATCTAATAAAGATTTGCAAAAATCACTGCCAACTGGGGAGGGAGATATTTTGTCATTTTGAGATGGAAAAGGCCGTTCTACTCAGCAAGGTCAGGGCGAGGACGCTCGCTCGTGTTTGAAAAGGGGAAAGACGGACGTGAAATCACACTCAAGAGTGCCCCGCGAATGACCCATGGTGGACAATATGCCAGAGGGTCGAACGGGCCCGGGGGAGGGTTGGGGTGGGGGAGGGGAAATTCTTGGTCTGGGCCCCTTCATTTGGGCTGCAATGAGGAAAGGTCTGCTAAGTACTATTAAAAAATACCCCAAACCCACTAATTTTGCACAAATCAGAACGAACCAGCAAGGACTAGGACCTGCTTTAGCCAAATGTAATTTGTCCCGATTATTCCAAATGGAAAGTAAATTTAGGAAATGGGTTACTTAAAACAAAAGTAGGGTCAGCTCAGAAATTAAAACACAAGCAAACAGATTGCCCAGAGACCTCAGAGAAGCCCACGAGAAAGCGGGGCGATCTTTCGTAAAGGCCTGGAGGAGGGCTGCTCTGAACCGGCTCTCAGAAGACAGGACAGAGGAGTCGTCAGCCCACAGAAGCCAGGAGCCCCAGGCTATGGCTGGTGCGCACCTTGGAAATTCACCCGCAGGACCGTTAGGGGGACGTGTTCTTTGTCTTCGTCTGTCCTTCGTCCTTCATCCCTCCTCTCTGTGTTCCAGTCTGACACATCTCAGTCTCCGTGTTAAGCGTCTTTGGTGATGAGAACGGAGTGGCCCTGAGCAGACCGGCTTTGGCACCACGAAGCAGGAAGTGGACAGTAGATGTCCGAGGCCACCTATGCCCTGGAGAAAGCCAGGGAGAGCGGGGGCTGGCTGGTCACCACTCTGAGGCCACGTGTAGGCACAGACGGGCTCCCTGACCACAGGCAGAAGGCCTCTGCTCACCCACAAATGGTGGGCAGCTGCGGGCGGCTCAGCTCCAGGACCCGGAAGAGCTGACAGTCCAGAAGCGGTTGGAAGCTCAAGTCCAGCAAGCCTGCCGGACAAGGTCAGACGCCATCGTCGCCAGTGAGGAACAGGACACAAGGCTCAGGTGCGGACATGGGGGTCAACGCACTTGAAACCCCCCGGTCCTCACCTCCGCTGGACCCTTTGGCTCTCACAAGTAGCCCACTCCTCGCTCTGTAGCTCAGCGCACACACATGCTCACACGGCCACACGGGCCTGTGTGTCTCCCCCACCTCCCCTGGAACCCGCCCGGCTGGGCAGCCACGCCTGCAGGGAGGGAAGCAGCCCCTCGATGGGACCCACCCACCCACGTACACTGGCCTGAGCTTGTGGCTGGTCCCCAGGGGGCTGGGTCAAGGGGCATACGCACAACGTTGGATAAAGGAGATTTTATCCCACAAAGTGGCATTGAACACCCCGGCAAAGACCCCCAGGAGACCGTGCCAATATGCTGCCATATGGGCTGCGGAGAGCTGGGGAGAGGCAGTGGCCCAGACTAAGCGGACTGGAGATGACAGCCTCCAGGGCAGATGGTGGAGGGCGGTGAAAAGCCTCAGAGAACGGGCACTAAGCGGGTCTGCTGGGCGCAGTCGCACAACCCGGCAGGCCACCGCCTGCCCCAAGGAGAAGCGCCCAGGCGGCCGTCTGCGCGGACCAGGCTGCCGTGAGGAGATGGCGTCCCGTGGCTGGGACGCTGATAGCCGGGGGTGGAGGGGCGGGTGGTGGCCTCACCTGTCAGATGCGTGGTGGGTTGCCCAGCACGAGGCCGGGGCAGGCAGGGGGAGAGGCGGCCAAGCACGCGGCGGCTACGGGGGTGGCTGGGAGGCCCCCGGTGCAGGGCGGGGCCGCGGGGCGCCCGCGGGTGCTTCTCCTGCTCAACGCATGAGAAAGTAGGTGCAGGAGCGTGAGGGCGGCCACTCAGATCTGAGTCACCATCTCCGGCTCAGGTTCTGCTCTCAGAACTGCCCAGACAGTTCTGCTCTCATTTTTATATTTTATTTTATTTTTTAATTTAATTTAATTTAACTTAATTTTATTTTATTTATGAGAGAGACAGAGAGAGACAGAGTGAGAGCAGGGGAGGGTCAGAGAGAGAGGGAGACAGAATCTGAAGCAGCTCCAGGCTCTGAGCTGTCAGCACAGAGCCCGACACGGGGATCAAGCCCATGAACTGCGAGATCATGACCTGAGCTGAAGTCGGATGCTCAACCGTCTGAGCCCCCCAGGCACCCCCAGAATTTGGTCCCCGACCCAGAACATGTGGCGTACTGAGGACGGGAGGGCCCAGCAGGACAGCGCTGCGGGGCGATGACGACCGGGATCGGTGTGCCTCACGAGGAATCGGCGGCCGTGCAGGTTTTAGGTTCTGTCCAGGGCTGTGCCCGCCCTCGGCCGCCGGGATGCCGTGTGGTGTGAAGAGGTCCCTGTCCCCCCGGGACCACGTGCCAGAGGGCGAGAGAGCCGGAAGGTTGTGGTGGCTGATGCTGCAGGGCCGTGTCGCGCCCCGGATGCCCCAGCACCTCTGAGCTCACGTGCAGCTACGGGCGGGGTCCCGGCCGGGAAGCCGATGGAGGAGGGCTGAGCCCGCAGGTGCGCAGCCACGCCCAGCGTGTCCCCAAGGGCAGCAGCGAGGGAGCGTCCCTCCAGTGGGCAGAAGCCCCTGCCGGGGATGCACCTGTTTCAACCGGCCAGGCTGAACTTGACAGTGAGTGGCCCAATGCCGGAGTCGCAGACTGAGAAGGTCCTCGGGGCGAGGACGTGTGTCACCCCCAGGCCAGTCACCAGGCTTCCCGCCACGGCCACAGGGGCAGAGGGTCTGCAGTGCGTAGAAGGACAAGTCCGGCTGTGCTACCAACCAACCTCCTCTTAGAGATTTTCCAGGAAAAGAGAGGAGGCAACTTCGTGGAGCTGCTGGTCCCCGAGGAGCAACCAGCACGCAGGGCAAGCGGCTGTGACAGGTCAAGGGCGTCCGGCCACAGCCGCCCCCAGATCGAGGCCCTGGGTGCTCAGGGCCAGGGGCGCCCGTGTCGGGACCCGGCTCCCTGCCTGTGTGCCTGCGCCTGCGCCCTTGGCCAGAGGAAGGCGCCCCATCCGCGCTTCGGCGCCATCCCCGGGGCAGTGCGCATTCAAGAGCTGGTCTCCTGAGGAAGGAAGCTGCCCCATCCACACCCCTGCAGGGTCCCCCATCCACACCCCTGCATGACCCTCCATCCACATCCCTGCATGGTCCTCCATCTACACCCCTTCACAGTCCCCCATCCACATCCCTGCAGGGTCAGCCATCTACATCCCTGCACAGTCCCCCATCCACACCTCTGCACAGTCCCCCATCCACATCCCTGCATGGTCCCCCATTCACACCCCTGCATGACCCTCCATCCACACCCCTTCACAGTCCCCCATCCACACCCTGCACGGTCCCCCATCCACATCCCTGCAGGGTCAGCCATCTACATCCCCTGCACAGTCCCCCATCCACACCCCTGCACAGTCCCCCATCCACATCCCTGCATGGTCCCCCATTCACACCCTGCATGACCTCCATACACCCCTTCACAGTCCCCCATCCACACCCCTGCGGTCCCCCATCCCATCCCTGCAGGGTCAGCCATCCTCCCTGCACAGTCCCCCATCCACACCCCTGCACGGTCCCCCATCCACATCCCTGCAGGGTCAGCCATCTACATCCCTGCACAGTCCCCCATCCACATCCCTACACCATCCCTCATCCACACCCCTGCACGGTCCTCACCATTGACCTGTCCCATGGAAACTCGATTTCAGGATGCATTCTGAAGTCCTCAGTGGCTTTAATTCCCAGCAGGACAAAGTGGAGCCCCGGGGTCCCCTCTCATCCTGTCCGCGGCCCCACGTCCCAGCTGCCTGCACCACAGCCGCTGGGGGGAAGGTAGACTCCTGGCCTCCCCGCAGACCTTCCTCGTGCTGCCTGCTGTGCTGGGGCGTCCTTCTACTGCATCCGGGTGGCCTGCTGCAAACTTGTCCCCAGGAGAGCGTCTAGGCCTCCAGCAGACCTTCCTGGGGCCACAGGGCAAGCGTCCCTGCACGTTCCTGCAAAGGAAATGCCCCTCGGAACCAGAATCATCTTTCTCTGAGCTGAACACCCAGCGTGGGTCCATGGAGAGCCGTCCTGTTTCTTCCGGCCTCTGTTCCCGGTGAGAGCACACAGCAGTGCCCGACGCATAGCTGTTGACCTGAATGGAAGGGCTTAGCGAAGGTCACAGCCCAGGAGAGCTTGGGACGGCTCTGTGACCCCAGGAGACAAGTTCACGTCCAGCTGCTCCGAGGCCTCTGGGAACATTTGCCCATCGCCCAGGGGATTTTGGCGGGAGGCCTGGAGCCAGGGGGTCCCCGCTGGAGTGACTGCCTCTGTGGGGATTTGCATCCAGAAGCACAGCTCGGGTGGATGTGGACCTGTGCCCCGCGTCACCCTCAGGATACTCATAGGCCATACCTGTGTCCCCTCCCGCATGTCATGTGCTGAGGCCACCCCAAACACACTGGCTTCAGAAATTCTTGAGATGCACGTGTAGCCTCTCACTGCAGTGTCTGAGGCCCCTGTTGCTTCCAGATCGCACTTCCAACACCACTGTCCCACGTGGTGGCTCTGTCACCGGGAGCTCGGGACCCTCGATTGCACCTTCTTCTCACGTGAGATGGGCCAAGCCCATGCCGCCGATGACAGCACGATGATCCCCGGCCTGCCTGGACGTGAGGACTGCTAATAAATGGCGTGCACTCTCTGTCAGCACTAGAAACATTAACCTCAAGAGCAACTATGACAAAGTGCAGCTCAGGATCATCTCATCTGAGGGATGAATGTGCCGCCGGGACTTCCGGTCTGCGTCCCTCACAGCCAGACCGATCTGGCGGAGCCACCGCGGCCTCGAAAGAGAGCCAGGGAGGACCCTCGCGTAAGGACGGTCTTCTCTGCGCTGGGTGGACACCAGGTGTTGGTCTTTCTGGTCTCGCCTGGTCCCAGAAGCAGGCGACGGGGGTCCCAGAAAGGCGTTCTCCTTGCTGGGAAGTTACAGCCTTCCCCGGGGTCGTGGCTGTGTGCGTCCACAGCAGCTCGTCAGCAGCGCCCGCGCGGGTGGGGACTCACTTGCTTTTGCACCCCGCCAACCCCATCGAGCCCTATGGGATGGTTGTTAGCGAAATGAAGTATTGATTATGGAGCTAACTTGGGGCGCGTAGAAGGCCAGTTGAGGTAATCTAAATCTTTAAGGGCAAATTTCGGCCCTTAATTTACAGTGAATGTCATGTTTGGGTCCAGCTAGTAATTTTCAACTTAGTTTTTTCCACTGCAGACATGGGAGCACGTTGGCCACACTAGAAAACAGACAAAATTTAAAATAGAAATTTAATATTCTGAGAAGGTGTTTTTGTCCTTATTTTTAGAAAAGTGAGTAGAAAAGATTCATTTCAGGAAAACGGCAAGTATCTTAATGGCTTCGTGTTGGGGACCCGTTCCTCCAGTCCGCAGGTGGCCGGGGTGAGGGCATGCGGGGAGAAGGACACAGCCATCTGGCCTGGTGGGGGGCAGCCACGGGAGGCCCCTCGGAGGAGGTGGTGTTCTGCGGCAGCGTGAAGGGCAGATTCTAGGGACAGACACCCATGCAGCGTAGAGGGACACTTGGTGGGAGCCTCCTCACGTCCAGCAGAGCAGTCCCTGAGCCCCACAGTCTGTGGTCTGGGACCGCCTATGCAGGAGGCTGAGTTTTCTGGATTCAAACAAGATGCTCATATTTCAAAACACATCTGGTTCTCAAGAAAAAGGGAGCGTGGCCTATACACCAAGTCCAGGGGCGTGCCGAGCTCCTGAACTTCTGCAGAAAACCCGAGGTGGGCCGCCAGCCTCAGAGCCGGGAGCACCTCCGCGAAGGACCAGCAGCATGGCAGGCTCACTTGGGGCGCTGCACCCTCATTCTCAGGGAGCTCTCCTCCAGAGCGCGTGTGGCAGGATGGCGCTTCTGTGCACAATTGTGCTGACGGGCTCAGCTGTCCAAGGGCTGTGCTTGCACAGGACACAGAGCGTTGACCCAGGAAAAAGAGCGTGTGCTTGGGAGAAAGAGCTGAGAAGGGGCCCAGGGAGCAGGAAAGCCTGCTGGCTCACCTCCCTGCACCTGTCTGCCCGATGCCAGGGACAGCACCTCCGTGCACCTGTTTGCCCGATGCCAGGGACAGCACCTTGCAGAGTGCGCTGGGAAGGCGGGGCAGCTAGAGAGCCAGGTGACCAGTGCTCTGGGGGTCCCAGCCAGGGCTTCCTCGTCTTCCTCCACTTACCACGCATGTGGCATGGGGTTCTGGGGTGAGACGTCCCTCAACAACCTGAGAGTAGGGTGGCGTGGGGCACCGCTGGCTAATCAGATCATTATAGTTGCCAAAATCTTGGGCCAGAGACAGGGGTCAGCTTGGATTTACTTGGCAAATACGCATCCCACCGTGACCTGTGCTGAGGACCTGGGATGCTCTCTCCCTTCTCCCTGTGTGTGGCCCTCCCCCCTGGCCTTCTCTCTATAGCCTCCCAGCCAAGCCGATGCTCCAGAGAAACGCCAGGGAGAATCACAGGCTTCCTGCCATCCATCTAGATGCTCGCAGAGCTCAGCAGAAACCTAGCTGAGCGCGTGGCTTGATGCACAACGTCAGGACTGGGCAATATCCATCTGCCAGCCATAATTTACACCTTTGCCAAGCGCAAGGACAAGCCCGAAACCATTGCCATCACAGTCTTTAATGGGCAAACATATCAATAGTGTGGGGTTTGAGTAGTTTGAAACATATACCTCATAATTGTCTTCTGATGTGGAAGTCTATGCCCATTGTTGCCAATCTGAAGACCAATGATTAAAAAACCCACTGTTTTCTCAACATTAGGTGTGAAGTTGCATCTCCAGGTTCATAATCCAGGGGAAGGAGGATCAAGGAGCATCCTCCTCAGAATAAACAGGCTGAGGGGTGGCGGACTCTGTCCTTCTCAGCTGAGAAATCCGGACGGAAACGCTTGCCTACAACTGTCAGGTGTGGTGTTGTCTCCTTCAGCACGTAGCCCTTACTGCCTTCGGCACCGAATGCCACAGCGTGGTAGGTCTGTGGCTTGGAGGAAAGGGCACGACTTTCAGGGTCAGAAAGTCTTTGTGTGAGTCCTGGCAGGAAAGTGCGTTCTAGGCCCTGGGCTGCAGAGAATCAATGGGACATGGCGTCGAAGGGGCTCCGTGCAGTGCCTGGCATGGAGCACTCACTTGGCAAACACTGGGTGCCCGCGGCCTGAGGTCACTGACTGCCACTCCAGGCCCGCTGTCCTGGCCACCCACCTTCCACACTCCTCAGCTTCCTGGAGGCCGAGAGCCTGGCTCTTGTTTGATGCTTCAGATACAAAGGAAAATAGGCTGCATTTGCTGCCTCCGTAAGACTCACCTTCCAGCGAAGTCCTGTCATGGAGAACTCATGACACAAGCAGCACACGGCATCGCAGAGGTGTGACCACCACGTCCTTCTAGAGGAAACTGTAAATATCTGAACACACCTCTGTCTGGCGTGACCCCTTCCACCGCTCAGCTGTCATCGGAGTGTCAGGATTGGGGGCTGGAACCTTCTACCACCCACCTGCTGGCAGAACGTGAGCTGGGACCCACACTCCGTGGGGGAACTGCCACGCGCTCTGTATTTGAAGCAGTAAAACGTGAGGTTTTGTTCTGTTTCTCTCTGCAGATGGGAGGACTGAGAACACGGAATCTGCTCCCCCCGGGGTCTCCCAGCCCTCCACACCTTCCGGGCTGCTCAGGGCTGGGGTGGCCGGGCATCAGCAGAGACAGCAGCCCGGGCACCGCCTCGTTTCTCTGCCGAGAGCCCTCAGGAGGGCAGCAGGCGGACCCGTGTGGGGGCTGTCCCAGGTCAGCGGGCTCCGAGGACGTGGGCGCCAGGATCTTGCTCCGGGAGCCGGAGGTGCGAATGCAGGAGACAAAGGTCAAGTTGAGGCGCTTGCAAACGCCAGTTGCTGCTTTTTGCCTTTTGTGGAGTGGGAGCTGTGCTCAGAGCAGCCCCAGCCCCTCCGCTTGGGGTGGGGCTTCACCTGGGCTCAAGTTCGCTGGCTGCCCTCGTTTCTGACCACACTGACTTTGGCCCTGCGTAGACAGCACCCTGGAACACTCCTGGCTAGCTTCCAGGGAAAGGACACCTTTCCCCCCGCTGGAGAGCATGAGCGTGGACGGCTCATTGGCAGAAGACGGGCTTGGCTTGGCCCGTGTGGCTGCCGTAAGAAACCCGGTTCCTACAGCCATGATGCCTCAGCACTGGCCCGGGAGCCCCAGCCGGGACTGGACAGCACAAGGACGCACGGCGGAGACTGACCCAGGTAGCCTGGTGTTTCTGGAGGGAGCTCCCCGTGGCCCCCCTCCGTCTTTGCATTTCATCGTAAAACTCCCTCCACGGAAGCGTCATCTTGCACGTGGCCCGAGCCAACCAGCAGCATTTTGCCTCCTGCAAGCCTTTTCACTTTCCGACGGAACCCAGGGTATTAGGAGACACTCGGAGTTTAACGCCGTAATACTTTATTTCCACATTATGTGACATAAATTGAGACCCTTTATGTTGTTTTTGTCTGTGGTTCGGAATTATGTCTGCTTCATCAATTTCATTATGCATTCAACTTCCACGACGCATCAAAGGCCGATAAGGGTTGTTGGGTTTTTTTTTTAAACTTTGCTTGCTTAAAATGATTTCCCTCCAGATCAAGATGCAGAGCACAAAATATTAATCAGTTTAAATAAATATCAAGACTACCCAAATAATATGAATAATTGGCACGGAATAATGCCTACTGCCCAGTTCCCAACAGCTGGTCACGCTGGCACCTAGCACCCTCTCAACAGTCTTTCAGATAATGACTTTGGCATCTGCCGACAAGCGCTTGTGACTGCCCACAGAATTTATAACTCACAAGTGGGAAACAGGGGCTCCGACAGAACTTTTTTATGCAAGGTCTTTGAAATTTATTAATGTAATGCAAACACAAGCCTTCCAACCCATTAAATTGTTGATGTTATGCGAATCCACTCTGGAGTGGCAGATCCTCATTAACATTATTTGCATGTTAATCTGCATCTTTTTAATTAGTGATATTATTTATGCACATAATTTTCGCCTACTGGTGCCAAGGCTGAAGCGCATTAATTAATCTACTGAGATGCCAAACTGTTTATTTTCTCCCGTACTTTTATTTGTTTACATGGTGTTTTGGATTCAGGGAAAATAAAAAAGAGCCTGAAGAATAAAAGCAGAAAGACAAGATTAACTAAAAGCTCTTTTTGTTTTCATAATTTAAATTGTAATATTAGCCAAATGTTGTGTTTCTTCCCTTAGAGATCAGTTATTTGGTTACATTACCTTGATGTATTATTAAAATTTATAATGGACTCCAGAGGCTTCTGCTAGTTCTCTCCTTCATTTACAGAATATACCCAATGTTATTTTAATCTTCCTACAACGCTCCCATGCATAGGCAATGATGAGCTATCCCTAGCGAATCGCCCGCGCGGCTCCACTCTGCACAACTGATAAACATTTAAATAAGCCCTTTCAAAAAAGAATAGCACGTAAAATTATTAACCCGTTGATGGAGTCCGCTGCCGTTCAGTCATTCCTCCCTCCTCAAAATAGGTCAGTCGCACACCGGGTTTGATTTGGCGGCATTCCCTCATTCTCATTCCGGAAACCGAGAGTACAGGGCCTTCAGAAGGATGGTGTGTCCACCTGTGTGCACACGGGCTGCGCGAAGTTCTTAAAGTGCACGATTAAACGGTTCTGTGCCTTCTGTGCTAAGTACACACTCGTTTGGAGCCAGGAGAAAAAAGGGAGATTGCACGCCAGTGGGCCTCGTAATAAATGATAACCTAATTCAAAAGCAGCTCCCGTCCCAGCGGAATGAAAGTAAAAAATTGCGTGCCACTAACCACGGTCACACGTATTTATTATTTATACCACGTCAGAGAGTATCCAGGAGCAGCGAGTAAAGATCCGCGGGGAAGCACGTGTCCCCTCGGCAGCGGTGACTAACCAGGGGTGTCCAGCATCTGAATGCCTGCGATGCCGGACGACGTCTCTGGTCCCGGGGCACCGCTGCCTGCACCACGGCTGCCGCCGCAGAGTTTCTCCAGCTGAACACGGCCTCCTGCCCCACACGTGACGAGCCCCATCAGGCCCGCCGCAGCTAAATCACGACGCCGGCCTGCGTTGTAATAAGATGGCTGGAATCTATTGGGCTTGACAGCGCTGGAGAGCAGGCTGGGCCAAGTTCCCTCTCGGCTGGCGCTATGTGAATTGCACATAGCGTTAGGTGGTAGTTCATTTGTCAAAGGGCTTCCAGTCACATGCCACCTCCTGGTTCACAGAAGGGTCGAGAAGAGGAATGGCGGAAATTCGGGGTCCCAGGTACAAACCAGACCACTTGGGGGAAGGGCGCCCCCACAGCGAGGAAGCCCAGCTTGTTGGTTGTGAGGTAGCAAAGCTGCAATACAGTTTGTTCGATGGCTGGTTTTTACTCGCGGGGAGGGGGGGGGATAAATACTGTTGGTGAAAGTTTAAATACAAAGGGTGTGAGGCAAAAGTAAAAGAGCTTTTCCCTAAGCCCTCACTACACATCTTGTCTATTTTTCCAGAACATTCTATAACCACGCGCACATCTATGGATGGAAAACAGGATTATATCAGAAGAGAAGAACAGGGTTCTGCTCACTGAAGAGCGCATGCTGGGCATCTCTCAGGTAAACCAGGACTGTGAGGTGTGCTCAGCCTCGGGGGCCACGGGCCGCGTCCACGTAAAAGTGGAGCATGGGGTTGGGCGAGTGATGGGCCTGTGCTCTGACCTGGACTGACTCTGGGTGGAAGTGCTGCACTCACTAATATTTGAATTGTTTGTTCCTCCCAGGACACAGCATGAGCACACGATCCAGGAAAGACGAGATGAATCAATAGTAGAAGACACGTTTTCTTGAAATTCCACAACTTGCTTTTAAACGGTGGTGGAGTATCTATTCTGACATCGGTGAGAAAATGGTCAAAATGTGCATATTATACACAAACATGTTGTGTGGCTGACACACCTGGAAAGGAAGGGGGGCGCTTCAAGCTTCACGTGGCCAGCACGTGTCTGGGCGATTCTTCCGTGGCCTTGATGCAGAAGTCCAGGCTTCGTGCAGAATGAGGTCGCCCACTTGGATCCTGGTATCTGCGACTCGACATGAAGTCGTGGGGCCAAGCTGACCTGAGGGTCTCGTCCTTTCCTGGGGGTTAAGTGGTTTGGAATTATGTGTAGAGGTGAGGTTGGACCTCCAGGAGCATGAAGACTGGGTCCGCTTTTCTCCTGAGAGAACCAGAGAGAACCAGAAGCTTCTGGACTCTCCCACTCTGGAACTGAAGCCTACGAAGTTCAGTTCGGCATCCGTTCACACTGGGGATTACTGCCCCTCACCCCCTCCTCTTCTGTCACCGGGACAGTGCGGGTCTGCTCCCCGCGTGCAACCTGGCCTGCTCTTCACTGAGAGGATGCTGCTGCTGGGCACACCATTCCACACAATACCCACCATCTTCCCCGAGGGACCTGTTTGTACTAGTTTTGATCAATTCTACGCTTACATATACATATAAATTGGGTGTGTAATTGTATATTAATGTAAATATGCCATTTGTATATTATGTATAATAATATACATGATGTATATTATATATTAATGGAACATATTAAATATTTACATCTACATGAACGGGACGGACGCTAACACATTATTCTAAGCATCCTCTTTGCGCTGGCACATTTTTGGTGACGACCAGAAAACTCTGACCCTGTCTGTCCCCTGTCGTCTGCTCCAGTGAGAGACTGCGCCTCTCGCGTTCCGTGCAAACTCTCTCTCCACTCACACGTGCACTCCCGCCTGGACGACCCCGGGGGCCCCAAGCCAGCATCCGCTCCTCGCAGGGCTCTTCTCTGTCAGCAAGGGACCCGCACGGGGGCCGGGACCCTGGGTCCTGGCTGCGTTCTCTCAAAGTCCGTTCATCGCTCCCGGCGTCTCCACGGAGAGCCCCCCATCCCCCGACTGGGGCCCAAGCTGAGCAAGGCAGCAGGGGGTGTGGGGGGCAGCGGGGGGTGGGGGGTGGGGCAGGCCCTTCCAGCCCCTCCTCAGCCCAGCGCTGCCTCTGGTGTGCGGCTCCTCTGTGTGGCAGGGCTGCCCCGCGGGCTCTCCGCGTCGCACACAGCAGGGCCTCGCCTCTAGGGATTCCACTCACTGGACGTGGTTGGACCTTGGCAATGATGTTTCAAAAATTCCACCCATGGGGAGGGGGCGGGGAACTTCTAGCTTCTAGAAACCCGCTCAGCTCCGAGCACTCTGAGCGCCATCAGGAGTCAGCCAGCCACACCCCCGTCCCCCGTGTGAGCAGGGAGCCCAGCAGACAGGAGGCGCCCAAACAGGCCGGTTACAGAATGCCCCTGGGGTCCTGTGGTCTCTTCCCGCAGCGAGGCCGCTTCCTGGACTAAGTTAGCAGATGAACCTTCTGCTCTGTCTCCTTGCATTTTCCAACTTTCCTTGAAATCTGCAAAATCCGAGGTAAATTTCACAAGCACAGGGAACTGCATCCGGTGGAAGTGATTTTTCCAAAGACAGCATCGTATTGAGGTGGGAGCACACCCAGCCCTCGCTCATCTGCGCCGACCCACAGCAGCCCCGGGAGTGAGTTGGAGGGTCGTTTCCCTTCACTCATGTTGACCCCTCTGAGTTCACCCGCCCACCCACCTTCAAAGCAAATGATTGAAGCCTCAGACCCAAGTAGAACTAAGAATTTTCATAAAATGTTCTGCGCCAACATTCATAATCGTGTATGTAATACTTACAGACATCTACAAGAGAGCGTATAATATATGATGTTTATGCATATTTTATAAACAGTTTTGGAAAACAGAGAGAAGATTCCAGTCCCACTGGAAGAAGATTCGCCCTCTCTCCTGATCTGATAACACCCTCCTTATCGTCTACGCTGGCTTCGTCCGCTGTTTGGGACCGTGTTGCTGGCGTACATTCTGCCGCTGTGCCCAGCCCAGCCCAGCCGCACCCTTCGGACAGAGAGGTCACCCACCACGTTCCTTTCTCCCTTGTCCAGGGGCTCCAGAGCCCCTCTGAGCGGCGGCTCCGTGATCACTCATCCTAAGAACTGAGGCCAGAGAGGCACCGGCCCCACGTGGCCCAGCGACCACGGCCGCTCCAGCAGTGGGCAGGCCTGCACGGAGGTGAGGTGCGCCCGCGCTTCCTGTGGTCGGGGGCTCCGTGATGGAGGCGTGTCTAGAGGGGCAGCGCCCGCAGGGTGCTCAGCTGTGGTCGGGACGTCGCGGTGTCTCCCGGAGCAGGGCCGCAGGCGGCGTGTGGTGTCTGAGCTGTGTCCTCACGGTCCTGTGACCGGTCACGGGTACACCCACTCTGAGGAGGGCAGAGGTGCAGACGGGAAGATGAGACTGATAAAAAAAATAGGGGGGTAATTTTTAGATTGTCACAGTATTATCCACTTTGTAGAAATGGTTGTTTCCTGTAGCTTTTTGGCTGTTTCCTTACTATTTACCCATTCACTAATTCAGAATCTGCTCATTCAGAATTTACTATGGGTGCTCCTGGGTGGCTCAGCTGGTTAAGCATCTGACTCCTTTTTTTTTTTTTTTAATTTTTTAATGTTTATTTATTGTTGAGAGAGAGAGAGACAGAGCACGAGTGAGAGAGGTGGAGAGAGAGGGAGACACAGAATCCGAAGCAGCTCCAGGCTCTGAGCTGTCAGCACAGACGCTGGTGTGGGGCTCAAACTCACAGACTGAGATCCTGACCTGAGCCAACGTCGGATGCTTAACCGACCGAGCCCCTAGGTGCCCCAAAGCATCCGATTCTTGATTTTTGGCTCAGGTCATGATCTCACAGTTGTGAGTTCGAATCTCACATTGGGATCTGTGCTTGTGGAGCCTGCTTGGGATTCTCTCTCTCTCTCTCTCTCTCTCTCTGCTTCTCCCCTCCTTGCTCGCTCTCTCACTCTCTCTCTCTCTCAATAAATAAACAAACATTTAGAAAAGGCAAAACATTTAGGAAAATGCTATGTTCCAGGCATTTGCTCGTGGTTGGGACCTGGAGGAACAAGGTGAAAGCCGCTGCCTCCCAGAGGCCAGCCCTGTGTGGCATCTTGGGACAGGACGTAGGTCTGAGAGTGTGTGTCCCCAGTCCTCCGCGCAACGGACAGTGAGCTGAACGAGGCCCCGTGGGGAAGGGCGTCCAGGGCGGCGCTGCATCGGCTGCGAGGTTCACCTCGTGGGGCAGAGTCTGGCGCCCCGCACGGCGTCTCCGTGCAGCCGGGCGGCCCTGGGCTTGTGTCCCGCCCGGTGTGGACGCCCGTCTTCCACCAGACACCCTGCAAGCGTCCTGGCCGAGCCTCCCCGCTCCGCGGTGAGTGCTGGAACCCTCTGTCCCGCAGGCGCACTCAGGTGAGAGTGACGTTTGCACTTGCTGTTTTGGTTTACGGCCTCTTTCATTATACCCGGTCCCCAAAGCACTTACGCGACGCTCTTAAATACAGCTGACCCTTTTTATTTAATTTCATTTGCCTGTTAGAGTTTGGAGACTATCCAGCAAAGCACTCAGTAAATTCGATAAAGTTCATACTGCAATTAATACAGGACCCAATGACAACGGAGGCCAGTCCCTTAGAAGAGGCAGCATAATCCGACCCGAAGCACACATATCTCAGTGAATTAAGTAACAGAAATTGGAGTGAATAGATGAAATAAAATGTTAGGTTTTGTATAATTAGTAAACTTAAGATGTGGCGTGGTTTACTACCAAACCCAATCAGAAAATTTTTGTGGGGCTTTTTATACAACTGAGTTTGCATCGCCAAGCTATGGACTCTGTGGGGATAAATGACTGACTTCCCCCGCTTCCATCACACAAATGGACATAATGTAGGCTTTTACTTTGGGTCTAGTTTCCTTCTTCCATATCTATGCCTGCTGTGATGCGGAGCTCGCTGCGGATGGAGTGCGTTGCATTTGTCTCGACCATGCATATTACTTTCATTTATGGCCCTAGAATTAGGGATCCCTTTTAACAATCGCCTTCATTAGTTACAGACGGTGTGGTTTGAGGGACCTCGGATTGAGGCTAATCAAGGTTTACTGAGTTAAGAGAAGCTGAAAAATAATGTCAGCGCAACGCAGTGCTAGCCGCAATTCCGAGCCAGGTGCTCAGTCCTCACGCGCCGTGGATGCAGTGGCCTCCACGCAGCAGGCTGCATCCACACGTTGCTCTCAGCAGTGATCATCCGTCTCGGAGAAGCTCTAACCAGAGAGCGAAGACCCAGCTTCTGAGCAGGAAATAAACTCCACAATCCGCTTGCGTCCGAGCTGCTGCCAGTGTTATTATTTCATTAATAATGCATTTTTGGTTGTCAGAAACAATCGACATTGTAGTTCTTTCCGAGATCCTGTTGATTATAAATCACTTTGCAACAAGACATGACTTTGCAGAGAATGAAAAGCAAAACCATTGCGTGTCGGCTGGAATGAACAGTCAGGAAGCGATGGCCTTTCAGAAAGGGAAAGAGGAAAATTAGCATACGGAAATCCGCTCAGAGCCGCAGCCTCTCCTTGTTGACACAGGAAAATGAACCGTGTGTATTCAAGCACAGAGATTAAAGTTACTTGAAACATTTCCTAATTGTTCTTGTTGGCTAATAAGAAAGTACGTTTTGAGTGGTGTCATGGCGTTGGGGTTTTCGCTTTCTTTCTTCTTTTTTTTTTTTTTAATCTCAACGGGGGCTTGTGGCACATATGAAATAGATATTTCACGAGGAATCCTCACAAGAACTCAAAATTGTTTAAATCAGAACATAACATGATAACGAGATGTTGGTCTTATTTTCAGACTTTTAAAAACTCTGTGGTCTACCAGTTACAACAAGATTTCTATTTACACGTGATGTTTACTTATGTCAAGGGGAGGGAGACGCTTCTGGAGACCAGCGGGTCCCAGGGCCGGCCCAGGTGAGCAGGGACCTGCCTCAGGCGAGGGGGGTGAGCTGCGGGTCCACCGTCCCTGTCCCCGGGAGGGCCGCGTGAGAGGGCCCCTGTCCCGGGGGTAAGTGGGGTGAAACGGTGCCCACTTCTGGGTCCCTTTGCATCGCGCGAGGCGGAACCTCCCACTTCGGGTACGTAGGTCTGACCCCCACCTGCCGAGGGGCCGGGCCTCCGTGGGTCCTGTCCGTTCAGCTCCTGTCACACGCGTCCACACGCGTCCGTCTGGAGGCACCGCTGGGCGCAGTGACAGCCGAGCGAGTGCCAGAGTGTTGGGCCGCCGGGTCGTGGGCTGTGACTGCCAGGCCGGCGGCTCCTGGGCTCCCGGGGGCGCAGGGAGCCCTGCCCTCGAACGGGCCGCTGCGTCTGGGTTCGGTGAGTGAGAAGGATGCACACCCTCCTCCCTGACGGGGCGCTGACAGCCGGCCTCGCGCGGGAGCACGCGCGCTCTCACGTCAAGGGAATTCACGTGTAAAACGCACGCTGTCCGCGAGGCTGGGTGGCGTGTCCCTGGTGGACGATGAAACGGCCGGTCGCCACCGCTTAGTCCGGCCTGGCGCCCGCACGAGGGAGGGAGGGCCGGGCAGCACCGGGGAGCAGCCGCCGCGGGGCCGGGCGCGACCCGCCGCCTCCCGCAGGGACTGCGGGGCGCGCCTGCGGAAGCCGCGAGCCCAGCCTGCGGCCGCGACCCCGAGGTGCACCGCCGCCCTGGGCGCGGGGCGGGGCTGCCTGCGCGGGCTGGGGGGCTGGGGGCTCGGCCGCGTGAGGGAGGCCGCTGGGGCACTTCCCTTGGGGGAGAGCAGGCAGCGTGGCGGGGCCTCAGGGGCCGCAGCGAGGAAGCCGCGGCGGCCGCAGCAGGGACGGCGGCGCAGGGGGCGGCGCAGGGAGCACCGCAGGGAGCACGGCGCAGGGAGCACCGGGCAGGGAGCACCGAGCAGGGACTGCAGCGCAGGGGCACCGCAGGGAGCACCGCAGGAGCACCGCAGGGACAGCAGCAGGGAGCACCGCAGGAAGCACGGCGCAGGGAGCACCGCAGGAAGCATCGCGCAGGGAGCACCGCAGGGAGCACCGTGCAGGGACGGCAGCGCAGGGGCACCGCAGGGAGCACCGCAGGGAGCACCAGAGAGCACTGACAGGGACAGCAGTGCAGGGAGCACCGCAGGGAGCACCGCAGGGACAGCAGTGCAGGAGCAATCGAGAGAGAGCACGGCGCAGGAGCACGGCGCAGGGAGCACCGCAGGGAGCACCGAGCAGGGACGGCAGCGCAGGGGGCACCGCAGGGAGCACCGCAGGGAGCACCGCAGGGACAGCAGTGCAGGGAGCACCGCAGGGAGCACCGCAGGGACAGCAGTGCAGGGCGACCGCAGGGAAAGCACTGCAGGAGCACCGCAGGGACGGCAGCGCAGGGGGCAGCGCAGGGAGCACCGCAGGAGCACGGCGCAGGGAGCACCGCGCAGGAAGCATCGCGCAGGGAGCACCGCAGGGAGCACCGCGCAGGACGGCAGCGCAGGGGGCACCGCAGGGAGCACCGCGCAGGGAGCACCGCAGGAAGCACGCTGCAGGGAGCACCTCAGGGAGCACCGCGCAGGGAGCATGGTGCAGACGGCAGCACAGGGAGCACCCTAGGGAGCAGGCGCAGGAAGCATCGCGCAGGGAGCACCGCAGGGAGCACCGCGCAGGGACAGCACCGCAGGGAGCACAGTGCAGGGAGCACGGCGCAGGGAGCATCACGCAGGGACGGCAGCGCTGCGAGCACTGCGCAGGGAGCACCGCAGGGAGCACCGCGCAGGGAGCACCCCGAGGCAGCAGGAGACAACTGGGGCTGTGCTGCGGGGCCCGGTGACTGTATTTCCTTCGCTCTCACAGCGGGGCCTGCCCGGCTCCCAGAAACTTCTGGAAGAGGCTTCTCCCACTGAAAGCAGGGCGGCGCCTGACGGCCCCGCGCCTCGCCCCGGTCCTGGGCCTCGCCCCCTCTCCCTCCACGCGGAGCCCCGCGGCGTCGTTCTCGGGGCGAAGCAGCCTCCGCTGCGGCACCGCTGATGCCGGGGCTGCTAAGGGCGGGCCGCTCGGGCAGCTGGCGGGACACGCGCGGAAGCAGGCCGCCGGGGCGGGGGCGCAGGGGGCTCTAACCTGGGCACCTCGGACAGCGGGTGCCCCCGGCCCGGGCCAGGCAGGTGATGCCGAGCAGAAGACGCAGGTAACACCCTGACTCCGAAGTGGGGGCCAGAATCACTCCGTGGAGGCAGCGCCCCCACCGTCACGGCCCAAGGGCCGACCCCAGGGCTCCCCACGCGGCATGCGGCAGTTGACACCCCACAGGGCCTGACCGCTCCGGGAGCCCGTGCTGCGTTCGCCCCTCGTTCTCAGGTGGGGTGGGGGGTCAGGGAAGCACACAGGTCTGGGGGGCCTGTCCTAGTCCTCAGTCTCAACCCGCGGGGCACACGTGCAGGGCGGGGCGCGCCTCCGAATGTCTCCTCTGACCAACAGGCTCCGGTCTTGTTAACAAAACAGCTCATTTCGGTCTGGAATTTGCTTCTCCATGGCCCCACCCCACCCCCCACCCCCGTTCCCACGGGAGGTGTGCACACTGGGACGCGCTCCCGTTACACTTTCTCAGGAAGGTCCCCGCGGTGGACAAGGCTCCCGAGGCCTTTCAGGTGTAAGTTGGCCGCACACCTGCGCCGCAGGCCCTGACCCGGCAGAACTTACAAACGGGGCTGCGGCGTCCCGGTGGGTCCCGGTGGGTCCCGGTGGGTCCCGCCAGCCCTGGAAGGCGCGTGTGCTGCGGAAAGCGCCGGGCCCGCCGCGGCCGCTGCTGCCTCTGCCTGCTCTGGGGCTGGGCATCTGGGGGAGCCGGCCTGGGCCCCTGTCGGCTCTACCAGAACGTCCTCAGGCTGACTCAGGATGCCCGGTTCAGGGGGGCAGGGGCCCCAAACCCTGCCTCCATGCCAGCATCGGGGATGCACCCATAGCCTCATGCACAGCACCCATCGCCTCTCCTGAAGAGGAACTTTGATTCTGAAGGATTCGTAGGTCAGCTCTTATTACAAAGGGATAGAGAGCAGTCGGTGTGGACTTAGAAGTCTGATTAGAATATTCTGTAATATCTCCATGATTGTGTGAACAGAGAAAGAACTACATAAGCCAAACTAGACATGCTCAAATGAGAGAAGACACAACTAGGTATTTATCCAAAGGATACAAAAATGCTGATTCAAAGGGGCACATGTCCCCCAATGTTTATAGCAGTGCTATCAACAATAACCAAATTATGGAAGGAGCCCAAATGCCCATCAACTGATGCTATGATGATAAAGAAGATATGGCATGTTTGTATAGACACATACATACACACAATGGAATATTACTCAGCAAAGAAAAAGAATGAAATCTTGCCATTTGCAACAATGTGGATGGAGCTAGGGTGTATTAAGTGAAATAAGTCAGAGAAAGACAGCTATCATACGATTTCACTCATACGTGGAATTTGAGGAATTCAACAGATGAAGATAAAGGAAGGGAGGGGAAAATAAGATAAAAACAGAGAGGGAGGCAAACCATAAGGACTCTTCTTTTTTATTTAAAAAATTTTTTAATTGGGGCGCCTGGGTGGCTTAGTCGGTTAAGCGTCCGACTTTGGCTTGGGTCATGATCTCGCAGTTCATGGGTTCGAGCCCCACGTTGGGCTCTGTGTTGACTGCCAGCTCGGAGCCTGGAGCCTGTTTCAGCCTGTGACTCCCTCTCTCTCTGACCCTCCCCTGCTCACGCTGTCTCTCTCTCTCCTAGAAATTAAAAAAAATTTTTTTAAATTTATTTATTTTTGAAAGAGAAAGAGAGATAGAGCACAAGTGGGGGAGGGTCAGAGAGAAAGGGAGACACAGAATCGAAGCAGGCTCCAGGCTCTGAGCTGTCAGCACAGTCTGACGCGGGGCCTGAACCCACGAACCGTGAGATCATGACCTGAGATGAAATCTGATGCTTAATCAATTGAGCCACTCAGGAGCCCACATAAGAGACTCTTAAATACAGAGAACAAACTGAGGGCTGCTGGAGGGGAGGAGGGGAGGGGGATGGGCTAGATGGGGGATGGGTATTAAGGAAGACACTTGTTGGGACGAGCGCTGGGTGTCATATGTAAGAGATGAATCACTGGGCTCTACTCCTGAAGCCAAGATTACACTGCATGTTAATTAGCTTGAATTAAAAAAAAAGAATTTAATTGAACAGCCTCATTAATTGACATCTCTTTGTTTTACAAGTTTAAAATCATAAGTAGCCTGCATTATGTAATTCTTAGAAGCCTAGATATTTTGTATTTCTTTTAAGTATAAATATATGATATAAAGCATGATAGCTGTAGAATTTTCTGAGAAAAATGATTTAGCACACAATGATACCATTACTGAAGTATAGTCACTGGTAGGATTTTACTGCATCATATTTCTCATTTCACACAGGTTTTTGGTTGTTTCTAATTTTTTAAATAAGCTAATAATATGGTAAGTATGAATTGTGGATCTTGCTGTTTTTCTTAGACCCAAGTATATATATTGTGACTATGTAACACATCTTACACGTACTACTGAGTGGTGAAAAGATTTGAGGCTATAATTTTTCCTCTGAGTATGGCTTTAGCCATATTCTCTGAGATTTTAAAATGAAGTTTTAGGATTTTAATTCATTTCTAACTAATTTTTAATCTCAGATTTGAGTTCTATTTGGTTCAAGAGGTACGTACAGGGTGGCCTCTCCACTATCCAGATTGATATGTTTGTCCCTCTTTTTATTATTGATTCTAGCTTTATTGCATTCTGTTAAGGGAATTCAGTCTGTACTTTGTACTCAAGGAAATCTGTTAAGATTTCTATATGATTAACATTTGGATGTGAGTGAAATAAAATATAGTATCTATAGAGTGTAGATTTTCTATATGTTAATCCCTGTTGGGTCAAGCATTTTCATCGTTATTCAAAATTGTGTGTGTGTGTGTGTGTGTGTGTGTGTGTGTAGTTGTAGTTGTGATTATTATTATTATTTATTGAAAATCCAAAGAGATTTAGGGGCACCAGGTGGCTCAGTTGGTCGAGCATCAGACTCTTGACTTCAGCGCAGGTCATGATCTCATGGATGTGGGTGTGAGCCCTGCATTGGACTCTGTGCTGACAGCTTGGAGCCTGCTTGCGGTTCTGTCTCCTTCTCTCTGACTCTCCCCCAGTTTTTTTTTCTCTCTCTCTCAAAATAAAATAAAATAAAATAGGGGCGCCTGGGGGGCTCAGTTGGTTAAGCATCTGACTTCGGCTCAGGTTATGATCTCACAGTTCGTGGATTTGAGCCCCGCGTTGGGCTCTGTGCTGACAGCTCAGAGCCTGGAGCTGCTTCAGATCCTGTGTCTCCCTCTCTTTCTGACTGTCCCCTGCTCACGCTGTCTCTCTCTCTCTCAGAAATAAATAAAACATAAAATAAATAAATTAATTAAATTAAAAAATCCAAAGAGGTGTTATAGTTTCCCAATATGATTATAATTTATCAGCCTATTTCCTTGGGCTGCATTTATGAGATTCACCTTTTTTTTTTTTTTGCTACCATGTTGCCAAATGCAGGAAGTCCATAAATGAACTGTTTATTGATCGTATATTTAATGCCATAAAATACCATCTCCCCCTGCCAGTAATTTAAACATTTGACCCTGTGCTCTCTCCATGTTGAAGTGCCCATTTGTGCCTGCACATCTTCTCGGCACAATCATGATACAATACCTTCACCCCTTCCCCTCTCCCTCCAGGCTCCAGAGCTCATCTGCACCAACTTTTCCTTTTCTTCCCAGTTTGCGTGCATTTAGGTGAATTGGAATGCTATTCCAAGTACTTTTTAGTATAGCATTTTAATCTTTTTACAGATTGGTTTCTTAATAATTACATTATAGTTCGTAACTACATTATCAACATACAGTTAAATAGTTAACAGGTTATGTGGTTTTAACTTGTACAACTTTTTCCTGGATACTTCTCTGCAAACAGAGACGTTTTTACTGATTCACTTATTTATTGGGACTAAGAATTTACTTACCTAATTTTTTCCCCTAAAGTTCACACAGTTTTCTAAAATGGAATATCACAAAACGTGCTTTTTTCTTTACTCATGAATAATAAACTAGGATGGGTATATCTTTGTTCCAGTCTAGATTTTAGTTTTGTCCTGATTCCAGTTGGACTGTGGTGTGAGGTAAAGTGAAAGTTATTCTTCTGCACTATTTGCTGAGAAGATTATCTTTTTGCTACTGAAATGCGCTAGTGCCTTTGTTGAAAATCAGTTCACCATATACGTGTGGATTCATTTCTGGATTCTCTACTTTCTTTCATTTATTCATCCTTGTACCTTCATGGAAATCCAACACTGTCATGATTATAAATTTATAAAATTCCAGATTTAAGGTAGCATGTATCCTCTAACTTTGTTCTTATTCAAAGAATAAGCTATTCTAGGTCTTTTGCATTTCAAAGAGTTGCAGAATCAACTTGTCAAATTTTACAAAATAAAAAAGCCTGCTAGGATTTTTGGCTAGATTTGTGCTGAATATAATGATGAATTTCACAGGAATGGGTATCTTGACAATATTGAGATTTCTGATCCATGAGCATAGTGGATCTCTCCATTTATTTTGATCTCTCTGTTTCCCCAGCAATGCTTCCTAGTTTTCTATTGATAGACATTACACAATTTTTGTCCAATTGTCTCTATTTTAAAAAATATTTGTAATGCTATTGTAAACATTTTTTTTTCAATTTCTGAGTTTTTATTGCTATCTTATATCCTGGAAACTAAATTAACTTATTACTCTTAATATCTTTTTGTAGGTTTCTTAGAATTTTCTGCATAAATGATCAGATTTGTAAGTAAAAATATTTTTGCTTCCTTTTTCCTCCTCAATTTGAATGTTTTTGTTTCTTTTTGTCATCCTGTGTCACTGCTGAGACTTCTAGGATAATGTTGAATACAAAATATTAAAGTGGAATATTTGCCATACTTCTGTTTTGTAGAAAATATTTAGTATTTTTACCATTAAATATGGAGTTCGCTGTAAGTATTTTAGATTCACAACATTAGGTTAAGGAAGTTTCCTTCTACTCTTATTTTGTGAAAGTTTTCTAATATAAATATATTACATTTACTTGAATATTTCTACATCTATTGAGATAATTATATATTTTAAAAAGTATATTAATTACACTAATTTTCAAATAAAATCAACCTTGTATCTCTACTTTGTCATGACTTTTAACATTTTTATGTACTTTTACATAATTTAATAAATGTTTGCATCTAATTTCCTGAAGGTTATCAGAATATTTTTTTAATTTCCTCTCATACTCTGCCTGGTTATAGAATCAGGTGATGTTGGCTTCCTGCTGGATGAGTTTGTGTGGAACAGATGTTATTTCTTCCATTTTCTACAATTCACCAGTAAAGTCATCTGGAGCTGACTTTTTTTGTGTAGGAAGAGTTTTTAATACAAGTTTAATTTCTTTAAGGGATACCGGGCTATTCAGGATGTCAGTTTTTTCTTGAGTGAGCTTTGCTGGTTTATATCTTTCAATATTTTATATTTTTCTCAAAATACGTTCATTTCATCTAAGTCCTTAAATTCATTGCCATAGCTCATTCACAATCTCCTGTCGTATCTTTTTATTCTTTGTTGGATCCATAGTGATGCCCCCTCCGTCATTCATGACATCACTAATTTGTATCTTTTCTCTTTTTCCTACCCAGTCTGGCTAGAGATTGTCAATTTCATTGATCATCCCAATGAATCAGACTTTGCTTAATTTTCTTGATTGATTTTCTGTTTTATTGGTTCTTGCTCATGTGCTTATTATTTCCTTTCTCTGTTCCACTTTGGTGTCAGAACTGACCCCTGTGTTACACAGGGGATAGACCCAGACACCAGCATCAGGACCCTTTTCCCGCCTCACTCCTCTACCCCTGGGAGGGCCTGCTCTCATCCTTGCCTTGTTGAGCTGCCTGTCTTGATGTGGGGCTTGCTTTCCTGAATTGCCTCCAAAGCACTTCCCTGTGCCTGCCTGACATAGTTTTCCCAGGTGAACTGAAACACAGGAACATGGAAGATAGTCCGGGGCTGAGGCCTATGTAACATTTATTTTTGAGAATTATTACTTAACACAAGGGCATGAGCCACACATTGTGAAGTCTTGATAATACCGAGGGATGGTACTATTTTAAATAAGAAACAATATACTTAGATGAATGTCTAAGTTGAGTCACATGTGAGGCTAATCACTGGTTATAAACGGCAAGCCTGTAAATGACTCAAATTTGTGTCCTTTTACCCAGAACCTTCTTGGCACTTGCCAGGGCAGGAGAACGAGGAACTCCGCCTGCTGTTAGCAGAGCAGTGGCTCTGGGAGTGGCTGTCATCCCCCTTCTAGACACCGTGGGCTTGTCCTCCTGCTGTAAGTGAGGCTCTGGGATCAGTGTGGCAGATTCAGGGCAGACCCTTTCCTGGGCAGTGCAAGGCAACCCCAGCAGACTGTGAAGAGGGCTGGCCTGGACATCACACTCCAGAGAGAAGCTGCTGGAGGAACATAGACAATTAGCAATGAAAAGTTTGCAATTGAAATGGCTAAATGTAACATGATTCCTCTGAGGTCTGTACTGAAAGGCAGGTACACGGACAGATGCACCATTTTCTGTGACGAGCCTTTGTGTTGGAGAGAAAAGCAAGTGGAGCAGAGGAGGTATTCCGGGTGCAGGATGTGAATACGGGACATGGGGGTGTGCAGGGGTCTGTGACTAGGACAGAGCTGAGGAGATCAGAGAAGCTACTGTGGAGTGTGGAGCCCCCGGGAGATCTGGGGTTTGGAGGAAGGGGTCTGGTGGGGTTCACTAACCTGAGGCAGAAGGAACAAGATGGCACAGAGGGGTCCTGAGTAACACTGGCCACGCCCGGGGACGGCAGGGGAAAGGCCCGGGGACCACCTGCTGCACTGCCCCCCCTTCCAAGGTCAGAATCCCTGGAGACAAGGTTGCCCCGCCCCCCCATTCTCTGCTGGGAGCACGGGCTGTGAGGGGCTTCCTCTCCTTCCTGGCTGTGGGGTCCCTGGAAACAGGCTTGGAAAAGTTCCCTTCCTTGCACATTGATCATTTCCTAACACATGCTAAAACAGGGTCATTCTTCCTTCACTGGGAAGAAGCCCCAGAACCTGGAAATGGTGGGTGGAAGTGCACTGCGTCTTCCATGTCCACGCGCCGAGGAGCCCAAGGGGGCCATCTGTCTTTCCAGCGTTTTCTCCTCGATACTTGACATGGTGTCCAGGCTGGAGCAGCTCCTTTATGAAGAAACAGTTGAGAGACACAAGAAAGCCATCACAGCTCAGTGAAGAGGCAAATGAGGAAAGGAATGCCTTCCTATGAACTCTAGAAAACAACTAGCTGTAGGCACAAATCAGGAGGTATTAAACTCTCAAGAATTTAAGTCCTATGTGAACCAACTAGAATTTAAATACAAATTTGGGGGAAAAAAAGATTTTAAGTCCCAATGTAAGTAAAAGTTGAGTCTGTTCAAATTGTACATACTGTATATATTCAGTATATTGAGCTGTTTGATGGGCACCAAAAATGTATGGTTTATTTCTGTGTCATCTCCAAATTAAAGAAATCGCAGTTTCTACTCAGATGTGGGAATCTCCACATGGTGTGTGACTTAAAAACGACAACAAAACAACACATATTACAGGGGGCCTGGGCGGCTCCGTTGGTTAAGCGTCCGCCTTCACCTCAGGTCATGATCTCGCGATTCGTGAGTTCAAGCCCTGCGTGGGGCTCTGTGCTGACAGTTCAGAGCCTAGAACCTGCTTCAGATTCTGTATGTCCTTCTCTCTCTGCCCTGACCTTGCTCGTGCTGTCTCTCTGTCTCTCAAAAAAATAAATAAACGTTAAAAAAATTTAAAAAAAAGAATAAAGCAGGATGGTGTTTGCACAGTAGGGCTGTGGTCTTCCTCACCCCAGATCCATGTGTGCTCTGAGCATTGTTAGGCAGGTATACACGTTAAAAGAAAATACTCTTCTAGCCTCGTTAATCTGGGTTTGGAACCAGAAGTCTGACAGCGAGGCACTGGTACCCTCTCTACTCCCCCTGGAAACCCATCCTGAGGACTGCGGTGTGAATGGCAAGCTCGTGGGCAGGGCTCTCCCAAGGAGCATGTGTGTTTGGTAGAGGCTGAAAGGCGGCTATTTTCGATGTGTGTTTGCCGGTTCTTCCTCTTAAAGACTGTCTCTGGATGTATTCGCAGCAGGTGTGAGCGGGAGGAGACCATCACAGCTTAGAGGAATCTGGGAGACCCAAGGAAGCTGGTGGGACCCCACAGCCGTCTCTGCATCTCACCCACCAAGAGTGAGGCCCAAAGACCCGACCCCCACCCCCAAGGTCAAACATGTTTTGGAAGGAGGTGAACCTAACAGAGGTTGGCAGGACGGGAGTGTTTCTTGTGTGTTTCACACTCACGTATAATCCGAGAGCAACACAGATGATTCTTAGGGCCTCATCAACCGTCTTTGGGGCCATAACTATCCAACTAAGCATGTTGTCCTGTCTTTCTAACCTCGGAACACCTTCGTGGTGGGGAATGTATTGAGGAACAGCTCCGACAGGAAAAGGGAGACTCACGTGTGCCCGGGAGCCCGTACCTGTGCAGTTCGCAAAGAGCGTCAGGAACGGCAGACTCATTCAGGTCTTGTCTCCCTGCCCCAGCGGTGGGGACACCAGCCTTCACCCTCAGCTGTCCCCCAGCCTCTTCATGAGCCATCTCATGGTTCAGATAAGGACACTCAGAGCCTCACATCTGCCCTCACTCTTATCCACAAAATCAAGGAGAGAGAAAGAGAGAGTCAGGCTTTGGTGTTAACAGGTGTCACTTTAAGGACATTGGAAGCCAAGCCAGGAAGGCCTGGTCCTCATCCTGGCCGGGCCTCAGGCTCACTCCGGTGCCTGAAAACTGCCTCTCACTTCCCTGGGCTCTAGTTTCCTCTCCATAAACCTGAGCAGGTGGGCAAATTAATTAGCATCGTTTCACCAGCTGGGAAAAAACCCCCAAAATCCCAGATCTCTATGCCTTGGACGTGTTCCTTCCACAGAATGTGTATGTTTGTGAAACCTGTTCTGTTTACATATGAAAGAGCCAAAACATGTCTTACTTTCTCAATACTTACCTGCCCTATTCACTGAAACTTAACACTGATCATCGGAAAAGAAAATGCTCATCATTAGAAATGTAATCGGGGCACCTGGGTGGCTCAGTCGATTGAGTGTCTGACTTCAGCTCAGGTCATGATCTCGTGGTCTGTGAGCTCGAACCCTGCGTCAGGCTCTGTGCTGACGGCTCAGATCCTGGAGCTGCTTCGGATTCTGTGTCTCCCTCTCTCTCTGCCCTTCCTTACTTGCACTCTGTCTCTCCCTCTCTCAAAAACAAACATTAAAAAAAAAAAGAAATAATTGCAATCTTCTGAAAACAAAGCAGCATGTATGTCCCGAGCCCCCTCCTGGCATGGCATCGCTCTTCACACGTTCCCTCCGTGTTTGTCAACCCTGGGTCTGGGGACAGGGATGAGGAGCCCAGCCGGCCGGGGGCTAGCGGCAGAGCAGGGTGCCACAGCCGCCCTTCCCCCGGGGAGCGTCCTCCTGCACAGGGACGCCGGAGCCTAATTCGAGGAGGAGGAAGCAAGATGTTGGCAGAGGGTCACTGTCGTGCTCTTCTGGAAGGCTCACCCAACAGCTAGCTGAGGACCGCAACGAACCAGCATATGACAGAGCATACGGCTCACACGCCCGTCTTTGCAGCGCATTTTCAGTTTTCATTTTTTGAATGGAAACGTGCATTTGGATATTATTTTCTAGGTGAATGCCACATATTTTGTACCAAGGAAGAGTTTTCAGGGATCACGATCACGTGCACGGATGGTCCAAAAACGTTCCGTCTGCAAGCACCACCCTATGGCGCTGAAACCACTGAGCACTTTATTCTGACTGAAACAGACGGTTGACATAAAAAAAGCAATTGCAAGATGCATATCTGTGTAAATTAAATTGTGCATTAAACAGCAGAGGAGTAAAAAGGGGGGTAAGTAAACCTCAGCAATTATGACTAACATCATTATTCAAATCTTGCCATTTAGTTTTCTTTTCGTGATAAGAATCAAGGACTCTCTTGCCTCGTGAAATTAGTAATATTTACCACATGTGACTAAAGGAAAATCACATTAGATAAGGTAATATTTACCATGTCCACAGCACTTAACCAAGTAATCCATATGGGGCTCACATCAAATTATTACCTTTCCTTTTAAGGTCGTTACCTACGCTGTTATATGTAATATTTTCAAAAGCCTCAGAATCTAACCATAACACATACTTGCAGAGAGAAACCACTGACATAAGTAAGGTTTCATCTGCAAAGAACGAATCCCTACGCTCCCATGGATATTTATTTAAACGCATCTATAAATTAATCTATACAATTAATAGCAAGGGCACACATTTATACTGAAAATGGAAAAAGTCAACTTGTCCCGAAGATTCCGGGGTTTCCGTTTAGTGTGGGTTATCGCACTCGGTTACGTGGAGAAATGGGTTTCAATACATCTCTCAGAATTCCTCGTCTCACTTCTCACGTCAGGGGAGTCTAACTGGATGTCTAGTCCTTGGCTAATCGTACTCGGCCGGAGTCAGGGGGAAACCGAAGGGCGCCTTCGGCCAGGCCAGCCGAGGATTTTGAGGCAAGCTGCGGGTCCCCAGGTCAGGAGGAGGGCACTGCGGCAGCTCCCCTCCCGCAGAGACACGGCAGCAAAACGACGCACCCCTTCCGCACCCGGCAGCGGCCCCGCCTTCGAAGCGGCTTTGAAATAACGGGCCGCCGCGTGCTGTTTTCCTCCGGTGTCGGCGGCGTTTGCTCGCGTTTAGCCTCAGGCTCCCGTAAGGCGGCGGCGACGGGCGGCGCGCAGGGGCGGCCCCGCCAGCACGGAGCCCCCGGCGCCCGCAGGCTGACGGCCGCCCTGGCGGGTCAGCGCTTCCTCCGAGGCGCTCGGATCCCTCGCGGGGTCGGGACGGCACCGGCGACTGCACTGGGCCCGAGTGGAACACTCGGCTTGGACGAGAAGTTTAATCCGGTTCCGGTGGAGCGCGCTCTCCTCACGCTTCATCCAACGTCTTCCGCCCTCGGGGCACGGAGCCCAATACCGGAAGCCAGCAGCGTGGGCCGCGCGGAGCCTCTCGGGCCGGGGCCGCGACAGGCGGTGGGACGATCTCTTCCATCACGAGGGAAATCAAGGCCCTCCGTCGGCGCCGGGCCGTTTAAACACGCGCCGGCTCGGGAGGGGCGGCTGCGGGGCGGCGTGCGTGTCCCCGGCTGCCGCGCGCGGCTCACCTCCAGCGGGGCCCGAACCCACAGAGACGCGGTGCCGAGGTCAGGGCGGCGGCCGGCCGGGCGGGCTGCGGCGGGCTGCTCGGCTGGGGATGGGGTGACGTCACTCCCGCGCTGGCGGCGGCGGTGACGTCACTCCCGCGACTGTCGGCGGTGGTGAGGTCACTCCCGCGCCGGCGGCGGTGATGCGTCCTCCGCGGCTGTCGGCGGCGGTGAGTCCTCCCGCGACTGTCGGCGGTGGTGAGGTCACTCCCGCGCGGTGAGGTCCTCCACGGCGGGTGGTGGTCACTCCGCGCCCGCGCGGCGCGCGCACGGTGATGGCGACGCGGTGACCGTCACTCCCGCTGGCGGCGGCGGTGAGGTCACTCCCGCGCTGGCGGCGGCGGTGACGTCACCTCCCCGTGGGGCCGCTGTCCCCGACTGCAGTCCTGTCCCCACGGCGATCCCCTCTCTGTGTCTCCGTGTCCTAATACCCTTGTCTCCGGGACACCCGCCGCTGCACTGGGGTGCGCGGGATCCGCGTGGCCCCGAACAGGGCCTGTTTCCACCTCGGGTCAAGTCGGGGCCTGGGCTGGGGTCTCGGCTCTCCCGTCCGCGGGCGGGGGCACGGCGCAGCCCCACGCCCTGCAGGAAGCGCCTGCCGTCTCTGGGGTGACGCTCCGCACACGGCCCGCGGCGCGCCCGCGGGACCGGCCGGAGCGACCGCACCCCGCCCTCCCTCGGCGACTCCGCGTCGCTCCGTCCCCCGTCTGCCCCCAGGGCCAGCGTGCGGGCGGGGCCCACGCGGCGGCTCGTCCTCCGTCGCGTCTCCGGGCGGATCCGAGCTGATCAGAGTGGCGACCCAGCTTCACACCTGGAGGTCTTTCCAGGCCCTTCCGGGGACCCCGAGTTCGGGGTCGGCTCCGCAGGAGAGACCTGCACGGGGAGGTGCGTACGGGGCTCGGGCTCTAACTGCCACACGGCGGGGGGGCCCACGGGCAGGCCGCACCTGCTGCCGCGGAGGCCGTGGCCCCACGACCCCTCCGGGCGCCCCCGCCACGCTCCGCCTGCGCGGCCTGCCGCCCACCCCCTCCCCCACCCCCTCCCCCGCCCCCCCCCCCACCTCCCCACCCCCTCCCCCATCTGGGCCCGGCCACGCTCGGCCGTGGGACTCGGCCAAGTCCAGGGCACGGAGGTGGGGCAGGGGGCGTTTAAGTACCTACGGTTCTTAGTACTTTGTTCCTGCTATTCTTTTTTTTAAATGCGAAAGCAAAATTATCTTCTTTATCTGCCCGAACTGCTAAAACCATGTAACATGCAAATGGGGGGAGAAAGGTGGTCGGAGACACCCTGTGCCCGGACGGGGGCGCAGAGCCCCAGAGGCTGCGGGACGCGGGCCCGGAGCTGGAGAGCCGGCGGCGGGCGGGGCGCCGGGCCCAGGGGCCGCGGGCGCCGCGGGGGACCCGGCGGCGGGTCCGAGCGCCGCGCGTGGGCGCCCAGCGCGGGCGCCGGGCTCGCGGCTTCAGCAAAGGCAGCCAGTGCCCGGTCCCGTGAGGAGGAGGGTGGCTCGCACTCGGGACACCTCCTTCCGGAATCACCAGGATCATCAGGGGTGGCGTCAGGTTTACCGAGTCACCCTGGGGTGTGTTTAGTAATTAAGTGCAGATTTACCTGTTTTGGACTCGGAGGCCAAAAGAGACGGCCTATTAGATAATGCAGGAAAATACTCAGTTCCCTGGTCACAGTGCTGGGGGGCCCGGCGCCCGGGGCAGGGCTGGGGGGCTGCCCGGTACTGGTCCAGGGCCGGTGGGGGGGCACTGGCTTCTGGCCGCGGAATTCTAGCCACTTTCTGTTATCTGTGCAACTGTTCCACCTTCTATCTGCTTCGTCTAGTCTCCCAAGGGACAAGTGACCAGTCCTCAGTGAGTTTTCATTTTTCCTCAGGGTTTTGCATACACTGAGATTTCGATGCTCAGATTTACTTTGAACCACTTGCTGAATTAGAAATAAAATCTTCAAGGGGCGCCTGAGTGGCTCAGTGGGTTAAGCATCGGACTTGGGCTCAGGTCATGATCTCAGGGTTCGTGGGGTCGAGGCCGGCGTCAGCTCTGTGCCTGGAGCCTCTTTCAGATTCTGTGTCTCCTTCTCTCTGTCCCTCCCTGCTCACGCTCTGTCTCTCAAAAATAAATAAATGTAAAATAAGAAAGAAAGAGAAAAAATAGCAAAAAAAGGAAAAGAGAAAAAAAGAAAATCTTCACATCAAACAATGTGTTTCACTGGGAAGATTTGGACTGGATGCATTCTCAGGGAAAAAGATTCATTTTTAATAATAGATATTGCTAAGCTTATTTCGGAAAAAAGAGTCTCTGACTTAAAATGTATTTTTATGGCTTTTTATGCGTGTATTATGCCATGCGTCCCCATCTTCGGTGCTACCATAAACTCTCCCGAAAGAAGTCACCAGCTTACGCAGAACGCACATGCGCTTTGAAAGTGGTGTTGAGGAAGACCTAACCCTCTTTCTGATTGAGGTCATGTTTGCCATTTCCTTTGTTTAAAATATTCCTAAGAATTCGACTTCTACCGCAAAAATAAATGATAAATTATTTATACATACCAATTATTTATTATTATTTATGCAAAGCTTGTCACATTATGCATGCATAAGGGGATTAAATCACCGTTAACCCGCGATGCCTTTAGGGGCGTTATATGGCGGGCAAAGGGTGGCACGTGGGTATTACCGTCGGCAAATAGACGCCTCAGGAGCCTGCACTTTGTGTGTGTACATTGCTGCTCTGATATCCTTAATGGGAAGGAAAATACGATACCACAACTATAGCAGCCAATAACGCTCATCCAGCTAATTCTAAATTCGATTATCTCCACATTAAATAAATAACGCAGGCGAAGAAGGAACCTTACGGTGCCGTGCGCATCGTAACCTAGACATAAAAATGCCCGTTAGTTTAAACTTGAAACTAAAAGAAACAGATGAGCTCAACTTAGGGAAAAAAAAAAGTGTACTTTTCCCAAGGCGGTATTTCTGTCCTATGCTAGCGACATATTACCCTCGAGAGGGGAAGACAAATCAGGGAAATGGCGTGATATTAGGACTTGCCATGCTACTTCCTGAGAGCATTCTGAGTTTCAAGGCAAATTCAGTGAAGGTATTTTTTCCCCCAAAATACTAATGCATATAAATGAAATTATTAGCAGCATTCATTTTTAATGGGAAGCCTAATGGAGGCCTGAGAACGAGGGGACTACCCTTTGATCGTGTGAAGGAGCGTTTTCAGCTTCCCAGGGTGAAAATTATACCCAATACGATGATGCTAAAAAGCCACCCATCTTTGCAATTGACGGCTGAAAGACACGAAGGGTTTTCACAGGTCTGTGCGAGGGGCCTCTGTGTCTGGGGGAGGCGCTGGGGTTTGGGCGCAGGTGCAGTAGGGGGCGCCAGAGCGGAGGTTGGGGGGCGGGGGCGGGGCGCTGCGGGTGCGCCTGGGCAGTGGCGCCACGGTGCAGCGCCAGCTTGCCCAGGCCCCCAGGAAGGGGTGATCCGTCCCTTCCCCCTGCGCATCACGGTGTCCTCTGTGCTCCGGGGATGTTCGTTGCTCCCTCCGGTCACGCCCGGGGCTGCGTTTGCTCACACCTGCGAAACCCTTCTCTGACGTCACACAGCACAGGTGACCTTGGGGAAGGTGCTGTGGAGGTGGCTCTAGTGGTGGATTCCAGCACGTGTCACAGCCCTGCTCTGGTTTGCAGCCTCAGGAGCGACGTCTTTCCCAGACGCACAGGGCAGGCCAGGACTCGGCCTCCGAGCCCCTGCACTCATTCCGGTCAAGTGGAGTCTGCAGATTCTCTGTGGCCGTGCCTCGTAATTAGTACCGCCAGAAGCTCTTTCTCTCTTATTTATAGTAATCCCATTTGATGAGCTAGAATAATATCCCCTCTGTTTTCAGTTTCAGCCCTGTCTCTTTGGTCCTGTCCTCAGACAATAGCTGTTCGGATGCGGCGCTCTCTACATTCATGACGGGTATATTCTAAGACCTTTGTGAATTTCCAGATTTGCAAATATCGCTGTGGAATATAATCCCTTCGTCACATGCAGTTGAGTATAGCTGGACATTTTAAATGCTGGTGACGACCATCCGTGAATAAGCAAAATACCCAAGGCATTTATCGAATGATCCACGTCAATTCTCTCCTGAAAATACACCGAGCCGCATCACAGCGTCGCCCCCGGGCCCCCGCACGGAGCCTGGCCCTCTGGGTTTGCTCCAGGCTGTTGGGGTGTCTGACCAGTCCTGGGGTCCCTCAGTAACAGACGAGGGCAGCAGTGGGGCGGAGGGGACCTTCTCAGATGCTCTGTGGGAGGGTCACCTGCACCCCGAACCTGGCAGGTAGGGCTGCAGAGGGGGCCCCTAGTCTGCTTTCCTCAAGCTCGTGGGTGAGGGAGAGCGTTCAGGAGGGGGGTGGTGAGGAGGAGGGAAAGGCTTCGAGCCAGCAGTGAGGCTGACAGGCTCCCGTGTACACGCCGGTCTCCACGGCGTGGCCCACCTGGCTGTAAGAGGTCGGAAAGGCCCGCTGTGCTGTGGGAAATGCACTCCCCCGCACACAGGACCCAGCGTGTCCCAGCCAGGTCCGGCCTGGAGCACCCGTCCCGCCCTGACATCCCTGCACAGGGCTCAGCGACGGCCCAGCCTCCCCGCACCCGCCTCAGCGAGCCTGCGTCCGGGCGGGGGGCACCGTGTGCCTGTGACTGGGCGCCTGCGCCCGGGGCCGGGCGGGGGGAAGGGCGTGCTTAAAACTGTTGCAAAGCACAAACAGGCTGTGGTATGGAACACACAGTTCCACGCGCGCCCCGCACGTCTGGTGCTCGCGCGGCGGCGGCCCGTCGTCTGGAAGGGTAATTAGCGTGTGCCGTGTGTCTGGACCCTCCGAGGGTTAGTGTCCATCCTGTTTGTCACTGCTTCTCTCCTAATCCCCTCTAACGAGGGTTTATGTTAACACGGATAAGCCGGCGCTGGCGCGCACGCTGCCCGGCTAGCCGCGCTCACGGAGGGCGCCCTGCTCACATGTCACCACTGGCTCTCGGCTGGGAGGCGTCAGAGGGCGTCCACGGGAGAGGCTCCCCGTCCCTGCCAGGCCCACCCCTCCCGGAGGGTCCCTGCTGGGCCGCCTGCTCGCAGGGACCTGGTTTGGCTCGGTGGCCAGCAGCTAGCTGAGGGCCCCTGGGGGACTAGGGTGTGCCGGCTGCTCTGGGGTCACCTCAGCACGCTGCTCCTGCCCGGCCAGACTGCCGGGCCTCCGGCTCAGCGGGGCTGGGCCCAAACCGCTGCAGAAGGGGAGCGAGGCCCAGGCGGCCCCGGATGTGGCCGCGGGAGTCAGACCCGATGGTTCTGAGAAGGAGCGCTAGGCTCCCTCCTCTGTGGCCACAGTGCCCGCGAGGGGCCACGCGGGAGAGGCGGGTCTCAGCCGCTCAGACGGGCAGCATGCGTTCCGTGAGCTAATATGGCTACAGATTTCTTTTAATGTTTGCTTATTTTTGAGCAGGGGAGGGGCAGAGAGAGGGGGAGACACAGATTCCAAAGCCACTCCAGGCTCTGAGCTGTCAGCACAGAGCCCGACGCGGGCTCTGGAACTCACTAACCGCGAGATCATGACCTGAGCCAAAGTCGGACTGAGCCACCCAGGCGCCCGTAATACTTGCCAGGATATTTACTTAGCTCTAGGATGATGATGGCAAAGAAAAAAATGGAAACACAATAATTATCACAATTTAGTAAAAATGGAGATTTGCAGCCTGTGTTTATAAACCCACATCCACATGTGCTATTTGTTTAGACCCCTCAAGACTTCCATAGTCCTGTCTTACTATACAGTTACTGCACAGTAATTAGTCTTACCGTACAGAGAAAACCCGGGCGGGGGTGTCAGACAGGCCGGGTGGCTCTCCCGGAGTCACACTGAAAACCAGGGGTGTGCAGGGCCCCCCAAGAACTGAAGGGCATGGGGATGAGGTGGCCAGTGTAGCTGTGGCTTCCGGGAGAGCTGGCTCGTGGGTGCAGCGCACACACGCACACACACACACACACGCGCGCGCGCATGCCCTCTCTGCATCCGAGGGTCCGACAGCCTCTCAGCCTGGCCTCCTCCTAGAAGCTCTGTGGCCAGGAAACCTCTGTGTGACAGCCCCGGCCACGTGCAGGGCGTCCGAAGGAGGAAGAGCTCAGGCCCCAACTTCCCAGTCCTTGGAGGATGCTTGAGTTTTGGAGGGAGAGCAGGCTTCTCTGCCTTTGACATTAAATTCCACGTTCCGTGGCGTAGGGTTCACGTTGGCTGGTGGGTCGCGGTACCCCACCGCCAACACAGGGCGAGCAGCACGGAAGGCAGCGGCTAAGACTCGCTGAGACAGGATCCGTCCAGCAGGGCCGGTCCGGGGGAGCAGCCTATGGCCGCAGGGAGTCCCCTGGGCGCGTCTGCCGGCGTCACCCACACGTGCGGGCGGGGGCAGGGGGACGGCTGGACGGCAGCGGGAGAGGGGTCCTGTCTCTGCAGACGGCTCCCAGGACACACCCCTGCCGGCCTGCCCTGGGGCTCCTCTCCGCCTGGAGCGGCTCCCTGGGGGCAGCTGCATGGGGGCCCCCCACGGCCCTGACCCCCTGAGACCCAGGACTCCGTGTAGCTCTCGTACACAGTGAGGGGCTTAAAACAAGGGGAGCAGCTCCTTCCCGGCTCTGGAGGCCCAAGTCAGAATCGGGGTCTCGGCGGGGCTGGGGGACATGCGGGCCCAGCCGGGCTCCGGGGCCACACCCCTCCACGCCCTGCCTGCGGGCACTCTCTCCTGGGTTCTGGTCCCTCTTCCTCTTCTAGGTACATCAGTCACGAGGGCCTCTGCCACCCACTCCAGCCTGACAGACCGGTAGCTCATTGTATCTGCAAAGACTCTACTTCTAACAAAGTCACGTGCACAGCTCACTCAGGGGGTGTGGCTTCATGGGGGGGCATGATTCATCCCACGACAATGAGACAGCATATTTCTCCTGCCAAGTGCTCTCAAGGACAGTGTGCTCGTTCGCACCCCTGCGCCAGCCTCTGACTTCCCAGCCTCACGCCCCACACCCTCTCAGACCGGGGCTCCTGGGGTCCCATCTCCCCCAAGGACCCTTGTCTCCCCAGCCTGGAGCCTCGAGCTGGTGCTTTCCGCAGCAGGCACCCCTGTCCAGCGGGCTCTGGTCCTCCCGGCTCAGTCTCCGCTTCAGAACCGCAGGGCGAGGAGGCGGGGGACTCGGGGGACGGAGAGGTGGCCCCCATGGACGGAGGGGACGGTGCCATCATCCCGCCAGCAAGACCCCTGTGCAGCCGACTGCCTGCTGAGCGAAAGGGAGGGACACACATCTCGGGACCCAACCCCCCGTGTCACACTCTCGTCACGGCTGCTCGCCTTTCTGTAAGGGACACGCACAAATATCAACACAAGGGTTTTCCACGACAGCACCAGCTCCTGTCGGTGCGTGGCCTCGGGAGCGGGGCCTGCCTGGCCGGTGGGTGCGGCTCGGGCGGGAGAAGGTGACATGCACGCGGTGTTGGCCTGGGCCGGGACCCTGTCCCTGCTCTGCCGGGCTGCGCCGTCACAGGGGCTTCCGTGTGGGAGATCAGGACCGGCTTCTCTGGGCTTCTCTGTCCCCGCCCGATGGCCGACTTCGGTGTGGAGAGTGAGGCCGGCAGGAGGGGCTGGGCTGCCTCCGGGAGCCTCCTTCTCTGCTCTGCCCTCATTTTCTTGGCAGCGGGTCATCTTCGAGGCTCACAATTTTTAAATGTGTCACCTTGTGTCACACACTGGATGCAGCTCTCTGTCAGGGATAATAGGCTGGCCGCGGCATGTATCACTTCCTCCCTGGCCTCGCTTGACATGGGCAGCGGGTGTGTGAGAGTCTGTCCCCAGCACGGCCCCTTCTGAGGGGACGGGGGTCCCCCGCCTGCCCCGTGGCCCCTCCCTCCCTCCACGCATCTCCGAGAACGAGGAGCATGTGGAGGTCTCGGCAGTGGGTGAAGCCGTGATCGGTACACTTTCATCACGCAGAACACCTTCATTTAAAAAAAGTTGTTTCACATCAAGTTCATCTTGAGCAAGATACCCACTTTCTTGAGTCTGAGCCTGGAAAGGAAACGCTGAGAGAACCAGAGACACGTCATTACCGTCCACACAAGTGTACCCAGCACCCTGTCAGGGGTCGAAAGGTGTCTTACAAATACTCTTATCTTGAAGACAGAGCCTCGAGTACCTTAGAAGGTGACTTAATTTGGAAATAGGGTCACTGCAGGTGTAGTGACTGGTGTCCTTATGAAAGAGAGAAAATGGACACAGACGTGCTCACAGGGGGAGCGCCCTGTGAACACGGAGAGGCTGCGTGATGCTTCTGAGGGTCGTTGCTACACCAGCAGAAGCTGGAGAGGGGCCGCGGACCCGCCCTCATGGCCGCAGAGGGGGCCAGCACGGCCGACGCCTTGACCTTGACCTTCTGGCCTCCAGAACCAGGAGTAATACATGTCTGCCTTTGAGGCCACCCAGGTCGAGACACAGCTTACGGCCCCAGTAGTCTAACCCAGCCTCCGCTGACCTTGGAAATGCCTCTTGCAGCAGGTCAGGCACTTTCAGGTGTTATAAACGTGTACATACACTGCTTTAGGCCCGCTCGTGTGCACAGTGCTGGAGGGCAGCATGTTGGGGTAATAGCAGGGCTGGCGCAGGCTCACAGGCAGAGAGGACAAGACCCTAAGTGTTCCAGAAAGTACTTCAAGGGCAGCTTCTCGGATTGGGCAAACTGAAAGACGGGTCTCTGTGAAATTTCAGACTCCAATAAACAATGCGTATATTTTAGTATGCTCGTGTCCCATGCGATATTGGGCGTGTGCATGCACACACGCACACACGCACACACACACACACACACACACACACACACAGAGCAATCACTTGCTGACTGTCTGAAATTCCAATCTAGCTGGACATCTGGTGTGTCCAGCAGTTCGGCATGGGAGCCCCTCCCTGAGCTCACAGATTGAAAACAGGACAGGCAGCGAGTTTGGACCCACTCTGACAACTTTGAGACTTGGAACCCCCATCTCCGTCCAGGGCCCATGTGACGTGACCACCTGGCCGTGAGTTTCATGTGCGCCGCACACCCCCGAGGCCGCCGCAGCCTTGCCTGTCACACAGTAGGAGTCTTGTGGCAGGAAACGGCGTGTGCGGGCGGACCGATCTCCTCGTGGGGGGGATAAATCACCTTTCCCGCCGCCTCGGCTCTGCTTTTCTGCTGAGGCGGCAGCAGAGGCCCGGATTTACGACCTTTCTGGGTGTGCTTCGCGGCCACGTCTCCATAAGGGGCTGTAATCAGCCCTGCTCACAAGGACCCCAAGTCCAGCAGTGGCCTGGGGCCGCGTCAGGAAGGTCGACGGTGTTGAGTTCTGTGGGGCTTGGAGCTGGCGAAAACCTCACAGAATGTCTTTTTTGCCCAATTTCTTAAAAAAAAAAATCAACCAGTCCCTTTAAAAATAAAGTAATAAAGCTACGCTAAGCATGGAAGTACATGGGTCCTGAGCCTCGGCAGGGTGGCCGTGCCCTGGGGCTGGCGGGACAGAGTGGGTTCAGGCGGTGGGGGCGGGCTCCATGCCCGCTCACTGGTCCCGGCGCAACCCCCCTCCGGGTGCTGTCAGGGGACCCCAGGCACGGTGGCGCGTGTGGGCCTCCCAGGGCCACCTAAACTCAGAGCGTAAAATCACCCGCTTGTTTGCCAGCACTTCCGTCCGGAATTACAACGGAGGAGCTCCGTTTGGCTTCCCGAGCCCTTGATGGACACCGAGAGCCCCCAGGTGCTGCGGCCGGTGTCCCCACGGACGAGTGCGCCCAGCTAGGCTGTGCCCACTTCCACCAGGGAGACACGGAGCCTCCCACGTTCCCGCTCAAGCTTGTCGGAATCTATCGGCAAGAGCGAGGGTCTGGAAGGAGTCCTTGCCCACGGCCGCAGTGAGTTAACGAGCAGGAGGCAGAGAGCGAGGAAGGGGCTAGGGAGCCGTCTCGTGCACCCTCACCCTTCGCTGGCGTTTGCGGTGCCTCAGGGTCAACCCTGCCCTTCCGGCCCCGGGTCAAGTGCATTCCGAGCCGCGTGCCTTCTGGGTAGGGAGGCCCGCCTGCCCTTTGTGCAGACACGGGGTACTTTCTTCCCGGGAAGGAGGCGGGGCAGTGGCCCGTTCCGTGGACCTGGGCCACCTCCTCTGACAAGGCTGTGGCCGTCAGCGGACAGGGTGGGGGTGGCTGGGGTCAGAGGGGCACCCGGCGTTAGGGCCGCCTGTGCCCTGCCCAGCTGGCCCTCGCCCCCCAGGGCCGCGGAGGCTTCTTCCAGGCGGACGAGAGAGGGCCCCTTGGGGTTTGGCGAGAGCCTGCTGTGTCGTGGGCTTTCCCCTCCTGCCGCGTCCCCTGCCTGGTCCCGCCCCTGCAGGTGAGCACCGCGTGGCGCCTGTGCCCCAAGCCCACACCTCGGTCTCTTCGCTGGGCTCTCAGGGACCGTCTGTTTCTCAGGCTGCTGGGAAGTAGCGGTCATTCCCTTGCTCAGCCCGTGACAGCTGCTCCACCCCGGCTCCGGAGAAGACGTGTGCGCACACTTCGCGCCGGGAACCCCCCCACACACACCGCAGAGGGAGCCCGCTGACAAGCCGCATCCCTCCTCCTCCCCTCCGCTGCCCGTGGGCTTCCTGCCTGGGCAGTCGCCCCAGGGCCCTGCCGAGGGCGACGTGGGCCAAACACAGGAGCGGGGGAGCCCTGACAAGCACCCCTTCTGTTTGGCTAATCAGAGGCGGCTCGTCCTTCAGAGCAAAGGCTCCCGGAGAGCTCAGCAACGCTGCGAACTCCGGGAACTTGTTCCATGTGCTCAGAGAAGTGAACTGTGAGTGCATAACAACCAGGATCTGCGACAGATCCTGCCGGAAGCGTGGTGCTCCCACTGTTGCACACGTGGGCCACAGACAGGAGGGAACGTCCATCTCCAAGCGCCGCGTCCGAGTCTCAAAGGTCCGGCTCACACAGCTCACGGCCAGTGTGCCGCACGAGGTCTTCTGGGAGCAGACACCGCGCTGGACGGACTGTGGGGAGCTTACTGTGGGAGCACCGATGTGCCCGCCAGCAGGGAGGGGCGGGCAGGGCCCAGCCACTGGACAGAGAAGTCAGTCTGAGCCCAGTTGAAGGAGGGGGGGAAGGGAGGCTTGGTGGTCACATCCCAGATTGCCATCAGGTCTAAAGGTGCTGGAGGCCATTGGCCCGTCTCCCAGGACCACCCCCTCCTCCCCACTGTGCCCCGTCTGGGGCTGGGGTGCAGAGGGCACCTTCTCTCCCTGCCCCTGGAGGCCTGCAGGACCCAAGGTGGGCGTTTCCCGGCTCTGAGCAGATCAGCAAGGCTGTGAGGGGAGGGTCTCTCCCGGTGGGGACCCTGCACTCATCTCTCTCCGTGCTGCAGGAAGCCTGGAGGCGGGGAGGCTCATGGCCTGGGAAGTTGGGGTGTCAGGGGTGCCTGGTTTGTGCGGTGCAGGCTGCGGGCCGGGAGGAGACCAAGGTGCGGACCTGGGGGTCGGCGCTCCCCACTGGCCGGCTGCCCTGCCCCAGATCCCTCTGCGGAGGCGTCCTGATCTCTGGGCACTCAGGGGCCGCAGTGGGCCTGGGAGGGCCAGGGGCTCGTGTGCTCGGCTCTGAGAGGGTGACGAGGGTGCCGGGCTGGACCGGTGGGGGACAGGAGGGTCCCGCTGGGTGGCTGTGGGCCGGGTGCAGACAGGGGCATGGGCACAGGAGGGGAACGGAGCCTCCCGGGAGGGGCCTGTGTGGGGGTGAGTTTTCTCCGAACTTTCAAAGCTTTTGAAGATAGATGCTCTATTCATCGATGAAAGGAAGATTAAAGAAAACAAACCTAAAAAAAAAGTACGGTGTGATACTGAAACCCTGTAAGACAGGAGAGAAGCGGGGGGAGACAGAGGTAGAAAGGAACGGAGGGGAGAGGGGAGGAGATGAGAGGAGAGAAGGGAGGGGGTGGGGAGAGGAAGAGTGAGGGGAGGAGAAAGGGAGGGGGAGGGGGAGGGAGGGGGGCAGAAAGGAAGGGACATTGAGTGGAAGAACGTGTTATTAGAAGGGAAAAGACTGAACAGACATGGAAAGCAGACATAAAAAAGGGTATGAATCTCATGGAAAATTCCCTGGGTATTAAAAAGACCAACGCTTTTCGAGATACTTTTTCTACAAAACCCACGCTCCCCATTATTGGGGTCGCTGGAGGGCAGGTGTTTCTCGAAAACCTGGGCTTTCCCTGCCCAGTCTCACCCTGGTTCTCATGCTTATTGTAAACTGAGGGGAGGGCGCGCTCCCCGGGGTCCCCTCTCCAGACTGAGCAGAGCCTGGGGACAGCCCTCTGCGTGCTGTGAGATGATCCCCCTCGAGGGTGAAATGGGACACATTTTCCCCATCAGCTTTGCTCACTGCCGCAGCGGGACAGGCTGAAGTCACATGCTGGTAACTCTTATAATTTCCATACCTTAAATAATTTAACGTGAAATCACATAAATAAAATGCTATAACTGAGCATAATTCTTTATACATTTTCTAATAATCCTAGCCTTTTAAATTAGCATAATAACACTTAGAATAATTGAAGAATTTAATTGCATGGAGCACTGGAATATTATCTGCTGTGCTGGGCGCCACGATGAAGCCCTGATTAGCTTTAATTTAGTTGGTTTTCTCAATTTAGTTTTCATATCAGATATCGCTGCACAAGGTGGCGGCACACACAGGAGCCGCGGACGCGTAAATGTTCGTAAGTGCCTACACGCTTTGCCGAAAATCTCTAGACATGCCATTCTTGACCTTAAAATAGAGGAAAAGAATTAGTGCGCAAAAATGGGCGCCGTGGCTTCCTTTCTGCTGTGTGTCCATAATTGTCTGGACATGCTGACGTTAGGTTACAGTGTGCTCTAGGGTGCAAGCTGCCTCCCTGCTCCCTCCTCCTCCCTCCCTCCTGCATCCCCTCCCACCCCGCTTCCCCCCTCCACCTTGCGGCTCCTCCCACCCTTCATCCACAGTCATGGAAGGTTGGCTATGTTCCAAACATTGGAGTCCATTCGCTTCACAGCAGCCCTTCGTGGTTAATGTAAAAATAAATTCTATTCTGCACACATTTCACAAATATAACAGCAAGAAACAATTCTGCATGAACCTTCGGTTCATAGCTTTTAAGACTATTTCAGAGCCTCATGAGGAATGGACATCAGTGATGAAAAAGATTTTTCTGTAAGAAAAGTGAATATATAAACTTTGGAGTCCCAAAGAGATACCTCAGTGAGGTCAGCATATTTTCAGTTTCTAAGAGGATTTAACCCAGAATTTCATTAGTGATCTTGTTTGCCAAACAAGATGTAAAACCATGACCGGGTGCTCATTTACTCCTGCTGCACGAAAAATTACCAGGAGACGAGTGGGTTAACACAACATGCTGACATTGTCGCTCTGATGTTGTGGGGAGTCGGGGTCCCCCGAAGGGGAGTTGGGGTTTTCTGCAGGGAGTCGGGGTCCCCTGAGGGGAGTCAGGGTCCTCGGTGGGGCTACACTGCTGTCGGCCGGTCTGGTGCTCACCTGAAGGCTGGACTGGAAAGAAGCTGCTGGAAGGCTCACTTGGGTGTTGGTAGATCTCCCTTCCTTGCTGTTCTAGGACTGGGGCCCCAGGTCCTCGCTGGCTGGGGCAAAGGCTGTCATCAGCAGCTAGAGGCCATCTCGGCTCGTTATCGTTTGGGCTCCCAGGATGCCTCGCACTCCCTCAGGGCCAGGACGGGCACAGGCTGTGTAGGAGGCCTGTCTGAAGGTTCGTTTGAGAATGTGAGCCAAAGGAGGGCTTGCTGGTTTCCTTCCAAGGAAGCTACAGACATATTCAAGCTTATCCTGTTTTCAACGTCTAATGCTCATTTCTCAGATTTGGAGTTTAGGGGCGTCTGGGGGGCTCAGTCGGTTGAGCGTCCAACTTCGGCTCAGGTCATGATCTCAGGGTTTGTGAGTTTGAGCCCCGTGTCGGGCTCTGTGCTGACAGCTCAGAGTCTGGAGATGCATCAGATTCTGTGACCCCCCTCTCTCTCTGACCCTCCCCTGCTCACGCTGCCTGTCTCTCTCTCTCAGAAGTAAATAAAACATTAAAAAATTTTTAGAATTTGGAGTTTACATATATTCTCAAAAGAACAGATAATATACCTCCAAGCTCAGGCTGTCTCTTTCTGCCCAACACAGTATCTCTGTGAAGACGCCTGGACACACACACACACACACACACACACATACACACACACACTGCATACGCCCCCGCGTCCACAGACACACAAACACACCTTCGCAGGGAGAAGAGCTCGCAGGACCACTTCTCGCTGCCCTCGGTTACAGGATTCCGGGGGTCCCCGCGCGCTCTCTAGCAGAGCGCGTTGCATCCCGCCGAATGGGAAGCGCTGAGGCGCCCTGCCTGGCCCCTGCGGGTGGCGTCCGGCCCCGTTCTGTCCTCAGGGCGGGTGCCGCCGTGGTCTCTGAGCGGCACGTGGGCTCCCGCATCTCACAGGCAGCGACCATCCGACACTCTCCCGGCAGCCTGGGTGGTGACCGCCACCCCTGGACGTGGACCTCCCGCTGGTACCGCTGGGGCCTGTGTGGCTCGGTGGGCGGAGGCGCCCAGCCCGGGGCTGACAGGTGCCGCCCGAGCCCAGGCCCAGCGGCCTCCCATTGGGTTGACTTCCATGCCGACAGTTACAAACGAGCTGCTGTTCCTGCCCATCAGGCGACTATCGCTAATGAGGAGGAGCCGCAAGCCTCAGGCTGAGGCCTCACGAGACGCTGGGCCCACTCACGGTGCACTGCACCCCGACGGGCTACAGAGAGTGCCGTGGCCGCAGAAGGAAGACCTGGGGAGATTGGCCAAGAGCAGTCCTCTTACCGGAAACCACAGCCTAAAATATGCACTTCTTTACCCATTGCGTGTGGGTATTGGCTTTGTGCTTGAAGGGCCGTCACGGTCCTCCTGTGTGGCAGATCCGGCCTGGGGACCCCTGACCAATGTGCCCTACTGGGAGGTGTCTGGTCCAGGGAGCATGGTCCCTGGAGATGCTGGGGGTCCACATCCCAGAAGGCGGTGTCCTCTGTCCCGTGGGCAGACAGCCTGCGCACAGGAGGGAGGGGCGAGGGCCAGTGTCATGTCGACCATGTGACCGAGTTGCTGGCAGGCCCTTTGTCACTGTGGGTGGCTCGTCAATGAAAACACGCAGCCCCCTCTCAGCACAGATCTCCAGCTCAGGGACATGATTTGCAAACTGAGCCTCTGCCCCCACCTGCTTACAGGGGAAGTCAGTGGAATGGGCTGAACGCTGGTGTCTCCCCCAAGTTCATGTTGACTCCTAGCCCCGGATGTGATGGGATCTGGAGGTGGGGGGGCAGGATCAGGTCCGGAGGATGGAGCCTCATGAATGCGATCGGTGCCCTGATAGAAGAGACCCCAGAGAGTGCCTCTCCCCTTCTGCCCTGTGAGGACAGGGCGAAAAGGTGGCCCTGCAGGCACCAGGAAGCTGGTCTTAGCCACACGCAGAGTCTGCGGGCGCCAGTCTCCAGAACAGTGAGGGATACGTGTGTGGCTAATCGGCCACCAGCCCGTGGCACTTTGTCACAGCGGTCTGAGCTAAGACATCAGGCAGGGCCTCAGCCTTCATCACTTAGGAAGCACCTACTGTGTGCTAGCACGGTGCCAGTCACCAGAGATGCCGCCCTTTTTCTTGGGAATTTGGGGGATTCACCGAACGAAGCTCTTCGTTGGTGAATGGATGGAAAGATGGACAGAGAAGTCCAGAGGGTTTGTGCAGAGAAGAGGGTCCCTGCCCAAGTGAGAAGCCAAGAAACAGCCGTGGTAGGGGAAGAAATGAGGCATAAGGGGCAGATGAGGCGTCCGGTAGTGGCCACACTCCGGCTTTCCGAGCGGTGGTGGAGGCCAAGGCCCCCAGCCCGGGGGGAGGGTCCTTTCTGCACTTCTAGCTCCCGGGCTTCCAGGCGCTCCGGGCTTGGGCCCATCCGCCTCCACCGTCGCGGGCCTTCTCTCTGTGTCTCTTGTAAGGATATTGGCCATTGCATGCAGATCATTCGAGATGACCTCCTCATCTCAAGATCCGGCATTTAATCACCTCTGCAAAGACTTTCCCCCGGCGGCCACATTGGCGGGGGCGTGGACGTGTCTGTCTGGGCCCCTCCCCCCAGCCCCGGTGGCGAGGAGAAAGGCCGCCAGGTGGAAGGGCCCGGAGGGGAGTCCTGCTGGGCGAGGGGGTGAGGGGCTCACCTAGCACCTGTTCAGCCCGTAAGCCTGGGCCTCTGGGAACTTGGACCTCGGTGCTTCTTCTCTGTGTCCCCAGTCCCCACGCTGGCCGTCTGGAGCTGTGAGCCTCCACGTCTGTCCACTGGCAGGACACTCCCCAGGGGACAAATCAAATCAGTGCTTGACTCGGAGCCCCATGCAGCGCACGCAGAAGTCTCAGGGTTCAATGCCACCCCCGGGGATGATAAGGGCCATGTTTAGGCAAGCGACCTCTGTGTGCGGAACAAAAGGCTCAGCCCTGGGCTACATGCCCAACAAGTCATTGACCCTGAATGTCTGAGCAATTCTCAACATCACCTGTAAATCCAGAGAACATTCCGGAAACCGCAGGAGCCCCGCTTCTTCCACGTGTGGAGCCTGAGCGGGAGACTTGAGGAGTCGAGCAGAGAGGACTGGATGGTCTCCAGAGTGCAAGGCCCTTGCTGCAAAATCTACACAGAACGGAAAACAGCCTCTGGGATCTTACTTGTGATTTGTTTTACTGAGGCTTCATGCCCAGCACAGAGCCCAACGCGGGGCCTAAACTCACAACCCTGAGATCAAGACCTGAGCTGAGGTCAAATGTAGGATGATTAACCGACTGAGCCACCCAGGGGCCCTTTATCTGTCCTTCTCAGCCCTTCTCTGTCTTAGAAAAATGCATAGAAAGATGCACACAGGCACGCACACATGAGTACGCACAGGCTCACACGCAGGCGCCCACGGACACACAGACACGCCGTCTCCCATGGGCACACATGGGCACATACGCAAACACACAGACACACGAGGGCGCACCCGCGAATGGGGCTGTTTCTCTAGAAGTGTGGAGGGGCGACACTTCCCGGGGGTTGGCCGGGGCGAGGAGGCGCCAGCTCTCCCAAGGAGAACCTGCAAAGCCAGTGATTGATTTGTCATCTTAAAACCCTGTGGGCCTGACAACCAATTACAAGACTGTTAATCACCAGTTTGCCGTGAACGCTGGGTGTGCCCCCGTTTCGCGAGATCCCTCCTTACCCCGTCTCCTTGTGTGACAGCAGCTTGGCTAACACCTCCTCTGTGGGAACCCGAGGATGGGGCTCGGGCTCGCGGGGGGACGGCCAAGCCCCTGTCCCTGGTGCAGGAAGTCTGCGTGGGGGGCGCTGGCACACGGGTGCCGGGGACGGGAGAGCCTGGCACGTCCACCTCTTCTTGTGGGGCCTCCAGGGTCGCCTTGCTCTGCTCCTGCCTGCGCGGGATGGTGAGGCTGGCGTGCAGAGGGGGACCCGTAGAGAGGACTTCGCCTTCCCTCTCCTGAAGCCCCCGGGGTTCTGTCTGGTGAGCAGCGGGGAGGGAAGTAACTCAGGGGGCTCGCACGCTCGTCTCCTGGATGAGAAGCCGATCCTGAAGGGCCGGGTGTGGACAGACTTCAACATTCTCAACACTGACCGACGACAGACCCCAGTGTCAGACTCAAGGGGAGGACCTTCTGTGGCCGCCGCTCACGTGGGGCCGACTTGGGCACGTGAGTGACCTTGACGAGGGCGGGTGGGACGGGGCCCTCGAAGGGCAGATGCGCTGAGCAGGAGAGGGCAGAGGCTCTGCCGGAGCCCCGGCGCCTGGGCCGCAGCGGGGGAGGGGGCCGGCGCCCACAGGTGGTGCCGCGAGCGCGCAGCCTGGCCTAGCGGGTGTCTCGCATCACTTCTCCGGGTTCATCTTTCCCACTCTACCTGGTTGTGCAGCCGAGGGAGTTTCTATTTGGCCGTGCGGGGCGCTCGCCTAGCAGAGGCCTCGGCACCAGCCGGTGAGGACCTGAATCCCAACGTCAGGGCCAGCGTGCGGGCGCCGGGGCAGAGGGAAGGCGGCCTGGGGCGCTTCCTCGGCGTGGAGGGGAGCGGCCAGCAGCCCCCGCGGCTGCAGGACCAGGGCCCCGGCGTCCGCCGCTGGCCGCGGCCCATCCTTTCACGGACCGACCCTGACCGTAGACTGCCTACCGCTTCTCCCAAATGCAGCACTTAGAAAATTACCCGGCGTCCCCACGTCTTGGGTCAGAAGGCACCTGCCCCGCGGCTCACCCGACGGGCTGGCCCGGAAGCGTGTGTGTGAGCCCGAGGGCCTAGGCTTTCGCTTCGGCCGGTTCCTGTGTCTTCGAACGCGGAACAAAGTCACACTTTCTCCAGTCCCAGCTGAGGCTGCAGGAGGGAGGGATACAGGCGACCCGGTGCCCTGGGCTGCCGGGGTTCCAGTCATTTCTTCGTGTCCCTGAGCATTTCGGCGGGAAGGAGGCGGGCAGAGACGGTGGCACACTGCTCTCCCCCGGGCCCTCCGGCCGCTCCTCCGCCTCCCGCACCCTCGGTTCCCCCCTCGGCGTGGTGGTGCACACAGGATAGCGGGCGGGTTCCGCCGGGCCCTGCCTCCAGCCAGCTGTGACGTGGGGCAACAGGGTCGGCCTTCCTGTACCTCTGTCTCCTTATCTGCAAAATGGGATCATGGCCACAGTACTGACCTCAGTGACTCACCATCTGGACTAAATGGGCTGATAGAAATAGAGACAATTTTCAGAAACGTGAATACATTATGGGTGAACCACAGCCACTGGCATGTGCCCGGGCCTTAGAAACGTCCGTCTCCAGAAGGAAAAGCGCTGTCTCTCGTCTACTGGGACATTTGCCTGGTGCTGAAGCTTCACAGTCATTGCAATGGGGGGGGCACTCCTGGGGGCTCAGTCGGTTGAGTGTCTGACTTCGGCTCAGGTCATGATCTCATGGTTCATGGGTTCGAGCTCCGTGATGAGGTCTATGCTGACAGCTCGGAGCCTGGAGCTGCTTCAGGTTCTGTGTCTCCCTGTCTCTCTGCCCCTCCCCTGCTCATGCTGTGTCTTTCTCTCTTTCTCAAAAATCAATAAACATTAAAGAAAAAGCCATCATTGCAATGGGGAAAGTGCCCCTTTACCAGGAGGGCCCGGTGGGCTCCTCTCCACAGCTGACCACACTAAGCGTGGAAAACCCGGCATTCTGGGAACTCTGACCAAATGTAACTAGGGGCACCGTCATCTATCAAATGTTTTTGCCCCTAAAATGTTGCCACTGAATCCCACCTCTGTAATGCATAGTGCATCCCAAGGTTTCACATGGTTAAGAATCCTTACAGGCTTTAAAAATGTTTTTTAATGTTTATTATTTATTTTTGAGAAAGAGACAGAGAGACAGAGCAGAAGCAGGGCAGGGGCAGAGAGAGAGGGAGACACAGAATCTGAAGCAGCTCCAGCTCTGAGCTGTCAGCACAGAGCCCGACGCGGGGCTCAAACCCACGGACCATGAGATCAGGACAGGAGCTAAACTCGGATGCTCAACCCACTGAGCCCCAGACGCCCTTAGAGGAGTTTTGAAGACACAAGTCCCTGGCCCCGCCCACGGAGGCTTGGCTTTAGTGGGTCCGGGCGGTGTCCTGAGAATCTCCTTCCTGACAATCTCTAGGGTGACAGAGGTGCTGCTGGCTGGCTGGAAATCTAGGGGACACAGGAACGAGTCACATGACCCCGGGGGGGGGGAACTCATCTGACAGAGGAGGGCATTTCAGAGTCTGAATGCCCTAGAATCTTTAGAAAAGTGAATGTCCTGAGAAAAAAGAAAAAAAAAAAGGAGGAATTATGCAAGAATGAAGGAGACAGAAAGCCTGACATACCACTGCAATGTCTGTTTCTAGATTAGATCTTGGTGCCCAAACAAGATGAACCAGGAACACGGAGGTCCCTGTGACTTCTTGCAGAGCCTGCTTCCTAACGGGGTTCACCAGTCCCTCCGGTGACCTTGGAGAGAGTCAGTGAGAGAGCCCGGCCGGTGTCGCCTGCTGGAATCGGGCAGACCACGCACTGAGGCTGGATTAAGCGCGTGCGGGGACACGGGGGTGGTGCTGGACAACCTCAGGGACCCGCTGCCCCTGCCTCCCTTCTGACTGGACCCTGTTCTTTGGCAAGAGCCGCCTCACCGTCCCAGCCTCCGCCACGGTCTTCCCTGTGAATGTCAGCGCCCCAGGTGACGTGCACCCACACACCTCGAAATGATAAAAACATATTTATAAGGTACGAAAGCATCCCCACTGTCAGAAAATAGGACATTTAATCACTGCCTCAAGCGTCCAGGTTTTTATTCTGATGTTCTGCACTGGAGGCACAGCTGAACACAGTCTTAACTTTGAGGAACATGAAGAAGCCCCAAAATGCAAATTTTCAATTTTGTGAGACATGGATTATTTTTAAAATCTAATTATTGGGGTGCCTGGGTGGCTCAGTCAGTTAAGCGTCCGACTTCGGCTCAGGTCAAGATCACAGTTCGTGGGTTCGAGCCCTACGTCAGGCTCTGTGCTGACAGCTCAGAGCTGGAGCTACTTCAGATTCTGCGTCTCCCTCTCTCTCTGACCCTCCCTTGTTCACGCTCTCTCTCTCTCTCTCTCTGAGAAATAAGTTTAAAAAATTAATTTAAAAAACTTATTTATTTATCTGAATTATTATTTGTTTTTGAAAGAGTGAGAGAGAACGAGTGGGGGAGGGGCAGAGAGGGAGACAGAATCCGAAGCAGCTCCAGGCTCAGAGCTGTCAGCACAGTCTGACGCGGGGCCCGAACCCACAAACTGTGAGATCATGACCTGAGCCTAAGTTGGATGCTCTACTGACTGAGCTACCCAAGCGCCCCTATTTATTTATTTTGAGAGAGAGAGAAAGAGAGAGAGAGCTCACAAGCAGGGAAGGGGCATCAAGAGATGAAGAGAGAGAGCAATCAGGGGAGAGGCAGAGAGAGAGGGAGAGAAAGAATTCCATAAGGCCCCTCCCTGTCAGTGCAGAGCCTGACGCAGGCCTCAAACCCACAAACCATGAGATCACAACCTGAGCCACAGTTGGATGCTTAAGACCCTGGGCTGCCCAGGCACCCCAGACATGCACCATTTTACTTCTGCAGGTACAGTCGGAGTCTGGTCGGGGTTTGAGAGCTCCAGGTGTAAAGAAACCACACCCCTGCTGAGCTGACATGTCGCTGCAGGAGGAAGCCCTTGCGGCCGCGGCCACACTGCTCACCCGTGGCCTCACACCCGCAGCACCAGAGCCGGCTTCCGTCCCCACCGCAGCTCCTGTTCTGCGAAGCCCAGCTGGGCGTCACACACGCTGGTGTCGTCGGGGCCCCCCAAGAGCGCGCTCAGGACTGGGGGAGATGCGTGTTTCCTGGTTTGTGTCCCTGGGAACAGGTAAAGAAGCTCCCTGACGTTTGCCGCACAGCAAATCAAACCCCCAAACCTCTCCTTTCACGCAGTCTAGAAAACCATCACGTGATAATTTAACAAACAAGGAGACCGTGTTTAAGCTGGAGGTCGCTAATCACAGATGTTCAAAGCTGCAGACCGACACCATTCTACATCCGTGTTAGAAAAATACGCTGAAACCTAGGAGGCCACCTTTGGCTGCTTGTGTTTAAAGCTCAGTGAGTTCTTCCCGTGAAAGCCACGTCTGGCCCTTGGCCAGGATGAGTACAGGCTGCGACCTTTCTGTGGGGGACAGAGCTGGAGGTACCTGTATTCACTCGTTCCTCCGCTCCTTTGCTTCTTCTCGGGGACGCGCCGGGGTCGTATCCCGCGTTTGCAGAGCATGGAGCAGCCGGGGGTGGAGGGGAAGAAGGCGAGGAGCGCGCGCAGGGGTGCGGGGAAGGGCAGGATCCGGGCTTTGCGGCCTGGCTGCCCCCTCGCGGGGGGGACCTCGGTGTGGAGGACACGCACACGGGAAAGCAGGGCGGCCCTGAGCTCGGCTCCGCCACGTGTCTGATTCAGGCTGTCACCGTGTGCCAGGCCCTGCGGGGCCTGGGGGTGGCGAGGGGCGGGCGCCTGGGAAACCGAACTTCCACGGACGGGTGCGTGTGCAGCACGGGCAGGACCCCCTTCTGCGCCCGCCTCAGGACACTGTGTGCGTCCCATGCCGCCCGGGACGGGGGTGGCCCTGGAGGAGGCCACAGGGCTTCCGCGAGGGCAGAGGAAGGAGGGGCTCGGAGCTGCTTCCAGCCGCAAGGGCTCAGCTACAGGGCAAACTCAGCAAAAGCGCTCGGTCTGCCCCAAAGGGCATGGTCTGCACCGTCCTGACGTCCGCAGGCGAGCCGGGAGTCTTCCCTCCAGAGGGATGGGGCGGGCGTGGGGGGCGCAGGGGAGGGAGGGGCAGTTTCGCTGCCCCGTGGAAGCCGCCCTGCTTTCCGCTCAGGCACCAGCCTCAGCTCCGTGCTGGCTCCCACCTGCCAGGCCTCTGCCCTCAGAGCCACTGGGACGGTCCTGGCCAGGGGGCCGCAGGTCTCGGCCGCCAGCAGGGTCTTGGGGCAGAGGCTGCAGCGACGCAGAGCCCTGGGCGGCCGTGACTTGGCCCAAGGGCACAGGCGCCTCCCCGATCTGCTGCTGGGAGCTTAGAGCAAAGCGAATCTTCCGTTGATGCTCTTGCTTTGTGCTCACAGAGGGGGAGTGAGTGAGTCCCCAGGGACGAAGGAGTCACATTAGAATGGGTGGGGGGGGGCAGGGAAGGACCCGCCATTGAGGCAGAGCCTTGAAGGACACAGAGGTGTTAAGCTGACACACAGGCACCGGGGGAAAGTGCAGACATTTCCTAAACGCCACCAGGCAGAGAAAGCCTCCTGGCCATTTGGCAACTGTCTCCCGGTGACAGCTTCCACCTCGGCCTGAATCAATGAAATCTTAACCAAAGTCAGTGAATTAAGTTAAATCAATGCATCGTAGCCTGAATTAATGAAAATGCCCGCGTGAGGAGTCCGGGCGTCAGGCTCCACGCCAGCACGTTACATCTATCTGCAAACAGGGCGTCTTGGTGTCGTCCACACCATTTCAAAATGGATTTGACCTGTCGAGTAAAATACCAACAGCACATGGTGGAGGGAAAGCCTTTGCTGGTAGTTTTAGTGCCCGTGTTCTGTAGAAATTGGGCAGTTTTCTCCGTGCATGTTGGTTAGACAAATGGGCATCATCTAATGATGCACGTGGGAGGCTGATCTGGACTGAGCGACCCCACGTATGTAACCCACAACCATGGGAGACGTCCCATGCACGTGCACACACCCACTCACACATGAGTGTGCACATGTGCTCATTCTGGAAGGAAGCTCTTGGAGTAGAGAACGTACTGGAAATGAGGAAGAAAGCGAGTTCAGTATATATTTCTTTTTCTTTTTTTAAAGTTTTGTTTTCTTTTATTTTTTAATTAGAGAGAGAGAGACAGACACAGACACAGACAGAGAGACAGAGAGGGAGACGTGGGGCTCAATCCCAGAAACCTGGGGTCGTGATCTAAGCTGAAATCAAGAGTTGGACGTTCAACCGACTGAGCCGGCCAGGCGCCCCGGTATTGTTTTCCTTTTAATCAGAGGACCCGGAAAATGGTTACCACCTTCACACCCCACTAGAGTTTTAAAATACATTCTCCAGTTTCCTCAGATTTAAATGATTTTAAATGACTTTGAATGATTTGCCCTCAGATTTTAAATGGTTTCAGACACACACAAATGAACCGTTTCCTTTAGAGAAGTTCATTTTGCAGTCAGTTTTGATTCACCCTTTTTTTAAGTATCAAAATCAGACAAGAACACATAAAAAGTAAGAGACTGCACAGTGGTGGCCGTCTGAAGGGTTCCATGGCGCACTTTCCTTCTTGGTGCCTTCTGCTTGTACACCTGGTGCTCGGGCAGAAATGGGCTGGGACGGTGCCGAAGGGGCCCCTCTCGGCGGGATGAAAGGGGTCCGTGTTCTCCGACAGCATGTGCCTGCGTCCCTGCCCTGTCCCACTTTTCATATCGCATCTCTGTGAATCGTCCCCTTGGCTTAAGTAGGACCTACGAGGTGGTAACGGGCCACTTTCCAGTGTTCAGTTTGTCTCTGGAAGTCGAAAGGGCACCAGTCCTGAAGGGAAGGCCGTGAACTTCAAGTGCTGAGGCGCCAGTTGGCTCAAATCTTGCACCTGCCTGGTAATTGCCAAGCGGTCTGGACGGCGAAGGTTCCTTTCTGCGGGAGTCCGGGCGTCAGGGCGCACTCAGCCGCGGCGTCCACTCGCTGGTCACAGGCGCTCCTGGTCGCTGCCCCGTCGCCTCCCTATCTGGTCCCTCTCATGGTTCTTTTTTGTTTGTTTTTGTTTTGTTTTTGCACAGGCAGCAGACTCTGACTTCTCAAGCCCTCAGCATATTTCCTGTCATATTCACAACAGGCATTAAGTATCGGTGCCAGGAAATGCGAGAAGTGAGGGGGACAATCTCCTTTCCAGTAGGTCTTCCGGATGCTTCCGGATGCCTCCCTGTTAGTGAGTTGCTCTGGAACAACGAGAAGGGGCAGGTTTGTGCAAGAGCACATCTCCCAAGAGTAGAGATGGTCCGGTACGTTTTAGAAATTAGTGAAGTTACTGTATAATTTTTCTTTCTTTTAAAGGAAATTAAGCCATTTTTAAGATGTCAAGTGTAAAAAAATAAATAAATGTAAAGTATAACATTAGAATTTATTAATTTATATTATATGTATATAATTTTGTGCATGTGCATATTATTAAATTGTATATTATCATATATAACAACATATATGTTATGTTTGTATAAGTTGTAAACAATATATTTAAAATCATATAACATAAGTTTATACTTTATATTGTACTTGAAGTAACAACAAAATAAAAAAATTATAATGTTTATTGTTTATTTTTGAGAGAGAGAGCGTGCAACCTGGGGAGGGTCAGAGAGAGAGAGAGGGAGACACACAATCCAAAGCAGCTCCAGGCTCTGAGCTGTCAGCACAGAGCCCGACGTGGGACTCGAACCCACAGACTGTGAGATCGTGACCTGAGCCGAAGTCGGACGCTTCACCGACTGAGCCACCCAGGCGCCCCTAACATAATAATTTAATAACTAAAAATATTCAGCTGTCCTTGATCATTTTGAGAAGGATTAAGTTTCTGGATTCTTCTGCCATCCTTCTTGGTTACTCTTCAATGTGTGCATTATGCCTGCTGAGACCCGTAAGTGCAGTTAACACTCCAGAAAATTGTGGCAGATTGTGGAAATCGTCTCAGGCCGGGGCGCATGAATGTGAAATCAGATCCTCCTCCAGAAAAGGGAGTCACATCCACACTGTCCAGGTGAGTTAGGGGCTGCAGGACAGACCCACCGGGAAGTCCCCTCATTGTGGTCCAAACCCTGCCCGGCTGTGCTCGGCCCCCGGGGGCGCAGGGACAGGGCGGCGCCTGTGCGCAGTGACCCCCAGAGCCACATAAGGAAAGACAAGTGTGACCGGCAAGGTAGCACACCTCCGGCCTCATCTCCACGCAGGCCTCACGCACCTGGAATCCCTAAACCTTAACCGGATTGCCGCGAACACCGATTGTCACTAAGTGGACTAATCTGGCAGAGTCATAGTTCACATTCTCGAGATTACTTCGTTCGAGAACCAGAAACAAACAAACAGAAAGGAAGCCCCGCCACCAATCTGGTCCACCGGGGCGGGTCTTGAACCTGGCACCCCCTCGGAAGAGCATGTCCCCTGCGAAACAATGAAAGGGCGTGACTGTTCCTTGTGGCGTTGTCCTTCTGAGGGATCTACAGCAGCCAGTTATCACAAGCCACTTTCACAAATTAGGGGAATGCCAGGAAGTCTGCAAACCGTAAGAAATGTATGGTTTTTAGACTTACTTCTCACTCTTCCGAGTGTAAAGGAGGCAAGGACTCCTGTCAGGCCATAGAGGCAGCTGCAGATGCCCCTGTTCCCTGCGGAAGGCGACGCCGCGGTGACGGCCGCGCCCGGGGAGGCTCTGTGCACTGAAACGAGGCTGAGGACGGAGGCGAGCCGGGACCCTGGGGTCGCTGGTTTTAGTAAGTAAATGAACTGTCTATCCACATAAAGTTAAGAAGAATTCTGGTGGAATAAAAACACAGCCGTTTGAAAAGCAATCAGCGGACTTAAGGCAAACCAATCAGTGGTTAAAATAAGCAATTGGGCCAAGTGCTGACGTTTTACCGCAATCCCGGACTCACGCAGGGACACGGCCACCGTCTGCTGAGACTAATTGGTTCGCTCATTTTCGTAAATGCACTTTTACTCACACGATAAAGCCGAGTCGCTCATTAATCTGTTCATTAATTTTTACAAACATTTAGCAAAAAGCCCAACAACCTGCACAAAGCACAAGGCCCACCGCCGACGGCGGGAACTGGAGAAATGCAGACGAATTCTTAGCACGTCTAGCCTGACAAATCCAAAATTGATAGTCAAAAAAGAAAATGAAAACTGTGAGTACAAGCAAGTTACAGATATCTGTTCTGATGGACACCCCCCACCCAGCAGGAATTTCTATCTGTGTCTTCACTGATCTGTCCCTGGGACCTAGAGCAGTGCTAAGTATGTAGTAGGTGCTCAATAAACATGTGTTGAATAAGCAAATGGACGGACTCTTGAAGTTAGAATATAAGCAGGGCTGGAGAACATTTAGGAGGTGGAAATCCCAACCCACAATCTTGCATGTACAGCAAAACAACCCAGTTTTTCCAAAGCCCAACCTGCTTGCTCCAGGGGAGCAGAAAAACCGCATTCCGTTGACGCAAGGGAAGTTTCCGTGATTTTCTGCTTCCACCTTCCCTCGTCCCGTGGGGGGGCCAAGCGTCCTCTGGGAGCGAGCGAAGGTTCCAAGCTCGGGGAGAGGTTCAGGGCGGGCGGTTCTGACCCTGGAGGCGCACCTGTCCTTCCCGGCATCTCCCGCAGGTGGACTGCCGTGCGCCCTCCTCTTCCCGGCCTTGGGGGCGCACGGGAACACAGCCTGCCTGACCTCCCGCCCCCTGCCCCCGCCCAGCACACACAGGCACACGGGTCACTCTGAGGCTTCAGTGCTGTTTGTTTGTTTGTTTTAATTATTTTTGAGGGATAGAGAGAGACAGAGCCTGAGGCGGGGAGGGGCAGAGAGAGAGGGAGACATAGAATCTGAGGCAGCTCCAGGCTCCGAGCTGTCAGCACAGAGCCCGACGCGGGGCTCGAACCCACGAACCGTGAGATCATGGCCTGAGCCGCAGTCGGAGGCTTCACCGACTGAGCCACCCAGGCGCCCCTAGAAGCCACTGCTTTGAATCGTTAACCAGGGACCTAGCCCTTCCCCGGGGCTGCCGTCCGGGCAGCGGGGAGTGCACCCGCCCCGGCTCCGTGGCGAGAGGGGACACACCAAAGAGCAGAGCGCAGAGAATGCACTGAGGTCCCCGCAGCCAGAATCGTCTTCTAAAGTGCAAGGAAATATTTGACTTTTGAAGGAAACAGTTTTTCTTCCCTGTGAGAAAACAGACGTAAACACAGATTGTGAAGAATTGAAGAGCCTCTGGGTCCTTCTCCGGGACAGGGTCAAATCCCAGGGGCCTGAGAAACAGAATCCAAGGAGAATCTAGAAATTTCCTGATGGGTCCCCTGAGGACGGGGCCTGTGTCTTGTGCCCGAGGCCAGACTCCACAGGAAAAGGGTGGTGGGAGAAAGTACAGAAGCAGGGCGCCTGGGGCTCAGACGGCTAAGCGTCGGACTTCGGCTCAGGTCATGATCCCCCAGGCCATGAGTTCGAGCCCCACACCTGACCCTCCCCTGCTCACGCTGCCTCTCTCTCTCAGAAAAATGAAACATCAACAAATAAATAAAAAAATAAAGAAAACAAAGAACAAAGCAGCGGCTTCCACAGACCCAAGCCAGGTGGGGTCCGGGGGCAGGTACACATCCTGAGGGACGTTTGTGGAAAGGAGGGTCCCGAGTTGGGGCCACCAGGGAGAAAGAGCTGATGGGCGGGGAGAAGGTCCTGGGCGTGTGGTTAGAGGGAAGGGCAGGAGAGAACACGTGTGCCCACGTGTGTGTGTGCGCGCGCCTGTGTGCACTTCCACGGGGGGTGTGACCTGCGGGAGCAAGCGTGACCTCCCCGGAGAGACACCAAGGGCTGGTTTGTGCAGGGGAGGGCCGGGTGGCGGGGAGGCTGCTGGGCGACGGTGGTGCCTGCCGCGGTGTCTGCGGACAGCTTCTACAGGGACTGAGCGGTGCCACCGAGTTAGTCCACGAAGCTCCGGTCTAGCTGCTGCCGGGGCGGGGTGGGCGCTGTGCTAACGCCTGTGTCCACGGGCCTAACCCGGCCAGACTCCTAAGAATGTGAGTGCGTCTGAGCCAGGCGGTTGGAAGCCCGTAAGAGCAGAGCCGAGGTTCCCTGAGGAAGAGGGAGAAGCCACCGGAGGAAGGCCGGACACCCCTCCTGGCCGAGACCCCCCTGCCCGCGCCCTGCAGACCCCGGGCTGCCCGCCCAGTTCCAGCCGCTCGGCCGCTCACACCGCGCCCGCCCCGTCGCTTCGGTTTCTCTGCCCAGATCCCAGGTCGCACAGGTCGGGACCCGGGAGGCGGCGGAGGGACGTGGCCGGAAGGCCGGGCGTTCTGAGTTGGCTTGGCGTCTGCGGGCTCGGGTCCCCACTGGGGTTAGGTCTGAAAACAGGAATGCGGCTCGTTCCAGTGGCCGGGAGCAGCCTGCCGCCACGTGGCCGCGGACACAGGCGAGGCGTCACCGCACCACACCCCGTCACCACGCTGGGCCGCCGGGCCACGCTGGCCGTGTACGCGCCGCCGCCGTGCGGGTGGGTCAGGTGAAGTGCTGACCTTGCTCCCAGCGTTGTGCACAACGTGCGGGATGGAAAGAATGGGCTCCCCTTTGCCTAGAAGACCTGGAAGCTTCCGTCTTCCCTGGGAGAAACCTCCTCCCCCCATGGCTATGGGGCTGACGTTTCTGAAAAGCAAAGTAGGTTTCCTCCCGCGAATGGCTGAACTGCAGGGGAGTGTGAAGCCCTCACCTCGGGGCGCCCCGGTCAGGGCGACCGCACTGATTGGAAAGGAGTGGGGCCCCGGGCTGGGGGCGTGTGCCCGGGTGCCCTGATGCTGACCAGCCCTCTCTGCCGGCAGAAGCGACGGCTCAGCCCTGTCTGAGGGTGTGACACCCCTTGCGTCATCACCGTGCCCCTCTGCGCCCCCAGACCTCAGGAAGACTCAGGTCCCAGCGGGCCCCAAAGGGTGAGGAACGAAGTGTGGTCCCGAGAAGAGGCACGGCGTTCCCGTCCAGTGCAGACGGCCTCCGGACACCCCGAGAAGATGGGGAGCCAGGTGGCCGTGGTGGGGCGAGGGGAGGGGTGAGGCCGTGCCCCCAGGGACGCCCAGCGTCTCCAGAGGCAGGAAGAAGCCAGGAAGAATCGTCCGGCAGATGCCGGGGAGGAGTGTGGCCCTGTCGCGTCGGAACCCAGACGTCTGGCTTCCAGAGCCCGAGGACAGGGCTTTCCGCTGCGTGGGGCCGCGGTGAGTGGGGGCTCCTCCTTGCACCTCGGGGACCCAGTGCAGCCGCCTTCCCCCTCAGCAGCCCCATCACTGAGGCCGAGGGGGGCCCCCTGCCCTGGGCTTTGCAGACGTTCCTCGGCCGCTGTGAGTCTCTGATCGGGGAGGGTCGGAGGGCAGATCTGGGCTGAAGGAGGCCTGTCCCAGGGCTGGGACATCCGCCATCTCTTCCCACTCTGCCCCCGAGCAAGCCATCCCATTCCTCTCCCTACAGAACAGTGGTCCGGCCGCGTATGCCCAAAGGGGCTAAAGACACACATCTGTGAGCACCAGCTGGATGCAGGGGCCCGGGGTCTGTACCCCTCCTGGGGTGGTCGTGGGGGTGACGTCTGCCGCCCAGCCCACCTCTGCCCTCCAGAGTCACTCAAGGACCTCACTCTTACTGTCACGGTGCCCTGGGTCAGATCCTTAAATGGCTTTGTTTAGTTCAAGCAAAAGAATATTTATTAAAATTCTTGGGGTGCCTGGGGGCGGCTGGGTGGCCCAGCTGGTTAGGCCTCCGACTTCGCCTCAGGTCACCATCTCCTGGTTCGTGGGTCTGAGCCCCACGTTGGGCTCTGTGCTGACAGCTGGGAGCCTGGAGCTTCGGATTCTGTGTCTCCCTCTCTCTTTCCCCTCCCCCACTCGCATGCTTTTTCCTTAAAAAAAAATAATAAATATGTGTTAAGAACAGTTATTCAAAGAATATTTATTAAAATTCTTTAAAAAAAGGACAAAGCTCTATCCCTGCAGATTATGGCTATTAAAGATGAACGTGATCGTGCTGTTTTAAGACCCTGATGCCAGAGTGACCTGTGCCCTAATTTCTGATCTGTGGCTTATTAGGAACAGAGGGGCATCTGTTTAAGCGGCTCTCGGTTTCCCCACTGGTAAACCGGGGGTGGTGACCGCACCGGCCCCTCGGGGCTCGCGGGGGCACCAGGGCGCGTGTGTGGAGCACCGCGCAGCCCACCTCCCCGTCGGCTCCTGTCCACACGGCGCACGCGATTTCCAGCGATGAGGGCACCTCCGCCCTCTCCTACCGTGTGAGCAGCATCCCGATCGGAGGCTCCGACTTCCGCTCGTGCAGGGTCTCCGGTTGCAGCTCCTTCCGTTCCTCCTCTTCGAATCTCTGAGAACTTTCTACCTACGTGTTAAAATAGATGTATCACAAGGGCTATCACGTCAGCCTTTCCAAGTGCACAGTTCAGTGGCCTTAGGCACGTTCACGCAGTTGAGTGACAGTCCCCACTAGGCGTCTGCAGACCCTTGTCCCCTTCCTGGAATGAAACCGTACCTCCCCCAGCCCTGGACAGCCTGGCATCTCTCAGCCCCCCGCCCCCCAGTCCAGATACCGCCCGGAAGAGAAGTCACACAATATGGGCTCGTGTGTCTGGCTTACGTCACTCCGCAGACTGTCCTCAAGTTCCATCCGTGCCGCGGCGCGGCTGGGACTCCCTTGTCAAGGCCGAGCGCCGTTCCTGCGTGGGCGTGCGTGCTGGGCTGATCCACCCACCTGTCCGCAGACGCCATCGCTCCCGCCTTCGGCTGTTGTGAGTGCCGCGACCACGGACGTGGCTCGCAGGCATGTCCTGGGGACACGTGCCCAGGAGAGGAGCTGCCGGGCCACACGGGGACTCTAGGTTTCACTTCCTGAGGCACGCCCTGCCGCACCATTGCCCTTTCTTGAGAACGCTGGCCGGACCGAGTCCGTGAGTTCTTCGGGACTGTCACGGTGTTTGCCGCACCTGGGGCCGCCGTGGCTTGTCTCTCTCTTCGGCTGGAGTTTGGTTGCCCGGAGGGACATCTCTTTGGCTCCCCTAGGGTGTGGGCTCTGGACCAGCCTTGATACTCACGCCCGAGGTACGGAAAGTGTCAAGTCCCCACGTTTCCTGTGTCCCTGACTTTAAGGGACAGTTTCCTCTTCCTAAGCAGCTCGGTCACCTCCGTGCTGTGTCCCTGAGCCATGGGCCCAATTCCTTGTGCTGCTCTGTGGGGAAGCACTGGGGTCCCCGGAGCTATGCGGCTCTGTGGCTCCGGTCCGGGCTGGGACGTCTGGGGGCTGTTGAAGATCAGCTTGTCCCCAGCCAGCCCCCACGCCAGGTCTCCCCAGCCAGCCCCCATGCCAGGTGACACACAGGT
>JAESUZ010003618.1:0-49462 GCA_017311185.1 Proteles cristata cristata | reverse complement strand
TACATTATACTTACCAAACGACTCTTCTAAGAGGGGGTATCCCTATCTGTTGCAATCTATTTTATAAAAATGCACTAAAAATAAGTCAGAAAATCATTTGCACCTGGAGAACACATATTCTCAATAGCCTCTCGCCACAGATTAATTGCATCTCTGAATACACAAAGTTGAATAAAATGTTAACAGTAAGCAGACTTTCCTTAGGAATTTGTTATATTACTGGAAATTATGCAAATAGTTTCCCTGATTTTTGTCCAGAAAATTTTAAAACTGAATTTCCATATGTCTGCCACATTTTGCAGAGAAAATATCTATTGACAAACTTTGTGGAATTATCTCAACTATCCATGTGGCTGCTAATTTCTTTTAAAGTCTGCATCGATTTACAACTGGACTTTCCTATTTAAACCGTACTGATTTAAAAGAAAGGAAAAGCTTTTGTACTGTTCTCGTACTTATGTTTAATGGTAGAAGTTTTTTGCACGCAAAGGACCAGATCTGTCATTAAATTTCCTAAGATGCTTAGAAACAGAATTCAGTCTAGAAACACGATGAAAAAAATGCTTTTTTGAAGTTATGAAAATGGTTTATAAGATAATTATATCAGCTGCGTATGAAATGTATGCCTCATATGGAACCATTCATTCATCAGCAGAGAGCAAAAGTCCAGCGGGTGGCTGACGGGCCTGAAGTGTGTGTGGCAGGAACACGGGCTGGTGGTGCCTGCTGCTGATTTTCTAAGCGGAGCAGGGATTGATCTCCCAGTAACACGTTCAAGTTTCTCAAAGTCCCGTCTATTCACAGCTTCACAGCAGAGTCGGAACATCAGTATGCGAGTTTTAATAGGTGATACTGTTTTGATGCATATAACATTTTGTGAACTTTGAACTATTCACTTTGAGAAATAAGAGACTAAAGAGAAGCACAATGTGTCAATTAATATTCAGAGTTTTCTTTCAATCTTTGCTAACTAGCTTTCCCTCTTTCATCATAAATACGTAAGAGTGCCCATGGTGGAAGTAAGTTCTCCCATAATTTCAGAAGATTTTAAAAATCCACTGCCTGTGGGTTCACTCACTGCAAAGTCTGCACTGAGAGCACACTTACTGTCTGACCCTGTGCTCGGTGCCGGACACAGCAGAAACAAGCAGACGTCATCTTTACTCTAAGGAATCCTGGTCTACAGGTACTTCCGGTTTAGAGCCAACTGTGTGCAAGGATATACTGGCTTTTTATGAATAACTTCCATTCTGATCTTCCACTTCTTTATTTTGATTGCCTGGTATCTGTGCCTTATAAGGTGCCTAAATATTTTAAACAATTCAGCCTAAATATTCAAGTGATATTATTTCAGTGATACATGTGTTTGTATATACACTTGATTTTACTTTATAGTAACATAAAAATTTTAAATATCATTTGACAGATTTTTACAACTCCAAGAAAGACAAAATAAGCAATATGAAGCCACCTAATCATATTCTTGGAGGTTTGTACGCACCACGAAGAGAACCATCTCTTCACACCACTTAATAGACCTGCCTAATTTGAACAACATCATTGTATACGAAGCAGGGACTACAATAATAAAGACTAAGTTTGACCTCAGTTCCAGTTCTAAGAACTGGCACAAATCATAACCTCTGTAAGTGAAAGCCTTCTAACTTCTAGAATGTAATCAAACAATATAATGCGATCGTATCCAAAAGACTATAGTAAAAAGCAGGTAAGAAGGGAACATAAATGTAAGACCTATTATTATATTTCCATTGGCTTTTATTTTTTTAAGTTAATTTTGAAAGAGACAGATACTACATGAGCAGCAGAGGGGCAGGGAGAGAGAGAGAGAGAGAGAGAGAGAGAGAATCTCAAGCAGGCTCCACACTGTCAGTGCAGAGCCAGATACAGGGCTCAAACTCACAAAGCAGTGAGATCATGACCTGAGCCTAAACAAAGAGCTGGACACTTAACCAACCAAGCCACCCAGGCGCCCCTCCATTGGCTTTTAAAGTCTAAATCCATGATCCTTTCTTACTTTTAGGAACAGTGATGTTTAAATCACTTGTCTTCAGATCACCTAGATCTACAGCTTGCACTGAAGACGAAGCACTTTCTACAAAATTCTTAAGAACTTGGGCCTGAAGAAAATGACTTTCTTCATTTTTCTCCCATTATGCTGATCTTTTTGGACCATAGTCTATATGGAAGAAACCTGGTGTCATTGTTACTGCCTCCAGGCATTCCTCAGGTTTTTTTTTTCAAATATACTTCCCTCAGTATGTGATTTTGTGTTTTTACTTCATACAACAAAGCAAGTATTGTTTTTTAAAAAATTGTCACAAATGGTACATATTTGAGGTAAATACAAAGTGGATTTTATCATAGCCCTTCTGCTAGAGATTCATTTGTACACTTAATTTTTAAAAGGGTGCTTTATGAGAAGTTTGCAGCCTGTGAATACCGTCAGTTAGAAACAACTGCAAATATGTGACATTGCCGAGTGTGGAGAGAAAAGTAGTGGAGAAAAGGAGGCATTTTGTGTCAAAGCAACTTCTTTTCCTACATGTAACATAAGATACTATAACTTTGTAATTTCTTAAGTTTATGAACAGCTTACCAATTTTATAAAGAATTCAAAGGCATACTGATCATGATAAAAAGAGATTCATATGCGGCCACCTCGAAAATGAAGCATCAGTGATGGTAGCCAAGAGGGGAAGAATTCATGCAACACTTGTGGATTAGTTGAACCGGAGTGCCTGACTACAAGCAGAAGTAGCTCTAAAGTTTGCTAGTCAAAGGAAGGAGACAAACTATTCAGGACTACCCATTCATTATCTTTGTTTCACGATCTAAGAGGAAGCCATAGGCCACGTTGAAAATAAAGGAAGTCACAGATGACTTCAGAAATTCAAAGCGGCCTCTATATCCAGAGCCTTCCCCGAAGTGTCAAGACAGTCCTTTCAGTAAGAGCACTTTAGAAAATCATTATAGTCAGTGACTTAATTTGGATGATACCAATTAAGACAGAAAGACAATGCGGAAATAAAGAGAATATGAGGAAGGTTGGCTAGAAGAGACACACACCATTTCTGTCTACATTCCATTGACGAAACTAGTTGTGTTGGCAGCAGGGCACACTAAGAAATTTGGTTTCTGCCTGGCCAGCTGCTTCCCACAGACAGTTCTATACCAAGAAAGGAGAAGCCCGTGTTTGAGAAGCAGCTAGCCTTCTCTGCCACAGCTGAATCTCTGGCTTAAAAAGTTTGCGTAAAGATTTTGTGTCTGATTTTCAAATTGAGTTGTTCATGAAATCGGGGACAATATTATTTCTTTTAGTGACTTTTCTGATAAGTCTAAATTTCTAATTTTAGATTTCATCTCAAATGGGTGAAATGGTAGAGCCCAGATTCCAGTGTAATCTCTGATTCCACTGCAAATCAAAGTAAGGTTATCAGTTTAAGGAATGTTGCATTAGGAATGGTTTTTGAGCAGGAATTACAGTTGTAAACCAGCTGAGGTTATTTAGTCTTTGGTCTTGCCCAGTTCTAGGTTGCTGAGAGTTCTCAGGACAACCAAGTCTCAATAGCCAATCACTTTTCTCTATTTAAAGAGTTTCCTCTGGCTCCATAGTGAGCAGTATCATTGCTGCTAAGAAAACAAGTCTCTCACTTGATGACAAACTATAAAATGTATAGAAATTGGGTGGTGGAGGGTGGCGGGGGTGGGGGGATTCCAGACAGTTTAAAATCGTACTCTGGCTTTTGCATGCTTGGTTTTAGTTACTAATTACCACTAATAGCTCTATCATCAAACCGCATAGACCTAAAACCATCATTTGGTAAAATCACTCCGTTTTCATTTAAATGATAAATGGAAGAGTTTGCATGCACTCTGAAAAACCACAAGTGGTGCTGGAGGGTTAAGTCCAAGGAGAATATATACTCATTTTTTTTAATGTGCTTCTCTTTAAGAAAAAAGAATTCCTAATGCAGAGGCATAAGCTATCAAATAAGAATTGGTTTGCCTAGCCAAAAAAAGAAAAAAAAATAAATGGTATTTTAAACTACTTAATCTTGGTTTGGGATTTCAGATTATACTTTGGTGAAAATACAATAATTTTAATAAGAATCTTGTGCTTCAACTTTCAGTAATTAATTTATAATAGGCATATTTAAACATTAGCCTTAAATTTATTGTACAGTTTTAATCAGTTTGGGAAATTTTTGTGTCTGTAAAAAGGTTTTGAATTGAATTAATTTTTTTTATTGTCAGAAAAGTTAGTAAATTTACCTAATTAAAAAAAAGCCTTCTATTACTGGTGTGCCTGGCTGGTTCAGTCAGTAGAGTATGTGACTCTTGATCTCGGGGTATTGAGTTCAAGCCCATGCCAGGTGTAGAGATTACTAAAAAATAAATTTCTTAAGAAGGCTGCTATCACTTTGTTAACCTTTTGGTGTTGGCAAAATTCCAGAAAAGCCAAAGTGAAAGTTGTGATCACATTTCAGCAATCTACTTTATGACAGTATAAAATATTCTACAGATCAAAATCTTTTGGTAAACGGTAGTTGTTAATATGAGAAATAAAGTAGAAATTCAAAAGGATAAACAAATTAACTTGAAAAGATATTTTATACAGTCATAGTAAAATTTTAGAATAAAAATCAGGTTATTTTCATTTAGACAATATTGTTGTGAATACAAAACTTTCTCATCTATTTCCTGGGGCTAATTGTTAACTCTTTTAAGTGTAAGAATTTGTGTCTGGTCAAAAATTTAAAACTACATTATTATTATTGTATTAAAAATACAGTACTATCCAGTAATATTCAGTGGAAAATGGCAACTAAATATGAGGAGTAATAGAAAAACATTTATATTTTTTGCATCAGCTTATTTTAAATTTTGGATTTATTCTGATACATGGTCAAAAGTCCTAAATCTAGAAGTTATCTCATTGCCAGGGTATTAGTTTCCTAGAGTTGCTATAACAAAATACCACAAACTGGATGGCTTAAACACGAACACATATTGCCTCCCAATTTTGGAGGCAGGAGTCCAAGATCAAGGTGAACACAGGGTTGGTTTCTTCTGTGGTCTATGAATGAAGGATCTATTTCAAGCTTCTCTCCTTGGCTTATAGATGATCACTTTGATGTTTACATGGCATTCTCCCTTTATGCCAGTCTATCTCCAAATTTCTTCTTATGAGAACAGCAGTCATATTGGATTTAGGTCCACCTAATTATCTCATTTTAACTTGGTAAAAGCCCGATCTCCAAATCATCATGTTCTGATGTACTAGGGTATGACATCACATATGAATTGGTTGTTGTGGGGGGGAGCAAATCAACCCGTAACAGCCATAAATTTCAGTAGTCATGAGTGTGAATGTTAGAACATATATGATTAAGAGGCAAGTACACTGATTAGTCATCTTTCAGTCGCTTGGAGAAGCAGAGAATCTTTCTATCCAGGTCAGAAAACTGGTAGTCTCTTTGATTTTCACTAGCACAAAGTTATTATACCACCTGCTTCTCTGGCTTCCCAAAGTTAATGCATTATTTGGTAATAAGTAGTGTATGATGTCTGCAATCCAGAAATGGAAAGGAATTTTCAAAGTATGCTTTGTGCACAAAGCTCAAGGCTCAAGTCAACTCTTGAGCCAAATGACTCACTGAAGGGCTATCTGAAAGCCCACGATACCAATCAATATTTTGATGTTTGTGATATTAACCCCTTGCAGGAAGTTGGTCACAGACTTTTGTAGATGGGAAATGAAATAGGATGGTCATTGAAATAGATGTTCCCATTTTGGCTATAGATTATTAAATGACAATGAGACATAATGAACCAAACTTAAATATACAGATAGCTAAAGCTACAGAACTGCTGTGACAAACAACAACAACAGTAGTTGATTTATTTTTCATGAATTGTTTTTCACTGAGATATAACTGACATAAAACATAAAACTCATAAAACATATGAGTTTTAGGTGTGCAACATAACTCAACATTTGTATATGTAGTGAAATGACCACCACAATAAGTCAAATTAACATGCATCACCGCACAAAGTTGTAAACATTATACGTTATTTTTTCTTGTGGTGAAAACTTTTAAGATCTACAATCTTGGGAACTTGCAAATAAATATACAGTATTATTAATGTGCTAATACAGTATTGCTAACTATAGTCACCATGCTGTGTATTACATCCCTAGGCCTTATTTATTTTATAACTGAAAGTTTTGGCCCCCTTCTCCCATTTGAACTATCCCCCACTCCCTGCCTCTGGCAACCACCAATCTGTTCTATCATTTAGGTTTGTTTTGTTTTGTTTTATTTTAGATTCCACATGTAAGTGAGGTCATACACTGTTTGCCTTTCTCTGACTGACTTATTTCACTTAGCATAATGCCCTCAAGGCCCACCTATGTTGTTGCAAATGGCCAGATTTCCTTTTTTTATGACTGAATAATACTTATTCATTAACATATGTATGAATATTTACATCTTTATAATATTAACATTATATATTATATATTTATATTATTTTTACATACTATATTCTTTATCCACTTATCCATCAGTGGACACTTAAGCTGCTTCTATTTCTTGTCTGTTGTGAATGATTCTGTAATAGATATGGAGATACATATTTCTTTCAGAGCATTTTGGTTTTCTTCAGAAAAATACCCAGAAGTGGAATTGCTGGAACATACAGTAGTTCTATTTTTAATTTTTTGAAGAAACTCCATTGTGCTTTTCATAGTGGCTGTACCAATTTACATTCCCACCAACAGTGCACAAGGGCTCCCTTTCCTTAACATTCTTAACAACGCTTGTTATTTCTTGTCCTTATTATAATAATCATTCAAACATGTGTGAGGTGATATCCTGTTGTGGTTTTGATTTGCATCTCTTTGATGGTTAATGATGTGGAGCACTTATTCATAGCCATTTGCATGTCTTCTTTGGAAAAATGCCTATTTCGATCATCTGCCCATTGTCAACTGTACTGTATTTGGTTTTGTTGTTGTTTTGTTTTGTTTCTTTGTATTGTGTTCTATGTGTTCTTTATGCATTTTTATACTAATCACTTTTCAGATATATGATGTGCAAATATTATCTCTATTCAATAGGTTACCTTTTCATTTTCCTGATGGTTTCCTTTGATGTGCAGAAACTTTTTAGTTTAACATAGTCCCATTTGCTTATTTTTGCTTCTGTTGTTTTTGTTTTTGGTGTCAAATCCAAAAAAACTATCACCAAGACCAATGTCAAGGAGCTTACCACCTATGTTTTCTTCTAGGAGTCTTGTGGTTTCAGGTCTTATATTCAAATTTTTAAGTCACTTTGAGTTAATTGTTGTGCATGGTGTAAGACAGTGGTCCAGATCCATTCTCTTGCAGGTAGGTGTCCAGTGTTCCCAATGCCATTCATTTATTGTCTGCTGTTGGCTCCTTTATCATAGATTAATTGACTGTATACGTGTGGGTTTATTTCTGGGCTCTCTATTTTGTTTCACTGATCTATATGACTGTTTTTATGCCAATACCATACTGTTTTGATTACTATAGCCTGGTAATGTCTTGAAATAAGGAAGTGTGATGCATTCAGCTTTGTTCTTCTTTCTCACAGTTGCCTTGGCTATTCAAGGTCTTTTTTGATTCCATTCAAATTTTAGGATTGTTTGTCCTATTTCTGTGAAAATGTCATTGGAATTTTGATAGGAATTGCATTGAATCTGTAGATTGCTTTGGGTAATATGGACATTTTCAGAATACTAATTCTTCCAATCCATGAGCACAAATATGTTTCCATTTATTTATGTCTTCCTTCACTGATGGCTTACATAATGTTTTCAGTGTACAGGTCATTCACGTCCTTGGCTAAATTTATTCCTAGACATTTTATCCTTTTTGATAAATTTATAAATGGGATTTTTTTCTTAATTTATCTTTCTGATGGTTTTTATGAGTGTATAAATATGCGGCAAATTTTTGTATATAATTTTCTATCCTGCAGCTTTACAGAATTTGTTTATTAGTTCTAACAGTTTTTAGTAAAATCTTTAAGGGTTTTTATATATAATATCATGCATCTACAAATAGTCACAGTTTACGTCCTCCTTTCTGATTTATATGCTTTTTATTTATTTTTCTTGTCTAATTCTCTTGCAATACTATGTTGAATAAACCTGGTGAAGGTGGGCATTTTTAATGTTGTTCATGATGTTAGAGGAAAAGCTTTCAGCTTCTCATCATTGATTATGATTTTAGCTGTTGCCTCCAATTGAATTCTTTTGCATGTAAACTAATTTTACTAGATATCTAGCATACTTTCATACAGGGTGGCTTGTCGTGCTCATGTAGTTTCTGCACAGCCTATATTCAGTGGTGACAAATATTCTCCTTGTTTCACTCACTAAGCATTGCTCTTTGGCTTAGGGTTCTATCAACCTGAAGGAAGAATCGTTTTTTTTAGTTTATCAATGCAAAGAGAGTGTATAAAAATGCAGCTAAGTCACGCTACACGATGATGTGGTGGGTCCTCTTGGGTCACTCACAACTTATGTAAGATGCATCAAGAATATGAGAAAAGTATAATTTGGTCCAAATGGAAGGAGGGTCTTGAAAATATGGTACAGTATGGTGAGAGGTAAAGAAAGAAATGCCCCACTAATAGCCAGCAAGGAGAAGTAGGCACTGGAGATTACACAGACAGGAAAAGGTAAGGAATCCCTAAGCTGGAGCTCATTTCTCCATGTCCACAGGTCATCATCAGGGGTGGCAATGGAGGAGAGACCAGGAACCTATATAGTGTCATTATTTTTCTTCTAACCTCACTTCTTAACTGACATATATGAGGTGTGGAGAAGGGGGTGGATTGAATGAGATGGAAAAGAATATCCTCCACACCAGCTCTGTAGTTTCAGAACTAACTATGAGTGTAAAAAAAAAAAAAATGTGCTGATCTAAGAAAAAAGATATTAATGAAGCTTTTTGCTAAACTATATTCTCATCAAAGTCCTGCAAAGATAAAGATAAAAGATTAAAACAAAAGATGAAAAGAAATAGAACAAAGGTGTCAAAAGTGAGAAATAATTTTTGGAAATCACTTCATAGAACATAAAATATTAAACAGCATGCATCTGTATGTTCAAGGAATGTTGGGAAGATACTAACTTTGTGAAACATGCTGAAAAATGAGTTCATAAGTTATTAGGATGATAGTTTATTCTATAAATAAAATAGGCACAAGCAAAAGAGTTAGGAAGAAAAATAACACAAATGAATGATCTATAACTTAGAACCATTAATATACAGAAGACTCTGAAAGTGGTATAGAAAAGTAACTTCAGAAAAACTACACAAAATAAAAAAAACACGGACACAGGGATTAAAAAACAAGAGAGAGACGTAGGTATGAAGACAGAAATCAGGGTGACTAGGATAACTACATCAGGAAAAAATCCCTCACAGCTCTAATAGAGGGCTTCCGCATAAATAGGACAGATTAACCACACTTGTTCCTATCCTCTCCCGCACATATCTGCACTGAAATGACACAATAGCGAAAAGGTATTGGTTGCATGTTGGTCTGCATGAACAAAAAGAATTTGAGAGGGTACACCAGAGACAAAAGATTCCAACAGTTTTGCACGAAGCAAAGTTGAAGGATGGCAATGTGCGGTCATTGAAAGAGATATCAAAGAGAAGTTCATAATTTAGGCCAACCATACACCTGGAAAGTAAGGTCCTTGTTTCAGGCACCCACACTTTCAGTGATTCGCTAGCAGAAATCACAGGACTCAGCATATAATTATGCTCACAGCAAAGATTTGTTACAGTGATGCAGAAGGATTAGTAAGGGAAAAGACACAGGTGGAGCCTGGGGGAATTCAAGTGCAGGCTTCCTCTACTCTCCCTGCCCTGTCACACAGAGCACACATTCCTTCCATTAGGGAGAATGCAGCAGTACACATGCAATGTTTCTGCTCAAGGAAGCCTGCTTGAAACTAATAGTTCAAGGTTTTTACTGGGGGGTGGTCAAGTGGGCACCCTTTGCCCAGCAATGACAAAAATTCTAAACTCCCAAAGGAAAGCAGGTACAGTTTCCCCCTGCTATCCAAAAGTAGAGTGTTCCTATGAATCTTTTTATAAGCCACAAGAAATTCCAAGAGAATTTTGCTTTTATGAGAAAAGCTGTCACCGTGCTAATGCAGGTCTTTCATAAAAGCGAGCTGCATAAGCGAACTTTTGGAAAGTGGGGTATACCTGGATCCAACATAAATCACAATGTTGGTACAAACAGCCTGATGGTAGTAAAATGACCTTATCAGTTAGTAACAAAATGAACATTTTTAAAAGCCAAGATACCAGATGCCAGCCAGGGCCAACAATCTGAAGATAGTGGCCTCAGGCCTGCAATGTTCTCTTCTGACCGTCTATTCCCAAGCTTTACAAAGACACTTTTTCTTTCTACACTGCATTTCCAGATAAGAGAGACTTCTATGAAATTGAAATAAGGTGTTTTAAACTTGAGATCCAGAACTCAAGCAGCACAGAATGGAGGGACAGTACTACACGCAAGGACAGTAGGTAAAAGTCTTTTTGTTGAGCTGTGGGGGTCTCTGGCCACCCCACTACCCCCAAGGTTGAAAGATTCTACTCTAAAGAAACTAAGTATTCCCAAGAAAAAATTATCTGGTACAGCTTCTAAACATTTTCCAATGAAAAGATTATAAATATTGTGGGTATGTATCATCAAATTAAAAACTAGTGTATTTTATGGGGCGCCTGGGTGGCTTAGTCGGTTAAGCGTCCGACTTTCGCTTGGGTCATGATCTCACGGTTCGTGGGTTCGAGCCCCGCGTGGGCTCTGTGCTGACTGCCGGCTCAGAGCCTGGAGCCTGTTTCAGTCTGTGATTCCCTCTCTCTCTGACCCTCCCTGCTCACGCTGTCTCTCTCTCTCTCTCTTAGAAATAAATAAAACATTTAAAAAAAAAAAAAACTAGTGTATTTTAGCAGGTACCTGAGATGGTTTGCTAAGTATCCTTTGTCTAAAAACTGCCTCTTCCCTCATTAATGTGGTTTATATGGAAGTGTTGTTTTTCAGCACAGTGAGACCCTGTCCTCTGGTCCAATTTGATTTAGAGTTTGTGCCCAATTCAAGTTGAATCCTTTTCTAGGATATTTTAATTCAGACCCAGGGGAAACTTGAGGCCTTTCTCTTCCCGGTGTCTTAAATGATGAGGTGTAAAATCTGGAAATCACTGGCGACCATACGTTCTGCCATGCGGATACATTTGCTCTGCGATGGAAGAGAATAAAGTTCGACAGCAGACAGGAGGGGCAGCCCTGGAGCACCTGGTGTGCAACGTGCCCAACGCCCACCTGCGTACTTGTCCTTCCACGGTTTGGTATTCAACATTTTTCTGAATTCCGTAAGCCAAGCCACTTGCCTTTATTTGTATGCTGTATGGGGTTCGCTTTTAGTCATTTGCAAATAAAAACATCGTTACCAAATATAGCACCAAAATAAATCCTTCTTACCGGGTGAATTCATAAACTTATTTTTAGTTGTATGTACTTCTGGAACCCAATGACATTTTACTAACATTTTCTCTGAGGCAATTATTTCGTCTGTAGGGGCGCCTGGGTGGCTCAATCGGTTAAGCACCAGACTTCGGCTCGGGTCATGATCTCGCCTTTCGTGGGTTTGAGCCCCGCGACGGGCTCTGTGTTGACAGCCAGCTCAGAGCCTGGAGCCTGTTTCAGTCTGTGACTCCCTCTCTCTCTGACCCTCCTCTGCTCATGTTGCCTCTCTCTCTTTCTCAGAAATAAATAAAACATTAAAAAATTGTTTTAAATAAAATAAAAAAATTATTTCATCTGTAAAATAAAAGGACTGGATACTGGTTTTTTAACAATGGCCAGACATTGGGAGTCACCTGGCTCAGAGTCATCTTCTGTTTGTTTTTCTCAATGCCCAGACCCTACCCTGAATACCTTCTTTTTCTTCTTCAAATATTAAAATTTATCATTATATGATTCAACTTGAATAGTTATGCAATATGTTAGGCTAACCTGAGAGATATTATGGTGGTGAAAGATTTAAGAAAAACTGAATTGGATCATCTGGGTGTCTCAGTGGGTTAAGCACCCAACTTCTGCACAGGTCATGATCTTACTGTTCACAAGTTCAAGCCTCACATCAGTCTCTGTGCTGACAGCTCAGAGCCTATAGTCTAATTCAGATTCTGTGTGTCTCTCTCTGCCTGTCTGCCACCAAAAATAAATAAACATTTAAAAAATTTTAAGTTTGGGGCACTTGGGTGGCTCAGTTGGTTAAGCATTTGACTTTAGCTCAGGTCTGATATCACGGTTTGTGAGTTCAAGCCCTGTGTCAGGCTCTGTGCTGGCAGCTCAGAGCCTGGATCCGGCTTCAGATTCTCTCTCTCTCTCTCTGACCCTCCCTCACTCATACTCTGTGTGTGTCTCTCTCTCTCAAGAATAAAGAAACATTAAAACTTTTTTTAATTTTAAGTTTATTTAAAAAAAGAACACATGAAAAAAAATAAATAAATAAAAAAATAAAAAAAATAAAAAAGAACACATGGATTGAAATTGTATAATAAAATACATATATACGTAATAGAATTCATCCATAGTCCACAAGATAATTGTCAATTAAGTATCAAGTTTGTTGTCATTGTTGTCACCTTTTATAATCATAGCAAGGAGGGAACAAAAGTATCTGAAGCAAAGAAAAATAAATAAATAATATGTAAATAATACCATTACAGAAACAAGATTTTTGTAGGTTTTAAGGAAAACCTCATTGAGGCAAGAATCTTTTAAAGAAAATAATATTAAATCCAGTCATCTGCAAAGAATTCAAGGATTGTTTTCGAATGTCTATTTTGTCTTAGAAAACAGCTATAAAACAAAGATAAACATCTCTTCCAGCAGGGCCTTCCAGACCTCCAGCCCAGTATAGATACTTTGTAAAGTTTAACACACCCGAGGTCACAGACTTCTCTCCTCCCTCCCAGGGAAAGAAACAGAAGAAACATGTCTCTTTCCCGTTTTCATCCAAGTCATAATCATGCAAATTTTTTCATGTGCCATTAGTTTTCTTATCATTTTTACAAATTGAGTCAATACTAACAGAGCATCTACTCTAGAAAAAGCACATGGCCAAACCCCAAAGAAAAGAAGAGAAAAATTGCAAATTCTGCCTTACTCTGAATTTGCAGGCATAGAGAAGAGCCACGTACAAAAAATATGGATACTACAAATGTATGAATACCAGGTGACTTATAAAGATAAAAGATGAAACACTAGAGCCATTGCACGCTGAAGGGCTAAAGTCTAGATTTTGAATCCAGGCTATATGGTTTCCCTACTTTGTGACTTTAACAGGTTATTTAGTGTCAAGTTCTTTATTTTCAAAATGGAGATGATGACATCTATTTCAAAAGGCAGTAGTAAGAATTAAATTGAAACATGCACCACGAATATCACATTACCTAAGATAGAGTACTTACCAAACAAAGGAATCCTGTTAGTCAAGGTTCTTTTGATGGTAAGTTTCAAAAAAGAAAAACAAACAAACAACATTATCTTAAATGGTATTATCTAGAGGAAATTAAAAAATAAAGTTTAGTAGGCAAGCAAAAAGCAAGGAAACCAAGAGCTAAGCCACTGGAAATCTGAGTAGCTATTCTTAGAATTGTTTCTCTTACTTTCCCTCTTTCTCTCTGGTCACATGGACAATGGTACATACAAGCACACTTGAGACCTGCAAAACATTCTTAGCCACCTATCAAGAACCAGTTTAGAGGCATCTGGGTGGCCCAGTCAGTAAAGTGTCTGGCGTCGGTTCAGGTCATGCTCTCAAGGCTCATGGGTTCAATCTCCATTTTGGGCTCTGTGCTGACCACTCAGAGCCTGGAGCCTGGAGTCTGCTTCAGATTCTGTGTCTCCCTCTCTCTCTCTGCCCCTCCCTTGCTCTCTCTCTCAATGTCTCTCTCAAAAATAAATAAACATTAAAAAAAAAGAACCAGTTTAAGTACGATTTGTTTTATAAACTGTTCACAAATTCCCCAGAGAAGAATAAATCACACTTCTCTCTCTATTCCCTTACATGCTGTACATTCTGTATATTCTTATCTGCATTTCCATACGTACATACATATATACATACTTACTGGTACACACTCTGTGCAGGCTTTTTCTCTTTGAGAGTGATCAGAGTAAAAACCTCAGAACCTGTGATTACAGAGATCTCTCAGAGACAGCTTGGTCTTCTCTACAAATGAGTTTCACACTGCTGCCTCTTCCATTTCTTAAAGTATATAATTCTTCCTTTCTGGTTTCTGTAGACCAAAAATTCTGGAAGAGGTTGGATGGGAGATTTAGACTCAGAGTCTTTCAGGTGGCTGTGGTCAAATGTTGGTTGTGGCAGGAGCAGGTGATTGGCCAGTATCTACTTTTCAAATGTAGTCTGAGAGCTTGTCTAAGAGCCCTACTACATGGGGTAGTTTGGGCTTCCTTAATGCATAGCTTCTCTTTGGCAACTGAATTGCTTAGAAGGCAGTTTTGGGGGTTCCGGTACTATTGCTGCATAACAAACTATCTCAAAACTAGTGACTGAGAACAACAAAAATCATGCATTTGCTGGTGAATGATTTCAAATTTCATGAATCTGAAATTTGACCAGGACTAAGCACATCAGCTAAACACACTCAACTGGGGACTAGAGAAATCACTTTTGAGCCATCTTACTCACATGCTGACAGGTTGGTGACAAGTCAGCTATAACTATGGAAAAGGATTCAAAGTGGGCCTTTTCATTAGCCTCTTGGACTTCCTCACAATATGGTGTCTGGATTCCAAGAGCAAATGTCCCATAACAAAGGAAGTTTATGACATTTTAAAATCTGGCCTTAAAAATCATAGCACATCATTATGTGCTATATCTAGAAGCAATGCCACTGTCTAGAAGCAAGCCGCAAACACACCATAATTCAAGAGAAAGGAACTAGGTTCTGCCTCTTGATGAGAGAGTCACATAAATTTCTAAAAGAACATAGAGAATGGGAGATTTTGTTGAGGATATCTTTGGAAAACACTATCTTCCACAGCATATCTCTAAGAATATGGAAAACCTTATCTGAAATATGTGGGGCTTGTTATGCTTCAAAAGGCAGAATTTTTCATCTTTTAGAAATGTAACATGGTAAGTGTAATGCTTTTTGTATAAAATGGCCCTAGATCTGGGTAAGCAACTGCAATAAAAAATAGTAGTATTTTTGCAGTGCCGAGCCAACAATTATAAGTGAATAAACATCACAAAGAGATTTACATCTGTTCAGATCATGTTTTGCCACAAAAGAGTTTGCCACATATTTACAAAAAAGCAAAAAATAACATTTTCAGGGCTTTTGGGGCTTCAGATTTGTCAGTAAGTGATTACACAACAAATTACAATGTTTAGAAAAGATCAGTGTCTTGGGAGCTCTCATGGATATATATCTTTAAAAATTATATTTCTGTTTTAATTATTTACTCTTTAGGTCTCATGTTTTTCAAGAAGTAGTATCTGTTTTTAATGTTTATATCATGCCATGAACTGAAAGCAGAATATTAATTTAATGTCTCAAGATTGTCGAGATTTGCAGGGGAAAAACTTTCCAAATTTACACTGGCAATAGTCTATTAAGAGCATCTTCCATCCAGAAATAATGAAGAGTACGGGGGCAAAGTGGTATTAGAGAAAAGTGACGTTCTTCCAGTGGTGTCAGCTCATGATGTCTTTCTGGCAACACAAATATGTTTCAGAAGAATCTCAAGAGCCATTTGTTGTTGGCAGCTCTAAGAGATCACTCTTCCTATATATTTTGTAACACCTTTCAGTGTTTACTATACATTTATTGAGGGGAATTTAATAAAAGTTAAACATTGAAATCAAATTTCAGATTTTCTCTAATGTTCCAGAGAATCATTGCGATCTTCATCCTCAGCTATATGTAAACTAGACTTTGGTTTTAATACCCAAACTCCTAGCACCTGGCCAAAACCTGTATTTTGTCACCTTTTTAAAGTTTAAACTGAATGGGGCACCTGGGTGGCTCAGTCAGTTAAGCATCTGACTTCGGCTGGGGCCCTGATCTCAAAGTTTGTGGGTTCAAGCCCCACTTTAGGCTCTGTGCTGACAACTCAGAGCCTGAAGTCAGCTTTGGATTCTGTCTCCCTCTCTCTGCCCCTCCCCCACTCATGCTCTATCTCTCTCACTCTCTCTCAAAAGTTAATAAACATTAAAAAATTTAAAGAAATAAAGTTTAAATTGTAAAGCTGTACTCTTTTACTTAGAAAAATTCTCTTAACTACAAAAACAAGGTAAGAATGAGTTAAATATTACTTGATCTTTAATAATTCTCATTTTGGAAAAGCACAGTGTTTTAGTTCCCACTTTATACTATTATCCGTTTTTAAAATCAACTTTCCTTTTGATAATTAAAAAGATCACAGAATCATTTTAAAGGCTCTAATTTTAAGGTATGGAAAAATTTTACATAGGTACTTAAACCCCACTTTATATGTGAGGCATATAACCAAAGCACAAAACGGCCAGGTAATTTGCCCACGCACGTTTCTACCATAGTTACCGATTTTTTTTTCTCTTTTTTTCTCAATAAACTTGTTTAAAGTAAGCCAAATGAGCCTTTTTGCTATAAAGGGTAACAGAAACTTTGTGCTTGACTTCCACACGTTTTCGCAAACTAAAATAGGGGAAATCGTTCTCAAATATCTCTTCAACAAAACCTTTCTTAACATTTTTTAAAATCAAATAATTAGTAATAATATGCATAGTTTTCCTGGTAAATAACTGATTTCTCAGGTGATACTATTCACTCTGTTTAGTAACAAAGTTAAATTAAGAAAAAAACAGCTGAATGAAATATTCAGTGCTTGAAAGTTTAAACTGGATCAACAACACAGCATGTAAAAGATTTCAGGGTGTTGTTTTATTTTCCAAAATGAGTCTCAAGGATTCGTGCAGTTTGGATCTGATATATGATTCAGCAAAGCATGAATAATTAACTGAATTACCACATTTCCCTTTTTTTGAGATCTAATTGAGAAAATTCTTAATCATCGTTACGTTTAACACCCTAGATTAATGTTTTTGGGGTAAGCCCTACTTGGTTTTCATTTTGACAAATTATCTAAAGTACCTGCATTCAAAATTTATAATAATCCATCCAGTTTCCAGTATTTTCTCCAAAAGGCTTCTACACTCTATATTTTTCTACAAAATATAAACTATAAGTTATGTATGCACTTCCCTAACTTCATTTCCTCCTTTCCCCCACTACTTCATTTCTCAGAAAGAGCAAATAAAATAAAGTAAAATAAAACTGATGTGACACGTTTAATATTAACTTCAGCTATGTCTGCAAGAATATAGAGTGATGTGATTTTGTTTTGAGGCTTTCTTTTTCCTTTTGGAATGTGGAACATTAGTTCATGCCTCAATTTTATCCAGACTAAAACTTAAACACCCCTCTCCATTTTATATGTCTTAGAGGACCCACAGAGTCTGAGAATGTGACAGAGGAGCCCTTTCATGTCTGGGAATGCGACAGGGAATGTATTATATCTATTTTTAAATCTTCGAAATTCTTGTAGTAGCTGAAACCTGGAAACTAGACTTGAATTATCTCATTGTTGGACCTCACCTAACACCCGGTTGCCCTTTCCCTCATGTCCTACACTTGAGATTGTGCCTGATGCTTCCCGCAATATCCTCATCGGCCACCACTGCTTCCACATTCAGTCTCTCACCACTCTACCACATCGCTCTAACTAAATGATAACCTAGTGGCTGGAAAGACTGAAGATAGCTTTCTAAATGCCAAACTAAATTCCCTCCAGTAAAGTAACTGGTATCTTTGTCAGTTTGAGAAGTTAAGTAATGTGCATGGGAATGGAGACAAGCAAAATCCGTTAGGGCGGACCAAACCAAAAGACTGGTGCTTCCCACTTGGGGAGATAATTTGAGTTGTCTCTCTAAATGACATTGACACATGAATTGGTAAACTGAATGTGTTACAACCACTCCACTTCCAGATGCATTCCCAATGGGCTCTGCCTCTGAGATTCAGTTTAACTGAATATGTGTTTACTGAATACTTCCTACACAAAAGGCTCTGTGTTTATTAACTTTTCTCTGTAAGGGTCTGTGATAGGCAATACGAAGTTGAAGAGGGATGCCATGTAGTCTTCTCCCTGGAAGGGCTCACGGTTTAATGGGGAGGATAGACACTACTATGAGTAAAAGGTTGCACTAGTAATACAGCCAGAGAGATCTGGGAACCCAGGAAAAGGACACCAATCCAGCCTAAAGGTGAAAGTGAATACTTTCAGGAGAGACAAGCCTGATGGATGGCAATGGATGGATAACAAAATGGAAGGAAACGCTAAGAGGAGGTGCATTTAGGCAAGGGAACAACACAGACAAAGGCATTCAACAAAGCATAATACTTTAAGAACCACAAATTGTGGGATGTTCTGAGAGCACCTAAGAAGGTATGAGAAGAGATAAGACTGGGAGGTTAACATCAAGGAATGATATCATGAAAGGTATTGTATTGACCATCTATAAAATGTGGATTTTATTTATAGCCGATGAGGAGGCACTAAATCACCAAACGATGTCATCAGGGGAAAGGAGAGATTTTCAGTTAAAAAAAAAAAAAGAAATGTCTGTGTACCTATTCTATGTTCTAATCTCTAGTCTCATTCTGAGTTTTATCCATTCATCAACATTATACTAATATTTGAACCAGGGATCACTGCAATGATAGTTTTCTAACCTCTAAACAAGATTCAACTTACACTTTCCCTCTCTACTGATTATCACTGATTAAATTTAACAATATCCATGTCTTCTTTTCTGATTTTTATTTCTATAATTTTTCCTTTCATTTTCTATAACAAATGTTACTTGACATTACTAAAGTATCTTCTGGTGTTCAGAGTTCTTTCACAAAGAGAAACAATTAGACATGTTCAATGGCTGTGATGGGAGACAGTTGGGAAGTTTATTGTTGACTAAGCTTGGAAATGAGAAAGAAGGGAGGAAGAGAGGAAGGAAATATAATAGCTAAAGAGATATATTCTTCTGGGAAATCAAGAAGGTATGGAGGGTGAGAGAGAAAAGGGCCCTCTTAACAGGTAATCCTTTTTCTTCTCTCCTTCTTTTGCGAAGCCCATTAAGCCTTCAGAAATAGAACGATTTGTTTTATATTCACTTGATATTCCATACATGTCCATAATTATATTAGCAATGAAAACATAATGGAATGCATTGGATCAGGGTTAAGGCCTCCCAGGCTCATTGTCCTACAAATCATTTAACAAAATACAAATGCAGAGTAGTCATGAAGCCAGGTCACCAGGTAAATATGTTCCATCACCATCTTCTCAAACTTTTTGACACATTTAAACTTGAAAATGCCAATATCCTTCCATCCAAGAAATTTTTTCAAATGTTTTATTTCAGGAAAAGCCAAAGGAAAACCTCTTTGCATTTCAAATACCTTATTTAGGCATTGAGTAGTAAGCGTTTTATTTAGAAAAATGATTAATCATTCTGCAAGACTTATAAAATACTTATGAGAGGGAAAAAAAAGACCTTTAAGTTGGAAAATTCCCCTCAAAGGAATTCTAAATGTCGCAAAGAACATACTGGACTAATTTTTTTTTTTAATTCCCTTTGCATCACAGCGTATAACTCACATCTGGATTGCAAAAGGGAGGCTGAGACTGTTTACAGATCATCATTATCAGAGACAAAAAAAATGTAACTGTAATGAAATGGGGCCCAGAGTAATGGAATGGCAAGCAGATCTCCCTGAAGGAAGTCCCTGAGTGTGTCTCCCATCCAAGCCAAGGAAATGGAGCCAGACCATGAAAGCATTTTTGTGTGGATGCATAGCTGTCTCCTGCAGAGGACTGCCTGTAAGAACGCACGCTTCTTGGTTAGTGCTTTCCCATCATCTCCGTCCCCCTCTACCAGTATGTTTCTGGACCAACTTTACGAGGTTAGACAAGATAAATGTTTTTCTGCGAACCTCCTTGTGAGCTGGAGAAAGTGTGCTACAGTCCTTTCACTGAAATGAAGAATTTATAGCTTCCTACCAGTAGTTTAGATTTATGTTTTGGGCCTCAGGGCAAGATTTCTGAGACAGTTTCACTGACCCCACATCCTGTTCTCCCTACATAGCCTCTTACTGGCCTTCCTTAAAGCCCAGTCCTGCTCAACAGAAAGTCCTTCCAATCCCAGCACCTGGGAAAAACTTGGTCAGAGTAGAAGGGGCAAGAGCCCCCCTCGATGGGACACCCTGAATAAATTAGAACAGTGGGTAGGGGGAGGATGTAAGAGAATTCAAAATCTCTTTTGAATAAAGGAATAAAACAAAGCCTTCTCAATGACCCTTCTATAAAATATCAGGAGTCCATGAAGTAGTCAATCCAGCCATGAGCTCATGGTAACAGAAAAGACACCATCATTTATTCTATAAATGCAGAGTGTATCAGAATATTTTTAAGGGGCATCCAGTATTTCTTGGGAAAATAAAGTGTTAACAGAAAATACTTGAGTATATGGTGGAATTGTATTTGCCTTTTATAGTTTATGGTAGATCTTTCTTTTTAATATAGTGTTTACTTTTTGTTCTAGAATTATAACTTTATTAGTCAAACACTAGATGCTTACAAAAATTATTTTTGCCAACATTATACTTTTAAAAACTGTATCTCATTAAAATCCTTATTTTTTTTTTTTTTTTTTGGTATTAGCAGTGAGATCTTGATGTTTCTTTTCATGTATTTAAGAGCCATTTCTATTTCTTTCCCTCTCTGGTCACATTCTTTGTACATTTTGTTGTTGTTGCTGTTGTTGTTGTTGTCATTTCTATCATTTTTGATTTGTAAGAACTGTTCATACAGCAAGGAAATTAGTTGACTATTTTTAGAATTTAAAATACTTTTGTCATTTTATCTGTTTTGACTTTTAATAGTATATTTGCCATACACAATCTTTTTTTTTCCCCAAAACCGCTCCTCTTCCTAGGCTATAATGGTGTATAATATTTCTGGGTTATGATTATATGTTCACATCTGTTTCTTTAAAAAGAATTTCTTTTTAATGTTTATTTATTTTTGAGAGAGAGAGAGAGAGCAGGAGAAGGAGACACAGAATCTGAAGCAGGCTCCATGCTTTGAGCTGTCAGCACAGAGCCTGATGCAGGGCTCAAACCCACAAACCGTGAACCAAAGTCATGATGCTCAACCAAATGAGCCACCTAGGCGCCCCTTGAAAAAGAATTTAAAGGCCGGAACTATATTCACCTTTATGGCCTCAGCACAATGTCTGGTACATATTGGATGCTCAATAAATATTTCAGTTACCCTACAGCAGAGATTTTGTCTATGCTGTTCACTGATGTACACTCAGTACCTAACCCAAGTTTGGCTCTAAGTCTCAAAATATATTTGTTGAATGAATGAGTGACTCAAACTAGTGTTCCAGGAAAAACATTAATTTATGCAGTTTTTATGTCTTTAGAGAAGAAACTCAGAATTTTCTACACAAAACTGTTATTAGCTACAGTCACCATGTTTCACATTAGATCTTCAGACCTTACTTATATTATAGCTTTAAGTTTGTATCTTTTTTCCAACCTCTCCCTATTTCCTCCACCTCCAACTCCTAGTAACGACTTTTTATTCTTTTTTTTTCTAAATCTTTGACTATTATTTTTAAAGATTCCACATATAGGGGCACCTGGTGGCTCAGTCAGTTAAGTATCCCCCTCTTGTTTTCAGCTCAGGTCAGGTCATTGTTCTTGAGACTGAGTCTCGCATTGAACTCTGCTCTGACAATGCAGAGCTTGCTTGGGATTCTCTGTCTCTCCCTCTCTCTGCCCTCCCCTTGCTGTGTTCTCTCTCCAAATAAATAAATAAACTTTCTTTATCCATTCATCCACCTATGGAAACTTAGGTTGTTTCTATATCTAGACTATTGTGAATAATTCCTCAATAAATATGGGAGTGCAGGTATCCTTTTGATATTCTGTTTTCATTTGCTTTAGGTGTATGTCCAGAAGTGGGATCGTTAGATCATGTAGCTGTTTTACTTATTATTTGAAGAACCTCCATATTGTTTTTCCTAGTGGTTGAAGCAATTTACATTCCCACCAACAGTGAACAAAGGTTCCTTTTTCTCCACATTCTCAGAGACATAGTTATCTCTCGTCTCTTTGACGGCCATTCTATCAGGTATGAGGTGATATCTCCTTGTGGTTTTGATTTACGTTATCCTCATGATTAGTGATGTTGAGCAGCTTTTCAAGTATCTATTGACCATTTGTATGTGTTCTTTGGAAAAATAGTTATTCAGTTTCTCTGCCTATTTTTAATTGGATTGTTTGGGATTTTTTTTTCTGCTGAGATGTATGAGTTTCTTATATATCTTATATACTTTGGATATTAACCCTTTACCAAATATATGATTTGCCAATACCTTCTCCCATTCCATTCGTTCCTTTTCATTTTATTGATGGTCCCTTCTTCTGTGCAGAAGCTGCCATATATGATTTTTTTAAACATTTTATGTAATTAAATTGCATAAGTTCAAGGGATAAATTGAATCTATCAATCTTTTTTAATAGTTTCTGAATTTTATTTTTTAATGCTTATTTATTTTGAGAGAATGCATGAGGGAGGGTCAGAGAGCTAGGGAGAGAGACAATCCCCAGCAGGCTCTGTGCTGTAAGCACTGGACTCCATCTCATGAACCATGAGATCATGACATTAGCCAAAATCAAGAGTTAGAAGCTTAACTGACTGAGCCACTCAGATGCCCAAATGGTTTCTGAATTTTACATCATGCTCAAAAATACTTCCCCATGTTCCAATTGTTTTTATCATTTTTCAAAAATCTAAATTTTGTGTATATTACTAATCTATTTTGGAGTGAGCTAGAGTTTTATAAGGAATTCAACTTTATATTTTTCCAGATGGCTACTCTTTATGGCAAAACATATTTTCTTCACTACCATGAAATGCTACTTTCACTTTGTGCAAAATATCCATGTGCATACTCAGTCTGGTTCCATGGATCTGTCTTTTCCCAAATCAATATTGTTTTATTCATTTATTTGACAAAATTTCCTGAGTGTTTTACTATGTACCACACACTGTTCTGCTTTACACACTAGAGATACAGCAGTGTAAAAAGATTTTTATAATGACAATAATGAGGATGATGATAATAATTAAGACAAAGAAGAAGAAGAAGAATACCAACAAGAGGAACAAGAAGAGGGAGAAGGAAGAAAAGAAGGAAAGGAGGGAGGGAGGAAGAAAGGAGGGGAAACAGAAAGAAAGAAATAGGAAGGAAAGAAGGAAGAGAAACAAGCCCCTTTCCTCTTCTGTGTTTGAATTCTAGTGAATCAAGACAATGAAAAAAAAAAATAAGTAAAAACTTTAATATTACTTGGTGATAATTTCTATGGAGGAAAAACAAAGCAGAAAGGGAGGTGAAGGAGTTGGAGGTGTGGCAATTTTAATATATTGATCAGCAAAGGCTTCACTGACAAATAGGCTCAGCAAAAACTTAAAGGAGATAAGGGAGTGAATACTTTGATCTATGAGAGAAAAAAAAAACACCATGTGACTGCATGTTTGAGCCACTGTCTAGTAAATAATGCCGCTGGAGCAAAGTAAGGGGGAGTAGAAGGAAAGGATACAGGACAGAAGAATGTGGGGACTGGATCATGTAATGAAATGGGAAGTCTTTGGTGGGTTTTGAGTATAAGAAGTTTATGATATGCTTTATGCATTAAAAAGTTATGATGACAAATACATTGAGAGTAATTACATAGATTTAAAATGTAGAAGTAGGGCAACCAATTAGTTGGTGAACAACAATAGTAGCTTACAGCAAAATGATAAAGGTGAAGATAGAAAGAAGTGATAAGATTCTGGACATATTTTGAAAATCAATAGAATTGGCTCTCCGATTGGATGTTGGATGTAAAATAAAGAGAAACCTGAAAGATAAGATTTTTGATTCGAAAACTGAGCAAATGGAATCGCTATTAGTAGATTAGGAAGAATATGGAAGAAACAGGCTTCGGGGAAGTATCAGGATTGCTAAGAATTCTTGCACATTCCACATCTGCACTACAGATGGACAAATTAAAATATTAAAAGCTAGAATCAATTACTATTTTGCTACATGATTATTATATTCATTAGGTGTGTTCACAAACATTCCACTTTTTTATCCAGGCATCTGGTAGTATTATACTTCCCCATCCAATTTAAAGTTGGGTGTAGCCAAGTAACTAACAGTGGCCAATGAAAGCTAGTTACATAGAGCCTCCACCAACTTGAGCCCCCATCAATCTGAATTCCTTAGCAACCACAAGGAGCAACGTTCTTCATTATCCTGTGTGGGACATGTAGCTGAAGCAAGGAATGAACTTTGGTTAAGCCACTGAAATTTTAGGTATATTTGCCAACTATAGCATATTCTAATGAGCCTTACCTAGCATAGACTTACTGATACAGAAATTAGTACGCAATGTGAGATGCAGTCATGATTTATAACATAAACCATAAATACACAGGATTGCTTGAGTGGTCAGATGGTGAGTAGCAAAACACTTGTTATTGGAAGCTGGAAGGATGATGATCAGTACTATACACCAATGATACTTTTGGTAAAAACTGTTTCCAATTAAAAAGTGAGCAGAGGACATGAATAGATATTTATCCTAAGAAGATATACATATGGCCAAGAGACACATGAAAAGATGCTCATCACTAATCATCAGGAAAATGCAAATCAAAACAACAATGAGAAGTCATCTTAGAGTAACTAAAATAAAAAACTCAAGAAACAACAGGTATTGGTGTGGATGTGAGAAAAAAGAACCCTCATGCCTTGGTGATGGAAATGCAAACTGGTGCAGCCACTATGGAAAACAGTATAGAAATTCTTCAAAAATCTTAAAATAGAATTACCATATGATCCAGTAATTCCACTATTAGGTATATGCCCAAAGAAAATGGAAACACTAATTTGAAAAGATACATACACCCTATGTTTATTGCAGCATTATTCCAATAGCCAAAAGGTGGTAGCAACCCAAATGTCCATCCATAGATAAGTGGATAAAGAAAATGTGGTATATATACAATGGAATATTAATCAGCCATAAAAATAATGAGATCTTGTCATTTGCGAAAACATGAATGGATCTAAAGGGTATAATGCTAAGTGAAGTCGGTCAGAAAAAGACAAGTATCATATGATTTCACTCATGTGGAATTTAAGAAGCAAAACAAACGGACAAAGAAAAAAAGAGACAAACAAAAATTGAGGCTCATAAATACAAAGAACAAACTGGTAGTTGCGGGGCTGGGGGTGCGGGGGGATGGGTAAAATAGATGAAGGGGATTAAGAGTACATTTACCATGACGAATACTGAGTAATGTACAGAACTGCTGAATCATTACATTGTACACCTGAAACTAATACAACACTGTATGTTAATTACACTTGAATAATAAAAAAATGTGGAATTCCTCACATTCCCTTGTTTCTCAATTTGTCATTATGAAAGTATATGAGAGAGTGAGGAAACGTGGCACCTCCATGTGCTGGGAAGGAGAATGGAAACACTTGTGAGCAGCCCTAACAACTGTCACAGTCTCCTTTTCTGAGGGAAGGAGAATAATCATCCCTGAAGTATTCTCGCTTCAGCCCCTCACCCTGCAAGCAAAAGTGAAATAAAAGAGTAGACCCTGCTCAATCCCCATTCTGGATCTACTGGAAGAGAGGAGGACCTAAGTTTTCATTCAGAAAGGAGATGAAAGTTTTAAAATAAACTCACTTTAAATATTTTTTTTAATTTTTTTTAATGTTTTATTTATTTCTAGGAGAGAGAGAGAGACAGCGTGAGCAGGGCAGGGTCAGAGAGAGAGGGAGTCACAGACTGAAACAGGCTCCAGGCTCCGAGCTGGCAGTCAGCACAGAGCCCGACGCGGGGCTCAAACCCACGAACCGCGATATCATGACCTAAGCGAAAGTAGGACGCCCAACCAACTAAGTCACCCAGGCGCCCCTAAAATAAACTCACTTTAAATTCATCAAAAGTGACTTCGGTTTTGATCTGTCCAAGATGCTGTCTGAGATACTATAAAGAGAAATCCACCTGAGCACGGCTCCAGTCAGTGACTGGAGAAAAACCGAACAATGTCATATTCATCCCGCACTGAGTTCAGTCTAGTCTAGAAGCCAGTTACAGCTATGACCCCGTTGGAGAGCTGTTATGCAAAGATAAATGTAGACTCTGAAAAAGATGAACCTGGGAAACGCCATTGGATGTGATACAACCGAGTTTGAAAGCAAGTACAGGATACTTCAAATGTAAATAAAGAATTACACTCAAAAAGTTTAGAAGGGGGGGGAAAAAGATGACTACAGTCCTAAGGGTTTGACCAAGAGGTGGATTTCTCTGTCATTACGAGAGAAATACCAAAAATAGAGAAGCATAGAAATTGATTTTTAAAGTCTCTATCTCAGACTCTGAATTTCCAAACAGGAAATTTGCCTAAATTAGAAACGTACACAGTGACCCAGATGCCAGTGTCCTGGAGAATGAAAATACTCTTATGTCCCCATGCCTAAACACACCACCCAAGAGATCAGCTAATGTGCTGGAGCTGGCAGTGGGGAAAGCAGTATTTCTTCTGATGCAAAAAGTAAGATATCAATAACTGACTTTATTTTTGAAAATGGCATTCCCACCCATTAGTGGGTTAGAGTCTGTGAATGAATGTCTCAACTAATCAAAACAGATTTTTAGATGTGTTGAATACCAGAGATCAGAGCATGCCAACTTTTGGGATAAATACCCGGAAGCTGGTTGAAAAGGTGTCTGTGTGTTCACAGAATGTAACAATGGACTAATTGGAAGGGTTCCGGCCAGAGTACTTTCACACTCAGGAAATGTAGATGTTCTCTAAAACAAGTTAAGCAGGGCAATTTTCCATGAGTTGCTTTGCTCTGAGATCAATCTGACAAAACTCCAGCACTTCTCTCATCTTCTTCAACTACTAATGCTAATAAGAAGAAAGAGCAATGATGGCCCATATCCAAGATTTGAAAAATAGGTGTCAAAGGGTTGATTTCAGGGAAACTGGCCTAGTCTCTAGCCGGCTAAAATAGACAAGACATTATCAGAGCAGCTGGAAGCTCAATCAGCTGCTTTGTCAGCTTTTGGGAAGCCTGGTGTAAACACCTTCCCTGAGGCCTTTTCCAAAACACACTGGACAGATAAGAATGCTCTACCTTTTTAGCGTGATTGTCATTTTGTTCATTTTAACTTTTGTTGCCTTGCCTGAGGATACTGACTCCAAAAAAATATCCCTAAAGCTAGTATCAAAGAGCTTACTGCCTATGTTTTCTTCCAGGAGCTTTATGTCAATTATACTTCCAAAAAACAAAAAACAAAAACTGAAGTGTGCTTATACCTACAAATGGTCAGGCCCATCATCCACCATGTAGGTGACTGGGCAACAGCCAAAGGTACAAGGACTAGCAGACAGGGGTAGAAGGCAGACTGAGCCCAGAGTGAGTCTAAAAACAACGCTGCACAACCACAACAGGAGACGCCCACAGGAAGTTAGAGAAGCCCATCTTAGCTTTACCAGTGGGGAAGGTGAACACTTTGCAGGAGGCTGCTTTCAAGAATGTAAAGTCAAAGGCATGGGAATCACATAAAAGCAAAAGCAAGGTTTGATGGATCTTGAAAACCACAATTCTGTTAAGAAGAGAGATTGCTGTGGTCTAGAAAGAAACTAGCCACTGATCCAGTTAGGAAGGGAAAAAACCTGAAATTACCCCTGGGTGATGGACACACAGAGGAAAAGGAATTGGCTGTGACTTGGCAGCACTGGCCTCTCATGGGCACAGGGAAAGCTTGTGGAGCTCACAGCCTAGATCCTCCTCTCCTAAGAACCTCAGTAGAAATAGAAAGAGGATGAAAACATGAAAACAGGACTTCCTTAGCCAAAGTTTTGAGATATTAAAGCCAACGGAAAGTCAACAATATGATAGAGATTCTGTTTGGAAGATCGGCTTGGAGTTTTGTTCAAAATTAAATTCAGTGTGGCTTACTTTCTGTCAAAGATGGCTTCTCATTGCCTGATGAAGGTATGAATGCTATGATCAGTCAACCATGGAAAAATGATGAGCTCAGAAGGTCCTTGCCTAAGTTTCCTGACCAGCTAACCCCCTGAAACTTTCGTCAAGCCCCCTAGAAGAATAGAACCTCTAAGAAAAGCAGAATTAAGGTTAAATTTGCCACCAATAAAGCATGGAGCCTAGAAGCCAGATTACATTAGAGTAATAAAATATATTAAGTCATGATTTTTATCCCTACTGAGTTACATAGAGCAAATCCATATCTATCTATCTATCTATCTATCAGAAAACTATGTCCCTAATCAAACGCTATTCTTGAATACAAAAAGTATTTTTATAATATTTAGAAAATGTGGATAAAAAAAGACAAAATATCTGCATGATTTTAACCACTAACACTTCTGGCCATTATCAACTAGTTGGTATATGACTTCAATAAAAGAGTCATTCTAACAGGTCAGATGACATTATATATCTTTTGAAACAGTATTAGAGTTGCTCAAAGTTTGATATCGTTGCTCATATTACACTCAGTCCTATAATATAAATACCACTTATATTTCTAATGACTTAAAAATGTATATTTCCACCCTAGACTCACTTCTGATCTCCACGCAATCAACTGCCTACTTGATGCCTCCACACGATGTTCACAAATCAAACCTGATATGCACAAATCTCTCCTTCACTTGCGTTCTCCACCTTAGCCAATAACACCTGTCATCCAGTTGCTAAAGCAGGAATTCTAAGAATACTCTTGAGTGCCTAATCACTCATTCTTTATTTAAAATCATCATCATCACGATCCATCTGTCCATCTATCCCAACTACTGTCACTTCTACACACAAAATAGATTTCAAACTCCTCAAGTTCCACCAGTTTCACTGCCTCATCCTGGTCTCAGCCTTCATCATCCCTTCTCCAGATCACTGCAATGGCCCCCTAATTTGTTTCTCTTCTTCCTGTCCTGCTATTTTCTGTATTATTTCTCCATTATCCGGTGTGCTGCTTTCACCCTCTTTGCTATCTCCCATAATTCTCTTCACACCTCTTTTCCTCTCTTATTTAACATTGATGGCTAAGCTCATTTTTAATGTCTTTATCTTACAAAATCAACAAAACGTGTCAATAAAAAGGGGAAATATTGATTAATCATGTGAATGTTTCATTAAATTCAAGTCTTTGGTACCACAGTAAAAAACTATTTTATGTTAATCTACATGCTTTTATTAGACATCTATTTTCTTTTGACATCTTTTCTTGTCTCTTTCTTTTTTCTTTCTTTCTTTCTTTCTTTCTTTCTTTCTTTCTTTCTTTCTTCCTCTCTTTCTTTCTTTCCTTCTTTCCTTCTTTCTTTCTTTTCCTATTTCTTTTGGTAAGACCATCTTGTTTTCTCTTGGTCTTCTGCTTAGCTATCAACTATCAGGCTGCCAGTTGAACTTCTCACAAATTGCTCTAGAAGACATTTTAAAATTTCTTTCTTGTTTATATGATCTCTCACTTTCTGACATTTGCCTTTTCTTTAAAGAAAAAACTGTTTGACTTTGCAATACAACTCTTTTTGCAAGGAAATATTAGTAAATACATCACAATTGTAGACTACTCTTATAAAAGAACAAATAGAGCATTTTTTAATTTCATGATTTGAATGACTCCTGATTAAGTTGAAAGGCAAATATTTGTACATTACATGAGTTTAAACAGGAAGAAACTGTGTATTGTGTTCTATGAAGATTATATATTTATACATATATTAAGTACACACATATATATATATACACTATATTAGGTACATATACACATTGACTAATTGTACATGTAAAGACTTTTACTAGGAAGGGCTAGGTCTACAAATACCTAGTAAAGTAACATGCTTATGTACAAAAGCGCTTTCTCTGAGCTGAGTCCAAGGAGCTGAAGCGTGTGATGCCAGAAATAGGCAGCGTTGATGTGGGGGGGGAGGATAGAAATATGGGGACTTCTTGACTGATGAAGAATGTTAAATAGGTAGGAGAATTTGCTTGTTTTTAAATAGAAGAGGAACATGAACATTTCAAATTGGGCAGGGGGCATAACAGACTCTATTTCATTTTCTCATCAGGCCTAAATGGCCTACTTTAGCACAGGCGTTGCAGAATCCCCATGTGGGAGACTCATGTGAACGGCTTATTTAACATCTTTAGTGATATAATCCCCAAAAGTAGAAAGAAGCACCAAGATTCATGAGTGTGCTGCTACTGGTGTCACAACATCAAAAGGAACTAAGACGGGAATCCAGCTGCTAGAATTTGAATGAGAAAAAGAAACCCCTGCGGATTGTTTATAGAAGCACAGATGGCTGAAGAGAAAGCAGTCTTCCCAGAGCCAGCTCGCCAGGAGAAGCCCTGGCAGGACGCAGTCGCACTTTGTTCACATTTCCCTCAAATTTGAAAGCGTCCTAATTTCACTGCTGGACGATGATACTTGACACTTTTCATATATGACTTGTATACAGACTGCAGCTAGTAAAGTTCAAACTGGAAAACATCTGGAGAGAGAAAAAAGCAGTCCACCTAGCAGGAGGTCAGGGCACATAATGACCTTTTGGAACCCTCAAAAGAATTACAGAAGCTTAGGAATGGCCAAACATGGAATGGACTGCCAAGCATGACAAACACATAATTTAAAAAGCATGGTCTGATTCAGGGTTATAAAAAAATAAAATCAGGGAAAAAAGCGATCCATTTGTAGACATTTATGGTAATTGTCTATCAAAAAAGAGGGCAAAAGTTCACAGGACAGCTTAAATGAATAAACAAAAACAATTTGTTTAGGAACAATCCGAAGAAGCAGTTTGCATAGCGATTCATAGAAGGGCAGACAATTAAAGTCATAATATAGCTCTCATAACCTTGTTTTGATTTCAACTTCTTAAATTCTACATTTAAAAAAATAATGAACAAAGCAAAGTGATACGTCATTAACCCCATGCTGCTTTCTAATATAAGAAAGATTTGCTTATCACACAATGGCCAGATCAAGATATATCTGCATAGACTGAGAAAAAAGAAAGGGGTGGAGACACTAATTTTTAAAGCTTTTTATATGTATTTAGTTTCCTACTTAAAGTTGCTCAAGAATCCCAGTCCCATTGTGAGATTACAAACCCTTGCACAGGCACACACGCACAACTGCACCCAGTGGGAGTGCAGGGACGCCTCAGGCACAAGAGGGTGTGGATTCTAAAAGTGATGGTTTTTTTCCAACTTCAATTCAAACAAACCAAAGACTGTGGGAAGGTATAAAGTATAACTTAGCCCCCAGCATGTCTATACAGTTTTATATTAAAGGGAAGACTCAAACCAATTATTATGTATTTAATTATGTTGATACCATGCTATTGAACTCTGTTAATAAAATATATAGCTGACATTCAGGAAAAATTAGATACTTCAAAAATAGCTTCAGAAAATCACAGAACAATGTGAAAATTAGCATATATTCTTCTGCTCTGATTTTAAAGGATTATGCAAGTCTCCTCAGACATTCTTTTAATCTATCTATGAAAATCTACGCATCAGATTTCTTTACATTCACCTACTACTAATTGAGTTTCTTCATTCTCAAGTTCCTCTAATGTGATGCCAAACATTCAGATAAATGCAGAATAATTCATTTGGTTTTCAAGATGTTCTGCTCTTCAATCATCCCCCTAGTGAGCTTTCTACACTGCATGGTTTCATTTCCTCTTTTGAATTCAGCCAGAACACTAAGAGGGCAATGATCCTTAATATGTGTTCTAGATCATCAGCACCAGCATCCTTTACTGAAGTGTCTAGTAGACAGTACGAAGCACTTGAAGCCTTCTAGGCAAAACACTTTGACCACTATCTGTGAGGCAGGTGTAGCTAGAGAATGGCGAGGTGCAGGGAGACCCAATGGAAGCTGTGGTAATTGTCTAGGTAAGCACTGTTGTGAGTCTGAGTTGGGGCTATGAAAATGCAGATGGAAATCATGCAAAATAATGAGGAGTTTAAAATGACAGAATTTATGGAATGGAGTGGGGAGAGAGAGTGAGGTACTTTTGCTCGTGACTGAGAACAAGGACTTCAGAGACAGCAGGGTTAGACCATGGGCTGTGCAGCTTACCAGCTGTCTGACCTTGGGCAAGTGCTTTTACCTGCTGAGCCACAGAGCCGCAGATTTTTCCTCAGAAATCATGCTGCCATCATAGGGGTGGATGAGGGTTGGATTAAATCATGTATGATGGGATTGGCACAGAGTCTGGCACATAGGAAGTATCCATAAATCCTCGAGGGTTCTAAGATTACTCCAGGCTCCCATCGTCCCCCTCATCCTGCAGCATTGGGAAAGAAGGAAGAGAGGAAGGGAAGAAGGGGAGGGAGGAGGGAAGAAGGACTTTGGTATGAGCACACATTTTTAAGTTAAATTTTAGTTGTTCATTATTTTTAAAAGTTCTATTTCTTACTATTTATATATTCTTAGTGAATGTTTATGTTTTTCTATGAATTGTCATGTGTATCAAAGAATACTTGAGCTTCTCCCTTCCCATGCACAAACACGCATTCATTCCTTAAGGAAAGTGCTCCTCATTTTTTAGGAACCAATTCCCAGAACCACCTCTGTTCCTCTATGTCACCATCCTTGCCTCCTCCCCCTCGTGTAGAAAGGGATGTGCCACAGGTATGCCTACTACTAATTGACATGCAGCCCCCTTACGTGTATTTATTTACCTGTCCATCTCTCCCACAGTGGGTTCCTTGAGAACTGTTATCACCCTCTCCATTCCCATTACTCAGGTCAAGACTTGCCACAAAACAAGTACACCACAACTTTATTTCTCTAAAAAATTATGTCCCAGATATTAACACAAGATATCTTAATGTCAAACATAAATGCGGGAAATCACTGTGTCCTTTTAAATCACCCACTATTTAGTCAAATTTACTAAGTGCCAGATACTATGAGAGGCCCTACAGAGTAAAACACATGCTCTCTGTCTCCAAGGAACTAAGAAAACAACCAAAGAGCTAAGAAATAAATATGTGAAGCATTAAGTAGCAATAGTACATCCGAATAAAAGTTCCCAATAATACTGAAAACTGTGTCATAAAGCATGAGGTGATTAATTTACCAATAAGCTAGCAATTGACTTTAAGAAATTCAAAGGATGACAAAATTATACCCACCTGCCATGATGAGGGGTGACTTTTACAGAACTGATTGGATTTGACCTTATCCTGAAAAGTGTATGGGGTTTGGATAGCTAGAGGGGACTTCCCCAGAGAAGGTACTCCAGGTGAACAGAGCACTGTGAGTCAAAGAAGAAGAGCATGAAAGATGGAAAAAATGAAAAACAGCTTCTGGAGACTGTAAAAAAAAAATGTGGTTGGCTAAAGCACAGTGTTCAAGTATGCTGAGAGAGAGAATGCTGACCAAGAATCTTAGAGCCAAGCTTTGGGGTGCCAGTGAATACTGGGGAGTTCAGGAGGTGGGGCTAGAATGCTGAAAATGTTTTAGTTGGACCGACTTGGTGGTGGTGAACTTGGAAGGAAGGGAGAACAGTAGAAGGAAAGAGGTTAATAATCCTAACTTTCATTTATGGAGCCTGGTTTGTGTCAAACATCATAATTATTTTTTACAGTTACCCCAATCCAATAAGGTGGGTGTATTGGCACAATTTTCTTTAGCCTCGCTGGTACATGACACTGTTAGGACTTGATCCCAGGGTGTCTAACTCCAAAACGTATTCCTCATCAAAGGAGAATAAATGTTCCTTCAAGGGCATGGTGTAATAAGGAGCTGTGGACCAGCCAAGTGGTTTCAGATACATGAGGAAGACTTGGTGACTCATTGATGTGAGGGAAAGGAAGTCAAAACGAATTGTAAGTTTTCATGTTTGAGCGATAAAAAAGAATAGTCTTAAGAGGCAGCAAAAAGATGAGAGAAACATTAAACAAGTGTCAGATGGCAGCAGGATGTTTAAGTGGAAATGTCTCGAGGCAGGAAAATTTAAGGATAAGCTCTAGTTGTACTTTATTCACTAGGACACAGTACCAGCAGCACAATGGAAGAGGAGAATGGAAATCCAGACTGAATCTAGGATCACAAAACCCCTACCTTCTCCAGGTTTTCTCCAAGTTTGCTTAAAAATGTGAAACATGAAAAAATTTGTATATGATTTTGAAGAACTTAAACATTGTGGTTCAACAGAGCAGACATTTTTTTTCCAACCAACCAAGACTTTCCTGCCTTTCAATGCCAATTTATCCTCAAATATCATTTTTCCTACCAACTTAAAGTGTGAAAACATATGCTTTCCTCTGCCCACACCCTGTCCACAGCACATCCTGTAAAACTCCATCCTTTAGCAGTTAACTTCTAGCTTTAAAATGATATAGGTCTTAAAATAAAAGTTAGAGGGCTCAAGGAAAACAGTGGGTTCCTAATGTAAATATGTCATGAAGCCAAATATTTCAAAAAATATTCAAGTACTATAATTTTGCTTTTCTTAAAGGAGTCTTTTGAGAGCTGTTGCTTTTTTTTCTGTTCTTTTTTAAAATACGAAGTTTGTGCAGCGATCATTTCCCCTAGGGTTGCAAAGGTAGGCAAGCTGTACTTGGTTCTTCAAGAAAGGTACACAAAGCTTAACCTTTTTATATACTCCGGAAGCATTTCCTAAGCAGGCTCTGCACTGTTGGGACAAACTGTAAATACCGAATTTAGTGAATGCCTCCCTCTGGAAGAGAAAGTTTTTAAACCTCAAGAGTTTTTTTTTCTAATATGAATATGACCCAAAAGGAGATAACGTGGTATTTGTTCAGTAGCTAAAAGCCAGATGGCAAAACGGACTGTAGCCAAATCATTTCTATACATATTCAGAAAAAGTCCAGTGAACAAAAAAAAATCAGTATGAATATCTCATATTCTGTCAAAGCATATAATAATGAGACAATAAGGAGCATGCAACTTGTAATTTTAGAGCAGGTGGTTTCAATTGGGAAAAACAAATGCTTTGGGGATCCAGAGATTGCAAAGGAATAATAGGTATCTTTTGAGTGAAATAGAAGAGGGATATTCTTTTATGAGTAACAACATTCTGAGTAAAACTGAAAGGCTAACCAGAAGAGGAAGACAACAGAAAATCTGGAACCAGCCATTTCAGCAGAGTGGTTTACACTGTGTAACATATCTCAAGGGCAAGTGATAATAGGAAATATGTTTCTCTTCTGTAAGAGTTGGACATTGATTGGTCTCTCCCGTCTCCATTTCTGAATATAAAGGATGTGTGCTGATAGATGTCCAACTGGGATGCTTGTGTGAGCAGGCCATCCCCATGTTCCCTAAGAAAGAATCACATATGTGCACTCTCAATCTGGTTTTAAAAATTCCAGAAAATATTAAGAAGCCTTTTCAAAGGGTAATGATATTCTGTACCTGGAATCCCAAACGCAGCTCATTAAAGAAATAATGAATTTAAAATTGACTAAAAAATATGGCTAATTCAGCATTTTCATTGTATTTTTTTTTTCCACTAAAAGAAACTCCAGAATTTTGTGTACAGAATAATTGGAAGGTTGGGAAAGACAAAAATGTCAGACAAATTGAGACATGATTGGGCCAAATGTTATGTAATCTTGATGAAAATTCAAAAATGATAATTGTGGGGTGCCTGGGTGGCTTAGCCGGTTAAGCGTCCGACTTTCGCTTAGGTCATGATCTCGTGGTTCCTGGGTTTGAGCCCCGCATCGGGCTCTGTGCTGACTGCCAGCTCAGAGCCTGGAGCCTGTTTCGGAGTCTGTGTCTCCCTCTCTCTCTGACCCTCCCCTGCTCACGCTGTTTCTCTCTCTCTCTCTCTCTTCTAGAAATAAATAAAAATATTAAAAAAATATATAATAAAAATGATAATTGTGAGGGGAGCCTGGGTGGCTCAGTCAGTTAAGGGTCTGACTTCGGCTAAGGTCATGATCTCATGGTTTGTGGGTTCGAGTCCTGCATCAGGCTCTGTGCTGAATGTTTGCTCAGAGCCTGGAGCCTGCTTTCATTCCGTGCCTCCTTCTCTCTCTGCCCCTCCTCCGCTCATACTGTGTCTCACTCTGTTTCTCAAAAATATAGAAATGTAAAAAAAGTTTTTTTAAATAAATAAAAATGATAGTTGTGAAAACTAAAATGAAACATTAAAGCCATTATGATTTAATAACTATTGATAGGAACACAACATTGATTATAATTAGGAAAAAAACGTGCATTTATGCAAAGTCTAGAAGGGAGTACGGATGGTCCCGGACTTAGGATGGTTCAGCTTACAATTTCTTGACTATATGATGGTCAAAAGTGATACATGGTAGAAACCATGCTGGGAATTTTGAATTTTGATCTTTTCCTGGTCGAGTGATATGTGGTAGGATCCTCCCTTGCGGTGCTGGGTAGGGGCAGTGAGCCACGGCTCCCAGTTAGACCTGTGATCACCCGTGCGAACAACCAATACACTAACAACCACTCTTTACCCACACAAATGCCCCACTGCTCCTTCTCAGACCAGTATTCACCCAATTACACCAGAGATAGTCAACACTCTATTACATAAGAGACACTGTGTTAGATGATTTTGCCCAATTGTAGGCAAATATAAGTGTTCTGAGCATGGTTAAGGTAAACTAGGCTAAGCTATGATTTTCGGCGAGTTATGTGTATTAAATGTATTTTCAACTTATAATATTTTCAACCTACCATGGGTTTATTGGGACGTAACTCCCTCATAACTTGATCTATATGTCGCACGAAACTTATGTGTGGATAATTGTATGATGGATTTAAAAATTGTTTAAGATCTCGTATTTAAGATTTTAGTATTGTTTTATAGATGTCAAAACAATTCTTGAACACAAGTATATGATATTCTGTGTATATGTCTAATGAAAATTAGAAATTTTAAATTCAAAATTAAGCAATATTTTATCTTAATTAAAGAAGTAGAAGAGCATAATGTCAGGCTGGATTCAAAGCCTGACTCTGCCATTGTATTACTTGTGTAACCTTGGGCAAGTTAACCTTTCTGTGCCTCAGCTCACTCCTTCATAAAACAGAAGTACTAATTGAACCAACCTCTCATGATTATGGTCAAGATTAAGTTAGATAATTCATAAAAAGTCTTCGCAGAGTTCTTGGTACACAGGACATTTCACTAAATGACAACTATTGTTGTGAATTTGCAAAATAGAAGGCACATTTAAACACACTTGTGTGTATACATATAGGGCTATGCGTGTTAAGACACTTGGCACAGGCCTGTGACGTATACTCAGTAAGTGGGAGTTTTCCCATAGGACTCAACTGGCTACATTTATTGAGCATGAGCACATACTATGTGCCAAGAATTCTGATAAGAATCTTAAACACGTGTATTTCACGCTTTTTATGTGACACGTTATAAGCTTTATATTATGGTATTTCACCCTTACAATAATTCTGACATTTAGGAATTATTATCCTTATTCTACAGTTGGGGAAACGAAGACTGGAAGAGTTTAAACAACTTCCCCCAAATCACAGAGCTGCTAAATGGCATAGCTAGACAAGAAGACTAGCTGACACCAAATACAATCTTTTAACTGCTAACCATACTTCTTTCAATAAATGAGAAATAAGATACACTTGGCTCACATTTCAGTCCAGTGTATGCCCTCTCAGTCTGGTGACACTCAGTAAAATGGAGGCTTCAGTCATTCTGTCAATCACCAGTGAGCGTAAAGTCCTGCTGTGAAGCCCTTTGACTTTTCTTCTCAGTAAGGAGCTTGGTTCCCCCTCACCTCAGCTGCACCCAGCAAAACCCAGGGGACTCCCCTAATTGGAGAAATGAGGATAAACCGTGGTGAGGTCATGCTGAACTGGTGTTAAGGGAAAACAATTCTCTATTAGAAAGATGTACAAAGAAAGCCATTTTAACTATTTGACATTTTAAATGTTTCTTTTTTTTACTGTTGGAACTCCTCTAAGCTTTTAATGTACTAATATGATATTCTGGATCTTTAAGAGAAGAATTTAACATGCAGTATTTCCAAGATTATTTTCTTCCCCAGAACCCTTTGTTCTGGGAGCCCCAATTAACACCTTCTGGAATGACCGTCCCTGGGAGCCCATTCTGGAGATACTGACCTTGTGGAAAAAGCCTCCACCAGGCGTCAGAAGACTGGAGTTCAGGTCCCAGACCTCCACACACAGTGTGATCTTAGGCAACTGCTATGGGCCTTAGTTTCCTCCTATAAAATTAAGAAATGGTGTCTAATATGTTATGGTGATATGGAATGTCTTTCTGTGTCAAATGTCTGGAAAAACCTACCCACAAGATTACTCCACACCACAGTGTGGTTCTTAATTCCATCCCTCCACATGGTTGAGAACTGGCTGATATAGGAATGAACATTAAAAAGATTGTAGCTCACATTATTTGCTCTTAGCGTAATACAGGAGGAATGTAAAAATTACAAAGCTAATAACAGAAAACTTAGTAACCTAACAGGACTCAGGAAAAATATACTTATGTCAGGCTACACACTGACACCATACTCAGAAAACAATCTCAAGTGTTTTTATTGTGAAATTTCTCTTTGCTTATCCAGCCCCCCACCAGTCTCCAGTACTTTCTCTACTCCAGCCAATCTTTCACATAAACAAAGCTCACTCTGCCTAGAATGTTTGCTTGCTCCCTCCCATGTAATGTTCTACTTTCTCACCCAAAGCAGTGCTTCTCATCTAATGGATAAAGCCTTTCTTGATTCAGGAGATTCTGAGCTTCCTGAGAATAAAAACTCTGTCTTCTTGCATTTCTAGTTCTTTACATAGTGCTATGCATGTTGTAGAAATGAAATAACACCAGCTCACAGCATCCTACCTCTAACACTTTTTCTTTTCTAGTAGGTATCTTTTCTAATAGGTCATAAGAGACTTAGTCCTGCATTTGTAATAACACCCCACATAGGATTAGGCAGGTAGAAAGTATTCCTTAAATACTTATTGATTGTCTCTGTGATTATTGTCTTATTTTTTTTAAGAAAAAATAACATTAACAATATTGCTAAACTGTGATTACCACTTTACATATATTATTTTATTTATCCCTCATACTTAATTTTAAGATAGATAACATCACCCCCACTTGTTCATGAGAAAACTAAAAGTTAATGACACTTAATTATTTTCTCATGTTTATGTAGTTACCAAAATATCTATGTAATCTGTCAACTAGAATACATCTGAGCATGAGCATAAAACAGTAAAAATCAGTAAAGTTATATGACTTTTTGAAATATTTACTTATGAACTGACAGGTGGTTTTATTATATTAGTGAAACTATAAAATAGTTTTTTTCAAAAATTATTTTCAAAGTTACTTTTCTTTTTCTTTTTTAAAAAATATTTTAATTTATTTCTAGGAGAGAGAGAGAGTGGGCAAGGGAGGGTCAGAGAGAGAGGGAGACACAGACTCTGAAACAGGCTCCAGGCTCTGAGCTGGCAGTCAACACAGAGCCTGATGTGGGGCTCGAACCCACGAACCACGAGATCATGACCTAAGCGAAAGTCGGACGCTTAACCGGCTAAGCCACCCAGGGCCCCTCAAAGTTACTTTTCTAAAAATAAAACATAGAACAAAAGCAAAATAAGTTAAAAGTCGATACATTTTTCAGTCTTTAAAGTTGTTTTATAGTATCTTGAAATCTTCATAATTGTATTTTTTGATAAGTAGATTTGAAGTTAGAACAATTTTAATTTACATTTCTCTATGGAATATATTTTTTATTAAGAAAGATACTTTCTAAAAGTTTTGATGTACTCAGAAAAATACCTGCTAAATGAAGTCTATTCTCATTTCTGTTTTACTTTTCTTTAGTGTGTGTGTTGGAACAGATAAATTTTGCAGGCAAAGTAATTTCATTCAGAGTCATCTATTCAGTTGTTTATTCTTTTTATTTTAAGGAACGTTCTTAAAATAAAAGTTTATTATCCTTTGAATACTTTTCCAAACACACACTGCAAAATTGTAAGGAGGTGCTCTCAATTCCATTTCTATTCCAGTGTACAATAAAAGTGTGTCCAATTAGGGGCGCCTGGGTGGCTCAGTCAGTTAAGCATCAGACTCTTGATTTTGTCTCAGGTCATAATATCACAGTTCTTGAGTTCGAGCCCTGCGTGGAGCTCTGTGCCTACAGTGTGGAGCCTGCCTGGGATTCTCTATCTCTCTGCCCCTCCCTTTATCTCTCTCTCCTCTCAAAATAAATAAATAAACTTTTTAAAAAAGCATTTAAAATAAATTTTTAAAAATGTGTTCAATTAAAATAAGAGTTCCATCAAAAGAATCTTCCTGTAAGTCAAGATATTCCAAAATGAAATATCATAATTTATAAATTAAATTTTTTCCAGCTTTGTTAAGGTATAATTGATATAAAATTGTAAGATATTTAAAATATACCACTGGCGGGGCGCCTGGGTGGCCTAGTCGGTTAAGCGTCCGACTTTCGCTTAGGTCATGATCTCGCGGTTTGTGGGTTCGAGCCCCGCGTTGGGCTCTGTGCTGACTGCCAGCTCGGAGCCTGGAGACTGTTTCAGTCTGTGACTCCCTCTCTCTCTGACCCTCCCCTGCTCAGGCTGTCTCTCTCTCTCTCCTAAAAAATAAATAAAATTTAAAAAAAATAATAATAAAAAAAATAAAATATACCACTGGTAAAATTTGATATCTGTATACATGTGAAAGGATTCTTTCCCATCCATTCTATCACATATTTATGTGTTTTGTTTGTTTTTGCTGTGAATGTTTGAATCCTACTCTGTTAGCAAATTTTTATTATATAATAGAGTATTGTCAGATACGGTCACCATGTTTTACACAGGATCTTCAGAACTTATTTATCTTATGGGTGAAAGTTTGTACTTTATATATATATAAAGTTTTACTTCATATATATGTGTGTGTATATATATATATATGTATTCCATATATAAGTGATGCATGCAGTACTTGTATTTTTCTGTTTGGTTAATGTTACTTACATGTGAATTCCATACATGTTGTTGCAAAGGGCAGAGTTTCCTTCTTTCTTATGGCTGAATAATATTCCATTCTATTTCCATACCACATCTCTTTTATTCATTCATCTGTTAACACTTAGGTTGTTTCTATAGCTTGGCTATTGTGAATAACACTGCAGTGAACATATAAGTGCAAGGATCTCTTATGTGGAAACAAATTTGACAATAAACTGTTTGTTAAAAAAAAAAAAACCCAGCAATGAGAAGATGAAAAAAAAAAAAATAAGTGCAAGGATCTCTTTTTTCATTTCCTTCAGATGGATACCCAGAAGTGGGATTGCTGGATGATAGCTGTAATTCTGCTCTTAATTTTTTAAAGAACCTCCATACTGTTTTCCATAGTGTCTGAAGTAATTTACATTCCCAACAGTTGACAAGGCTCCTTTTTTTCCACATCCTCTGCAACACTTGTTACCTCTTGTCGTTTTCATGACAACCATTCTAATAGGTGTGATATGATGTCTCCTTGTGGTTTTGAATGCATTCCTTGATGATTAGTGACGTTGAGCACATTTTCACATACCTGTTGGCCATCTTTATACCTTTGGAGAAATGTGTATGCAATTCTTCTACCCATTTTCAAATTAGTGTTTTCTGTTTATTTTATTTTGCTATTGAGTTGTATGGATTGTTTATATATTTTGGATATTATCCCTGTATATAACCCTATATATATAAAACCCTGTATCAGGTGTATAATTTCAATATTTTCTCCCATTCCATAGATTATTTTTTTTATTTTGTTGATGGTTTCCTTTATTGTGGAGAAGTTTTTTGCTTTGATATAGTCCCACTTGTTTATTTTTGCTTTCATTGGTGACAAATAAAAAAAAAATCATTGCCAAGAGAGATGTCGGATCTAACCACTTACGCTTTCTTTAAGAATTTTAATAGATTTGGGTCTTACATTCAATAGTTTAATCCACTTTGAGTTAATTTTGTGTATGGTGCCAGACAGGGGCCAAATTTCATTCCTTGAATGATGCTGTTCAGTTCCCAACACCATTTATAAAAGAGACTGTCTTTTGCCCATTGTACACTCATGACTACTTTGTGGTAAATTAATTGACCATATATGCATGGGTTTAATTTGGGGCTTTCTGTTCTGTTCCATTGATCAATAGTATTCTGTTTTTTGTTACTATTGCCTCATAATATAGTTTGAAATCAGGAAGTGTGAGACCTTCAGCTTTATTCTGCTTTCTCAAGATTGTTTTGCCTATTCAGGATATTCTGTGATTCCATACAAATTTTATAATTGTTTTCTATTTCTGTGACAAATATCATTAGAATTTTGATAGAGATTGCACTGAATATATAGATTACTTTGCATAGTATGAATATTTTAATAATATGAATTTTTCTAATCAGTAAATGTGGGATATAATATGAATTCTTCTAATCAATAAGTGTGGGATATATCTCCATTTATTTGTCTTCAGTTTCTTCCATGATCATTTCTCCTCCTTGGTTACATTTTTTCTTAGGTATTTTAATCTGTTGAAGCAGTTGTAAATGGGATTGTTTTCTTAATTTCTTTCTGATAGTTCAATATCAGTGTATAAAAACACAATTGATTTTTGTATATTGATCCTGCAACTTTACTGAATTTGTTCATTAGTTCCAACAATTTTGTGATAGAGTATTTAGGGATTTCTATATATAAAATCTTGTCCTTGCAAATAGTGACAGTTACTTCTACTTTTCTGATTTGGATACCTTCCAGTTCTCTTTTTATTGCCTAATTGCTCTGACTAGAACTTCTAGTGTTATGCTGGAAAAAAATTAGTGACAGTGGGCAACCTTGTCTTATTTCTGATCTTAGAGGAAAACCTTTCAGCTTTTCACCACTGAGTGTGTGTTAGCTGTGCACCTGTCATATATGGCTTTATTATGATGAGGCACATTCTCTCTTCCCACTTTTTGAAAATTATTACCATGAATGGATGTTGAATTTTGTCAAATGTTTTTTCTGCATCTATTGATATGATCATATGATTTTTGTTCTTCATTTTATTTCTTCTGTAAGTTCATTTATTTATTTTGAGAGAGAGAGAGAGCATGAACAGGGAAGGGGCAGAGAGAGAGAGAGGGAGAGAACCCCAAGCAGGGTCCACACTTGTTAGCATAGAACCCTATGTGGGGATCCACCCCACGTACCATGAGATCATGATATGAGCTGAAACCAAGAGTCAGATACTTAACTGACTGAGCCATCCAGATTCCCCTTTGTCCTTTTCTTAATGTGGTATATCACATTGATTGATCTGTGAGTGCTGAACTGTCTTTGCATCCCTGGAATTAATCCCACTTGATTGTGATGTATCCTAAGTCACCATCTTGGACCAGAGCCCCAAAGTTTTATTTCAAATGGAATCATCAGTGCAATTTGATATTTCTCTCTTTTTCTAGGTATAATATTAAAAGTCAACCTGTTGTTCTTATCTGTGTATAAGTTAATGTTGCAAAAAGAGATAAGCTGAAGCAAAAACTGATCATTTTAGAAGCAAAACTTAATAGCGTAGAAGAGCCAGGACTTGCTGGGTTGGAAAATACAACTGCTTCTCATCTTCAGTCTCTCAGCTGGAAAAACATCCTCCAAATATAGTATAGTCGGATCTGTAGATCAAATCAAGGCAGTTTAAATTTAAATTAAATCTTGAATCCACTAGAGCTCATGTTAATTTTTTCAGTTTCTCCTTTAATTTGTTGATAGCAGCATCATAACTTTTCTGTTACAGGCATTGTTTTCAATAATTGCAGTTTATTAAAATACTTTGAAAGTCGACGTTTTGGTACTCCATGCATTAAATACTTTGATCAAAGATTTCCAGCGAATAAAAAAAAAATGCAGCCAACATTTAGAGGACACACTTACAAGAAGTAAGTGATTTAGAATGGTTTAAGTTCAAATATGTCTAAAGTCTGATTGTTCATAGGCAGCTCCAAGAAAGTACATATTGCAATCTACGAATTTTTTAAGTGATATTCTCTACAAACTATTTATAGTTCAGTTATTCTAATGTGTACATATATCATTATAAATGTTGACAAGCAATGTTGACAAGAAATATAGTTCTACTATGTAAGATTTTAAATTTTGTAAGGACACTGTCTACATCATGACAAGATGCTTCACCAAAATCTGCATTCATAGAATCAGATATTTTACATTCAATGCTGAACTTTCTCACTGAATTCATAGTAGGCTCCACAATGCAAAAAGCAGTTTTAGGTTTATTCCTGATGTCTCCTAACCCAATTCTTACTCAGATCTTCACTTTTGCAGAACCAGTGGGAATCCTGAAAATTCACTTTATACTATTATATTAAAGTTTATATTTTACGTTTAGAAAAACTATAAATTTTGTTTTCTTACAAATGATTTTAAAGTGAAACAAATCCTTAAAAGGATCTTAGCAAAGTTTTGGCACATGTTTAAAGTTTACAAATTCGTTACTGTTTTTTAAGCTCTTTATAATAAGAAATAATGTTAAATTTATCTTCATTTCAAGCTCAATTAACCTAAGTGTTCTCTCCAGCAATGTTAAAATTTAAAAATAATTAAAACATAAAGGCTTATCAGAAATTTAAGGAGCCAACACATTTTCTTCAATAGGAAATTGCAATAACCATGTCTGTAAAACAAAAGCTCAATATTTAAGATTGCAAGTAGTAAGCTTGTAATATAAGTCAGACAAAGTCATGTTTCTGAAAATTGGGTTTTCTTCAGCAATGAAAGGTTAACACTATTAGAAACCATTCAAGCCAACAATTAGATATAATGTGTATAACACAGAGAGCATTTGTTTGGTTTGTAGAATATTCCTAATTGTTATTTTAACTCACAAACTAATAAAATCATGCTACAAGAAGTGGTCTCATGAAGGAAATGAAGAATATACTCCAGTGAATACTACTACTCTCTACTTCTCCCCAGTCACAAACATTCCTTCAATCAGGTGCCAGACAGCTCCAAAACTCAAGAGTGAACCGTCAATATTAAAGCATCTGAGTGGAGAGAGGAGGGGGCAAGATGGCGGAGAAGTAAGGATTTCCGTACTTGCACTCGAGCCCATACATCACACGGAAAATATCTGAAGCCATTGGAAACCTTGCAAAACCTGAGAGATTGGGAGAAAAAGGACGCAGAATCCACTGAGAGAGCCTTCTAAAGTGAGTGCGAACTGGGGAAGATAAAATCGGGCTGGGATCAGAGACTCCAGGGTGGGAGGTGATCCCCCTCTGCCCTCTACGGGGAGTGAGAGGGGAAAAGGAGAGAGTCCGAAACAGAAAAACCTCTGCTCGGGGGGAAAAACCTCCGCTAGGGGCAGAGAAAGACCGTACTTGCGAAATACCTGCACACCAGGTCCCCTCGCGACAACTGGTCCCTGGGGGGCTGAGAGCACAGACTGTTTCTTTGTGCTGCTCCTGGCGCCTGGACTTCAGAGTGGTGGCGCGCCTGCCGCCATTGTAGCTCCTGGGCAGCTTGGGCCCCTGAAAGAGCGGCGCAGACACCGGACGTCCGCGCTCCTGCCTGGCTGGGGATCCAGAGGGAAGGCAAAGAACTAAAAAACTGGGAAATGTGCCTGTGAGTTCGTGTTTCGGGTGACGAGCCAGAGAGGGACCTGGTTTTCCTCACTCCAGCGGGCTCGGCGCACCCAGCAGGCAAGCCCCCGCTCATGCGCGCCAGCCGGACTCAGAGAAGGAAGCAGCGATTCTGACTCCGCCCCCAGAGCTCGGCAGGGAGCCTGGAATTGCCCGAGGGGGTTGCCTGGGAAGCTGTGTCTAAGGCAATTTCACCGGGGCATGCAGACCGGGATTTGGGGACTGGGACTGGCCTGGGTTGAAGACTGCAACCAACTTTGGCTGCGCCCCTGGTACGGGGAGTTGACACGCCCAAAAAAGCGAGGTACAGTGCTTGGTTCAAGAAGGGACTGGAGCATCATCACTCTCCTCCCCACAACCGCCAAGGCAGAGCTCCCGCCTGAGGCATCGGATCACGCCACGCCCATCCCAGCGTGAGAGCTGCCCTCCTCCCCCCTTTTTTTCTTTTCTTTTTATCTTCTTCTTTCTCCTTTCTCTCTTTTTTCCCCAGAACACTGACCTTATTAACTCTAGTCGCCGGCTTGCTGAAACAATCACAACGAGTCCATTCTGGAGATGTAAATTCTACACCTACCGACATCTTCATCTCTTTCTCTCAGGAGTAATTAGACTATATAGTTTCTCTGGATAATACCAGCATCCTTCTCTCACCTATCCAACCATATTCTACCTTTTACCTCTTGAAAAAAGTTTTTTATCCCTTCTGCCTATTCATTCTATTTCCAATTTTGCCTCATCCCTGCCCTGTCTTCTCTCTATTTCTCTATGCTCTTCAACAGCACTGCATACACACGGCTATTTACCTGTAGCTGGGAAATCCAGTTATATGCTTTAAACCGTTCTTTGCCCATCAATTTTCCTCTCTTTTCCTTTCTTTTTTTTTTTGACAATAGTCTATTGTCAAATTAGTTTCTACATAACACCCAGTGCTCATCCCCACAAGTGTCCTCCTCCATGCCCATCCCTCCTCCCCCCCCACATCCATCAGTCCTCAGTTTTTGTCAGCATTCAAGAGTCTCATGGTTTGCCTCTCTCCCTTTCCCCCACCATTTCCGCCCTTCTTCTCCCCCTTGGTCCTCTGTTAAGTTCTCCTAATCCTCCTATACGTGCACACATATGATATTTGTCCTTCTCTGCCTGACTTATTTTCGCTCAGCATAACACCCTCAAGGTCCATCCATGTTGCTACACATGGCCAGATTTCATTGTTTCTCATTGCCATGTAGTATTCCATGGTATAGATAAACCACATCTTCTTGATCCATTCATCTGTTGATGGACACTTAGGCTCTTTCCAGGTTTTAGTTATTGTGGAGAGTGCTGCTATGAACATTGGGGTACATGTGCTCCTATGCATCAACATTTCTGGATCCCTTGGGTAAATTCCTAGCAGTGCTATTGCTGGGTCATAGGGGAGTTCTATTGTTAGTTTCCTTAGGAACCTCCACACTGTTTTCCAGAGAGGCTGTACCAGATTACATTCCCACCAACAGTGTAGGAGGGTGCCCGTTTCTCCACATCCTCGCCAGCATCTAGAGTTCTCTGATTGGCTCATTTAAGCCACTCTGACTGGCGTGAGGTGGTATCTCAGTGTGGTTTTGATTTGTATTTCCCTGATGACGAGCGATGCTGAGCATCGTTTCATGTGTCTGTTGGCCATCTGGATGTCCTCTTTGGAGAAGTGTCTGTTCATATCTTCTGCCCATTTCTTCACTGGGTTGTTTGCTTTTCGGGCGTGGAGTTTGGTGAGTTCCTTGTAGATTCTGGATATCAACCCTTTATCTGATATGTCATTTGCAACTATCTTTTCCCATTCCGTTGGTTGCCAATTAATTTTCTGGGTTGTTTCCTTGGCTGTGCAGAAGCTTTAATCTTGATGAGGTCCCAATCATTTATTTTTGCTCTTGATTCCCTTGCTTTTGGGGATGTGTCAAGTAAGAAGTTGCTGCGGTGGAGGTCAAGGAGGTTGTTTCCTGCTTTCTCCTCTAGGGTGTTGATCATTTCCTGTCTCACGTTCAGGTCCCTTTATCCATTTTGAGTTTATTTTTGTGCATGGTGTGAGAAAATGATCTAGTTTCATTCTTCTGCATGTTACTGTCCAGTTCTCCCAACACCATCTGTTAAAAAGGCTGTCTTTTTCCATCGGATATTCTTTCCTGCTTTGTCAAAGATTAGTTGGCTGTATACTTTTGGGTCCACTTCTGAGTTCTCAATTCTGTTCCATTGGTCTATGTGTCTGTTTTTGTGCTAATACCATACTGTCTTGATGATGACAGCTTTGTAGTAGAGGCTAAAGTCTGGGATGGTGATCCCTCCCGTTTTGGTTTTATATTTCAGGATTACTTTGGCTATTCGGGGTCTTTTGTGGTTCCATACAAATTTTTGGATAGTTTGTTCTAGTTTTGAGAAGTATGTTGGTGCAATTTTGATTGGAATTGCATTGAATGTGTAGAGTGCCTTAGGTAGTAATGACATCTTAACTATATGTATTCTTCCTATCCATGAGCATGGAATGTTTTTCCATTTCTTGTGTCTTCTTCAATTTCCTTCATAAGTTTTCTATAGTTTTCATCATACAGATCTCTTGTATCCTTGGTTAGGTTTATTCCGAGGTATTTTATGGTTTTTGTGCAATTGTGAATGGGAGCAGTTTCTTGATTTCTCTTTCTGTTGCTTCATTGTTGGTGTATAAAAATGCAACCGATTTCTGTACGTTGATTTTGTACCCTGCAACTTGGCTGAATTCTTGGATCAGTTCTAGTAGGCTTCTGGTGGAGTCTGTCGGGTTTTCTATGTAGAGTATCATGTCATCTGTGAAGAGGGAAAGTTTGACTTCCTCTTTGCCAATTCTGATGCCTTTGATTTCCTTTGGGTGTCTGATGGCTGATGCTAGGACTTCCAGCACTATGTTAAACAGCAGTGGTGAGAGAGGGCATCCCTGTCGTGTTCCTGATCTCAGCGGGAAAGCTCTGAGTTTTTCCCCGTTGAGGATGATGTTAGCTGAAGGCTTCTCATAGATGGCTTTGATGATGTCTAAGTAGGTTCCTTCTATCCCAACTTTCTCGAGAGTCTTTATTAAGAAGGGATGCTGTATTTGGTCAAATGCTTTTTCTGCATCTATTGACTGGATCATATGGTTTTTATCTTTTCTTTTATTGATATGATGTATCACATTGATTGATTTGCGAATATTGAACCAGCCCTGTAACCCAGGAATGAATCCCACTTGATCTTGGTGGATGATTCTTTGATATGCTGCTGGATTCGATTTGCAAGGATCTTGTTGAGAATTTTTGCATCCGTATTCATCAAGGATATTGGCCTGTAGTTCTCTTTTTTTGCAGGATCTCTGTCTGGCTTGGGAATCAGTGTGATGCTGGCTTCATAAAATGAGTCCGGGAGTTTTCCCTCGCTTTCTATTTTTTGGAATAACTTGAGAAGAATTGGGATTAATTCTGTTTTAAAT
>JAESUZ010003617.1:0-47457 GCA_017311185.1 Proteles cristata cristata | reverse complement strand
ATCAGAAAGGATCTCGGGGCTCTCTCACTCTCTCTCGCCAACACCGTCCATCCTTCAGGGACCCCTGGACCTGTCAGAGCCGGCACGGCCTCCGACAGGTCATGGTTCTCAAACTTTTTCATCTTAAGAACCCAAAATTCTTCATGGGGCGCGTGGGTGGCTTAGTCGGTTAAGCGTCCGACTTTCACTTAGGTCATGATCTCGCAGTTCGTGGGTTCGAGCCCGCGTCGGGCTCTGTGCTGACTGCCAGCTCAGAGCCTGGAGCCTGTTTCAGTCTGTGACTCCCTCTCTCTCTGACCCTTCCCTGCTCATGCTGTCTCTGTCTCTCTCCTAGAAATAAATAAAACATTATAAAAAAAAATTAAAAAAAAAAAAGAAAAAGAACCCAAAATTCTTTTGATCATGTGGGCTTTTTCCAGTGATATGACAAGTATTTAATAACAGTCTTTCAGGGATGGGAAGCAGATGGTATAAGCAAACCCTGATTAGTAGCATTTATTGATTTCCGTGGTGTTACTATTTTTATCATGTTCAGTTTCAAGCTACCAATGTGATGTCACTGAACACATAATTGGAGAGAAATTTACACAATCAACTCTTAGCAGCCTGTGCAAGCTAGTTCCAATATACCACTGGTTATATATTTAGATCTAAATCTAGATATTTACCATAGTAAAAATTAAACAGAATTTAAAAATATATTTATAAATTCATTTTAAAAGAATAATCAATCATTATCAATCCATTATGCATAAATAATCTTTATGAAAAATAACTAATTTCTAAACAAAATATTACAGGGATAGTAGGATTTTTTTTAAACGTTTTCTCATTGTTTTACGTTTTCTCAAATTTCCTTAGTGTGTGACTTAATAGAAGAAAACTGGATTTTCATATCTGATAAAGCATACAATCTGCTGCAGCATCACATATTATATAGTCAGAAAAAGACTGTGGCAAAAAGAGAAATACAGTTGATCCTTGAACAACACAGGTCTGAACTGTCATGACCCACTTAACACAGATTTTTTTTCAATAAAGACAATACATTACTGTGAATGTATTTTTCTCTTTCATTACTTTTTAAATATTTTTCTCTGGCTTGCTTTATTTTAAGAATACAATATACTATATATGTATATATATATATAAAACATATACAATATGTGTTAATTGACTATCTATGTTATCAGTAAGGCTGATATGATATGTCAACAGCAGGCTATTAGTATTTAAATTTTTGGAGAGTCAAAGTTATACAGGACTTTCAGCTGCAAGGTCAATGCCCTTAACCCTTGAGTTGTTAATGAGCCAATTGTGAATAGGAAAATAGTCTGATCTGGGAGACCTGTAGAAAGAGTTTTGAGGACTACTGTAGACTTTGGAACACATTTTAAACTGCTGCGAGAGAGAAATAGATTGAACCAAAAGAAACAAAAATGGGGGCAGTGTTGTGAAAATTATTGAAATAAAAGGAAAGTAGAATACCACAAGTGTTATATTTCCCCTGGAAAATATAGAAGGAGTCATGAGACATTCTGTTAAAGGAGTACAGACCTCCCTAAACTTACATTGGGGTTATATTTTGGTAAACCAATCGTAAGCTGAAATATACCATGAACAAAAAATGCATTTAATACACCTAACCTACCAAATATCATAGCTTAGCACAGCCTACCTTAAACGTGATCAAAACATTTACATTAGCATACAAATGGGGAAAATAATCTAACAGAAAGCCTATTTTATAATAAAATGCTGAATACTTGTGTAATTTATTGAATAGTGTACTGAAAGTGAAACAGAATGACTGTATGGGTACAGAACAGTTATAAGTATATCAGTTGTTTATCTTTATTATCACATAGTTGACTGAAAGCTAACAGCACACTGACAATGCCCACCATCACAAAAGAGTATTTTCCCACAAAGCGTTTTTCCAGGAAAAGAACAAAATTCAAAATTTGAATGAAGTACACTTTCTACTGAATGTGTATCATTTATGCACCATGGTAAGTAAAAAGCAAAAACAAACAAAAATAAAACAGGAAAAAAATAAAACAAACTAAGTCAAACCATCTTGTGTTGGGGACTATTTGTAGTTAAAAGGTCATAAAACTGACCATGTACTCTGTGATCTTCTGGACAAGGGCCAGAACATATAAAAAAGCATTGTCCCCTTCTTCTATTCATCTCAGTATTTTAAGGAAACATACTAATATTACAGCAGGAAGTCACAAAAATTTTTGTACAGGCAACTTTAATAAAATGATGATGACAAAAATTATCTTTATATTTTTAGTAAATTTAAAATTTACCAAGGAAAATAGAAAACAGCCATAGTCAAGGGAATTAGGTAGTTCATCTGTTAGGTGATGCAAAGTAAAACAAACAAAAGGAAGATGAAAGAACATGGCACATGAGATAAGTGATTATTTCTTCTAAAGAAGTTAATCTATAGAAAGTATTTCAGCAGAGAACCAATATATGGGTTAATAATAGGTTTATATAAAATTTAAATGCATGTGGGAACTCCTGGGTGACTCAGTTGTTTAAGCAACTAACTCTTATTTCAGCTCAGGTCATAATCTCACAGCCATGGAGATCCACACTGGGCATGGAACTTGCTAAAGATTCTTTCTTCTTCTCCTTCTGCCTCTTCCCCCCTGGTGTTCTTGCTCTCCCTCTCAAAAATACATACAGGCATATATACATTGTGATCCTGAGATTCTTGGATGTTATCCATGAAAATAGTCAGAATCTACTGAAGGCTGATCTAGTCAATCTGATCATTAATGATTAAAGTGACAATTATGGGTGTATGGCTAAAAAAAACCACATTAACATGTCTTTACTATTTCTTATTGACTTTGGAGATATAAATCAAATTTTCAGTCATGAAATTGGCTTTATTCCCTAAAATTGCTTATTATCTGACTCCAAATTTTATTGTAAAAACAGAACATTCTACTTGCAAGATAGGATTTTTTTAGAATTAAATGTAATTTTTCTACCAATAATTTTATCAACATAATTAAATATTACAATTAAGTGCAGTTACTAACAATAATAATATATAGTTTAAATAATACTCGATATATTTTACTTAGATTAAATATGTTCTTATCAAAGGAAATTGAATATATAAATTTCCTACAGAGGAAAAAAATCCTCAGAAGTCACTGCTATAGAAAAACGTACTTCAGTAGAATGCTATGTTTAATCTTTAGAAAATAAAATCATATTAAAAATCATATAAGAGTTTCAAAGCATCGACTAAGTTAATAAAACTCATAATGGAAGGAAAAAAAGACAATACAACCCTGGAGTGAAAATATTTAAAAATAATTTTAAAATATCACAACTATTCCATATGTTTAAAAAGCTGGAAGATTGAGCCTAAGCAGATTACGGAATATTGTAAATATATAACCAGACTAAAATTAAAAATCTAGACATAAAACTATAATATAGAAGATTAAAAAATATATTGGATGGGATTAGCAGATTAGATAGGACAACAGGAAAGAGTAATGATAAAAAATATTCAAAATGAAAAGAGAAAAAAAAGATTGAGGGAAAATGGAAGAAAGTACCAGTGATGTAAGAAAACTTCAAGAAGTGCTGTATATATACAAGTGGAGTCAGAAAAGCAGAAGAGGAATGAGGGGTTAGGAAAATATTTGAAAAAATGTCTGTAGTTTTGAAACACTGGATTCCAAACACAACAAACGTAACAAAAATACATCATGGCATGTAACTGTAAAATTGCTTAAAACTGGTGATAAAAGAAAAAAAATTCAAAGCACCCAGAATGAATAAAATACATTAGATATGACAAAACAAACCCAAAAATGACAGCAGATTTGTCATTAGAAACAGTTTGAGTCAAAACATAACGAAACACTTAGAAAATATTAAACTAAGCAGAATAAAAAAATAAAGTGGAAATCAAACAAATAGAAATAAACAAAAACATCAATTAAAAATGAGCAGAAGATCTGAATAGACATATTTCCAAAAAAGACACACAGACTGCCAAAATGTACATGGAAAGAAATTCTAAATTATTATCAGAGAAATGTAAATCAAAACCATAAGATATCATCAACCTGTTAGAATGGCTGTTATCAATGAAACAAAAATACCAGTTTTTAACAATAAAACTGAAAAACTTCTAGCTATACGCGGTCTCCCGGACCGTGCCACCTGAAGAAGGCGCCGGCCCCAAACCGCGCGCCCACCGGAAGTGGCGCCGGCCCCGAACCGTGCCACCTGAAGAAGGCGCCGGCGCGCCCGCCGGAAGTGGCGCCGGCCCCGAACCGTGCCACCTGAAGAAGGCGCCGGCCCCAAACCGCGCGCCCACCGGAAGTGGCGCCGGCCCCGAACCGTGCCACCTGAAGAAGGCGCCGGCCCCAAACCGCGCGCCCGCCGGAAGAAGGCACTGGCCCCGAACCGTGCGTCACCCGAGAATGGCGCCGGCCCCGGACCGCACGTCACCCCAAAATGGCGTCGGCCCTGGACCGCGCGTCACCCGAAAATGGCGTCGGCCCCGGACCGCGCGCCACCCCAAAATGGCGCCGGCCCCGAACCGTTGCCACCTGAAGAAGGCGCCGGCCCCCAACCGGCTCACCCACAGAGGAAGGCGCCGGCCTCGAACCGGTGCGCCCGCCGGCCTCAAACCGGCTCACCCGCCGGCCTCGAACCGGCTCACCCACAGAGGAAGGCGCCGGCCTCGAACCGGTGCGCCCGCCGGCCTCAAACCGGCTCACCCGCCGGCCTCGAACCGGCTCACCCACAGAGGAAGGCGCCGGCCTCGAACCGGTGCGCCCGCCGGCCTCAAACCGGCTCACCCGCCGGCCTCGAACCGGCTCACCCGCCGGCCTCAAACCGGCTCACCCGATGGGTACCGTAGGACGTCTCCCCGGCCCCGACCGACTGCTCTATAGCACGTCCGCCAGAGCCAGTACAGTCTCTGATGCAGATTCCGCGCGGCAGAAACCGAAACAAACAGATAAAACAAAAACTGACGCTGAGACAAACAGACAGACAGAGCCGGCTCACTTACCGATCGGTCTTAGGAACAACCCGTTGACTTGGGGTCTGGTGGGTCTGGAGGGGAATTATCCCACGCGAGCCCCCATATGAAACGCCCAGAATTCGAGAGAACCCCAAAAACAGACCACCAGAGACCAGAGTCAAAGCCAAGCGGCAAGGGTTGTTTATTCGCAGGTTCGAACCCGGACCTCCGCGCACTCACTCGTTGCCGGTGACGCTGAGAGAGGCCTCGAACAAAGCCTCTGCAGCCTTTTTATAGACAGAGGTAACAAGTCATGGGGAGGGACAGATTTCCATGGTTACAAGTTTGCCATTGGTTAACACTCAAATGTGAACATATACCGTATCTGATTGGTTCCCCCCATCAGGTTTGGCTGGATCTAATTACAACATTTGGGATACCTTTGAATTCAGCCTTCTCCAGGCCCTTCCCTCAGCAAGGTGGGGGGTGGCTGCTGGCCTTTCCTGATTGGGTGTTGCCAGGGTAGTGAGGTAGAGTGACAGAGGGAACATGAAGCTAGTCGCTTGGGCAACCCGGCGGCGGGAAAGCGAGCCTTAAGCATTGTTACAGAAGCAGAAAGAGCTGGTTAGGTAATGGCTTCCCGTAGCGCAGGCATTTGCCCAGAAGCGGAAAAGCTGGTTAAGTTTATTTAGGCCTTTCATATTCCCTTTAGGTCATACATTGGCCTGAGCCAAAGGATAGACCATAATTGTCTGAATATTTGATTGATCCAGATTTCCACCACTGTTGAACTATTATGTTATCATATAGAGTTGCACAGATTTGCAGATATCAAAAAGTATCAGCATGCCTTATTCTTTTTACCTGGGAGGTTTTTTTTTTTTTTTTTTGGTCAGGTCATTTGATGGTACAGTGGCTTCACGTGAACACTTCAAAACCACTGCTAAAAGGAGGATTATAACCACATTGTGCAATCCACTTTTCAGCCTGCAGCCAATGGGCTCAAACCAAGAGCACAGAGATTATTCCCAATTGGGAGACCACACAAAACCACATTTGTTGGTATTAGATAAAGTATCTAATTTAATTTCTTTCTTTCTTTATGTTTAGCCCACAAAGGGCATTTGCTCCTCTCAACCCCACTTCCAAAAACAAAACTACAAAAACTCTAGGAATCTGTATTGCTGTTGCTTGATTATCCATATTTAAATTAAATCCTTTAAGCCTTGAGGATTGCCTCTGAAGCTAAATATCTAGGGTAAGGAGAGAAGTTAGAAGGAAAGGAAGTTTGCCTTTAGAGAACCTTGTACGTGTTGGCATAGCATTCTTGTTCTGACAATAAAAACTTGAGGTATAGAAAAAGGGAGTAATTTGCTAAAAATGGGACAAGTAATGAATATTGAATACTGGATATATATTGGAGTCCTGCCAATTCCAGAGACCATGTACATCTCACCATTCTATACAATCTCCCTTAGAGGAATAACAAGGAATGCAATGGAGTTAACCCCTTACATTTTTAAATTAATATAGTCATGTTAACTTTAACTTGATAGGGAGCTTAGGTTTTTCCTGGAGACAATGGGAAGCCATAGAGGGGGTAGGAAGGGACTCACAGGATCATTTTTTGCTCCTATTGTGTCACGAGTGGGATGCTAGCAAACAGAGCTGGAATCACAGAGATCCTTGTTTATAAACCATAGAGGGTTAAAAATAAACTTAGAGATAAGGGTATCTGCATAGATCCACTGTCAGATGGGAAGGGCTGTTGTTTTCCAAATTTAAGAAGGATGCATAATTTAGGCCAAGATAATCACCAGTGATGCATACAGCAGAGATTAATTTGAAAATTTAATATCAAAAGATTGGAGGACTTGCTTATGAAGCCACTGGTTCTAAATTATATTGAGGCATTGGTTGGTAACAAGTGCTTGAGAGCCTCAATGTGCAGAAGAATATTAAAAGATACCACATGTCCTCTAATTAAAATCACAGCAAAATGGAGTAATGATTGCAGATATGATATTAGCAAAGGGTAAGGGGAGGACTCCAGAGCAGTGCCAGGAAGCCAGCAGGGGTTGGAAACCGTGGCCTCCATGGGGAGAGGCCTTTCTCCAAATTGCAGTGAATTCCCTGGAAATTAGCAAGAGCCAGAGGGAAAGCTAATGTTCATTGCTGGCACTATAGGAAATGAAAATGTTGCTCTATCACACATGATTTGGACAAAGGTTTAGTCTGTTTGTTCAGAGCAAAGTGGCAACTGGGAGCAATTAAAAGCCAAGCCTGAGTTTGCAAGTGACTCACTCCCAACAATAGCAGTCAGATGTTCCCAAACACTTGATGCTTTAGGAATTTCTGGTTGGTTGATTGCATTGTCTTTGTTTGTTTGCTCGCTTATTTTCTTTGTGATTTTTTTTTCTTTTTTTTTGAGAGGGAAGTTAGTGGGACAAAGCCAGCAAAATGGAAAATTTCCACCCATTCCTAAGAGGACAGTATTAGGTCTAAGTCAAGAGGTCTGGCAAAACTTGTACATATAAATCTTTCCATGAAGTTGTCATGAGAAAGTGTGTCCTTAAGAACATGTACAGCATTTTAGAGGCATGGGTTTCTAAGGCAGTGGTGTGTATTTGGGATGAAGTCAGACTGTGAGCTTTTTTTGATAGTTTCTCTCCAAAGTGGAGAGAGCTGGTTGGAATTAGCATGAACCATAATGGTGAATGAGATAATATGAAGTCAGATGAAAAGAATCTTTCTCTCTTCATCAGCCCATCCCTATTTAATCCTCCTAACCAGATCCTACTCCACTTTAGGCTATACTTCCCAGGTCCTAACCAAAAAGAATGGAGTGAAACCAGAGCAAGATCACCCTGTAAGGGAGAATATTCATGTGTATTGCACATATGGTCATCTCCCATTGGACACATGCCACAGACATCACTAAGCCATCACGCACTCTTTCCCAATGAATCCAGAAACACGCTCAGAATCCTCAATAGAGGGTTCCAAAAATCACTACTAACCTTCAGAGAGGTCATACAAGGTACTAGCTACATGCTAGGGAAATTCCAGAAATTTAGGAGACTACTGAATACTTCTCACCAACAGGAAAGGAAGATGAACCATCAGAAGTCCAGGGCTTCTCTTTCCTCTCCTGCTTTACTCTTATGATTTTAGACAACAGCACTTCTTTGAGACTCAGTCTCTTCATGTATAAAATAGAAGTAACATCTAACATTTTTGCAAATGATGTAACAACCTTCAGTAGTTGAAGAATATTTTACGGGCCATGGGATGATATGATCGTGAAGTCTATTATTAGTATTAAAATCTGATAATCACTAAATCTCCATTGTCTGACCCACGGAGACAGCAGACTTGCTGGCAGACACACTTTTGGCCAAACTTCACTTACCTTGCCTTATACCACATTCTCTACTTTAGTTGTCCTCAAACTTGAATGGCCACCAGAATTACCTTTCAGGGGGCTTCTTCAGACACAGAGTGCTGTACCCCACCCCCAGAGTTCCTGATCCAGTCAGACTGAGGGGCTGGGGCCCAAGAATCTGAATTCTTTACAAGTTTCCTGGTGATGTTGATGTTGCAGGTCCCAGGTCAATACTTTGGGGACTTCTGCCTCTAAGATAATGTCTTTGAGGTGTCATCTGCAATGAATCCAAGTGAAGAGATCTTCCATCTTCCTGAGCTGCCACTACACAGACTACCTTCTGTGAGGCTTAGCCTCTTTATATTCTTTAGGAGCCTTTCTGGTATCTGTAGATACCTTGCCTTCCTAGAGAGACTGGGAAGTGCTCTGAGGCTTCAGATTTATGAGTATGTATATCTTTCTCTATTGCTAGTGACACTGGTCTAAGCACCCACCTTTTTATTGCCCCCAGAGTATACCCTTCAAAACATTTCCTGGGTGCTTCTAAAGATGCCCCAGGGTGCTGCTTACAGGATGTTAAGGAACAGCTCCCTATCATCCTTTCCCCCCTCACCATGACACCTGCCACCATACTGCTGCTGTGTCCTGGAGAGACTAACCTTCCACTGGACCCAGTACCCTTTGTTGGTGACACTGCTGCTACCATCACTCTGCCCTCAGGGCAGGAAACATGCCCTTAAATTCCAGGCACCTTTGACTTAAAAGCCCCATAACAAGGCCTAACCTTTCCTTAATTTTCTATAGTAATAAGCAATTGGAGGTCTGTCTAAAGGGTCCTACATATAGAAAAGAAGGAACTGCAGAGATTAATTTGGAATTATTAGCCCAGTCCCAGGCCCACACTGTGTAGTCCTGATGTTCCGACTTGCTCCCAACGAGTCTCCGTGTTGCGGAGTGCCGCCACAGTTTTCTTTGCAACTTGAACTCCTAGATCTCGAGAAAGACAGGCCATCTCCCCTCATTACAGTCTCTAACCCACCTCCGAAGTCCTCTGTATTTCTTGCCTCCACCTCTTACCAGGACTTTCTGAGAATGGAAACAGCCAGTTCATTCAAGGAAAGCCTTACTGCTACCCGAAAGGAATGGTCTGGTTCCAGGGCCCCAGTCATAATAATCCTACAATAGCTGGACATTAGTACATCCCTAACTATCTGTTATTTAGCCTTAAAAACTATATTTTTTCTTAAAGTATGAATGGCTCCATTCCTTTTTCAGTTTCCATTTACACAGAATTCAAAATACCGCAAGGTACAGTTTCACCCACAGTCGTCTTATTACAGACGTAGGAGAGAATTGGAAATATATTAATAAACAGATGCATATAAATGCATACTAATTTGACCTCTTGGTATCTACCTGAAGGTCACTGTGACCTGGGAAGCACATTCAGATCAGACCAGCAGAATTCTAGATTCTCCAGCCTCTCCTCTGCTTCTCATGTCATGTCTCTTCACATCTAGCCAACCCCCAACTGCATCAAGGTCCTTTGGCAGGAGATAAAAGTCCTTGAGTCTGTCTGTCCACACAATAGGCCAACCTTCTATCAATTCCCTCCCCTCCTGAATAATTCTGTGCTTTGCATCTGCCCATGTTTTTACCCAGGCACCTGCAGGTGCTTGCTTTGAAGGCCCTGCCTTGAGCGAAGATCACCAGTTTGAGACAACACAGTTTGTCCCCATTGCTCATTTGTTAAGATGAGCCCGTCCATCTGTCCCCATGCCACAGACCCTGGGTGGCAAAAAGTAATAAAAGGAAACCACTCTTTGACAGCCCTCCCGGCATAATGCCAGCATGAGCAGAAGTTATTATCTTGTAATGTCACTGCTATTTCCAATGGCCCCCAATGGATCCGCTGACTGGCGAGACTAAAGGGGAGACGCTGTTAACACAGCCCCTGTGCTTTGTTAGGAGCAGCATTGTGCAGGGCTTTCAGAGTGGCTTTTACTGCCTATTGATTGCTGTTTTGACTGCAAGTTGATGCCCCTTCTCCCATTGAGGTTGTCACTGGTGTATTTATTAAATAAATCCCATCTTGGGCCATGACCACTGCAGGGCTGACTTGGCTTCTGTGTTTCTTTGTAGACTGGGGAGAGAAATAGGCTAAAAGTGTGAAGACGTTCACCAGTCCCTGGTCTGCCACTAAATTGCTACACGACCTTGGAACAGTCCCTCCTCACCCCAGCCTCAAATCCTCCCTGTCTATCCCAGGTCTGCCCAAGAGGAGTCAGTGATTCCGTGATTCTTATTTCAAGACTTTCAACTCCCAGCCGGGGGGTGGGGGTGGGGTGGGCTACAGCATGAACTGCTTGAGAAGGCCCCCAAAATAGCAGCAAAGTAATTGCAATGTATATTCTAATAGCAGTAGCTGTAGTAACAGAGCTGCCCCCCGCCCTGGGTTTCCTCTTTAGGGGTGATATGCCAGAATGAGAAACAAAATTACTGTGTCTGTTCAGCAAATTCCTCCTGACAAAAATCTTTACGCGTTGACAAGAGTAATATACTGAAAATTAGTTTAGAAGTGTTTCAAGTTTCAAAAATCAATCAAAATCAAATTAGGTTCTGAAGACGCTGTCTGTCGAGTTTTAGGAAAAAATAAAGATTCGCTTCAGCAACTCAGGAAAGTGGCTTTGACCCCAAAGGGGTGACTCTCACACAGAAAGTGATTGTCCTTCCTTACATCTACCTGTTAGGCCCTCTCCAAGGACTTGGCTGTGTACCCCCGTGTTCTATCATCTTGGGCATTTGCATGTAAATACCTCACCAGCTGACCTACATTTTAATTCCATTTCTTTCCCTTCCATCTCCCAGCCCCCAAGGCCCCATCCAAAACCAAATGAAAAAAAAAAAAAAAAAAGAAAAATCAAAGAATTAGCCTTACCTCTCAGAATGGTAAAAAGGGTCTGGCAGTGGGGAGAAAAATTAATACCTGTAAACTCTCCTAGTTTGGTCTGATGGTCAAGTGAGAAAAAGCAGATGGTAGAAAAAGAGCCATGTTTAGGATGCAGGGATGCATGCCTCTTTGGGGGCACACAGGGAACAAGAGTTCTGGTTCCGTTTCATTTCTTCTTCAGATATGTGGCTCATAAATTTGGGTCTTCCAGCCTGGGAGGACACTCGTGATGATGTTGACACCTCTGCTCACGCCAGGCTGGCAGCTACTGTCACCACAAAGAGGCCCCCTGTCTTTTCTCTCCTGCTTGTCAATGCCTATTATCCATGAAGCTACCATCACTGACATGCCCCTTGAAAGGCACCAGGGCCTGGGCTTAGGGTGTTATGAGCCAGTGTTTCCAAGTCTGTCATCCTCTGTGTGGAGCAGAAAAAATGATCTTCATCTACTCTCTTCAGGCAGAGTCTCTAAACATCTCTGCTTAGACCTAGAATCCCTTTCTTTACAAATATGTTGTTAAAGCATTAAAGTCAGTTTCTGGCAAAATTCCTCTAATCATCAAGGGTTAGACCCAGACAAAGGGCTGACGGTGTGCGTGCGTGTGTGCGTGTGTGTGTGTGTGTCTGTGTGTGTGTGTACATACCTAAGAACTATACCTGATGCTGTGCTTTGGCATTAGTTCTCAACTAATCTCGAAGCTTATCTTTGGATATATTAGCATGGAGTATCTCCCCAGATCCCCAGTGTAAATGGGTGGGGGTATTTATCATTAAGTACCAAATGGGCATTTGGAAAATTCAACGTATATAGACAAAACTAAAAGTTACAATTAAGTCCCTGAATAAAATTGTTAAACTATTGTTATCTTTATGGTTGTTTTCTCTGCATATAATGCAAGCATGTTTTCCTTATCAAAATTCTTGTTAGTATAATCTGCTTTATAACCTTCTCCCCCTCTTTTTATTTTTTTACACTTAAGGTATACCATTGGAGGATTTTTCTTCTGTATGTTTTGCGATTTTCTTGTAAGGCATGATTTTTAATGGCTTCACAATATTCTATTGTGCTGATATATTCCAATGTTTAATTTTCTATTCTTTGACATTTAGGTTTTAAAAATCTTTAAATTGTAAATAATTATGCTGCAACAACCTTACACATTTGACACGTATTTTAAGAAATATTAGGCTATAGGGCTGCCTGGGTGGCTCAGTCATTTGAGCTTCTGACTTCAGCTCATATCATGATCTCACTTTTGTGGGTTTGAGCCCCGCGTCGGGCTCTGTGCTGACAGCTCAGAGCCTGGAGCCTGCTTTGGATTCTGTGTCTCTCTCTGCCCCTCTCCTACTCATGCTCTGTCCCTGTCTCTTAAAAAAATAAAATAAAAAACATTAAAATTTTTTTAAAAAAAGAAATATTAGGCTATATATGTATACATGTATATGTGTATACACACACATATATCTATGTTGTGTCTATTCTCTATTATCTATATCAATGCCATTCAGGCAAGTGCCATTTCCATAGCATTCTTCCTTTTCTCACTTTGAGGTACTTCTTGAAAGCAATGAAAAAAAGGAATGCTTCATTCAATTCTAATAGGTTTTCAAAAATAAATTACTTTGGGGTCAAATTATATAAATAGGATAAGACTACAATTTTCCTAAAATTAAAAACCAGGAAACATTTTGATTCCTCCATCTCCTTCTTTCCTGACACCCAATGAATCATTAAGTGTTGTCTATATTATGGTCATAGTGTATTCGTTAAACCTTCCTTTTTCTCCAACCCATCTGGCACTGTTACTTGCTCTCCTAAGCTATCTAAATTGCTCCTTGTAAGGGCTCAATGCCTACAATCTCTCTTTTTAATCTAACATTTCTCATGGGTTTTCTGTGAAACACTGGTCCCCACGGGATACGTGATGAGAGAAATTCCATAACAAATAACATTATAAAAACTCACCTACTTTTTTCTATTCTCTTTCTTGGAGAGCATATCAGTGTATTAGATATTCTGAGAAGTCCTATAATTAAACAATCAAAAGAAAAAATAAATAAAAATCTTAATTAGCTTGATGAGAACTAAAATTTACTAACCTTAATTCATTTTTTTAAAAAAACACATTTGTTGCATAATTATAGCGTGTGATAGTCGTGTGGGGGGGTTATGTATGTGTGAGAATAGCTTTCTTTTTTCTAAGACAGAGAGTGTGTGTGAGAAGGGGAGAGGGGCAGAGGGAGAGACAATCTTAAGCAGGTTTCATGCTCAGTGCAGAGCCTGAGGCAGGGCTCAGTCCCACAACCCTGGGATCATTACCTGAGCCAAAATCAAGAGTCCACATTCAACTGACTGAGCCACTCAGGCGCCCCCATGAGTACCTTTTAATAACTCGGTGAACTTGTGCCTAAAGAATATACTTTGGGGATTACTTTTATGTTGCATCTTTCACGTAGCTGGTGAAGTAACTTTCTAAACACTAGATATAATTATACTTCTAAACTTTCAAAAGAAACTTAAAAGAGAGTTAAACTCTTAAAACTCTTAACAAGATAGTTCTCCAGGATAATATAAATTCCCTATCCCTGCCATGGCTTTTGAGACCCTTCATAGTTTGTCTTAACCACAGTTTCCCAGTCTCCAATTGCTCTCATGAATCACTAGAAAATCTAAGCATATCAAAATTTTCTATCTTATCTGAAAGTGCCATTGATTTTCATCTTTTCATGCCTTGATTTCTACTGTTTGTTTTGTTGACGTTCTCTAGTGGTGACCATTTGATTTACCTCCAATAGCAAGTCCCAGAATCTTGCAAAATCTTGCCCACCTTCTCCAGTGGCCACTTCTTTCTTATCTTTCAAATTCCCAACTAAAATGGCCTATCTATAAAACATTTTCTCATGCTGTCTACTCATTCTTTTTTAATAGCCTCCAAGATTGGCAGGCTAGTGGCCATCATCCTCTTTTTTTATGATGAGGAAACAGGTCTGAGGAGGGATTTGCTGAAATGATGGGCCTAAGCAGGGAGAATCACACATTTACCTGTTTGTATAGTTGTGGGTTCTCTGCATACACTATGGTCTTTGGTGAACCTAATTATATGTCAAGGAGACCATAGATCAGAGAATGGAGGAGGTGAGGACGTGACTGTCTACAGCCTTCCTGGAATCCCAAAGAGGATGAACACATAGCTGAGACATGGAAGGCTTTAGCTAAATCCTGAGGTTGTTAGTGACATCAGAATTGTGCCTGGCATGCTCCGTTCAGATTTCAGGGATTTAGGTTTTAATTGGCAAAGGAAGTTGTTTAAACCCAGGAAATGGGAAGGGAAAAACAGAGAGAAAGCCAGCTAATCAGAAGCTATTAAGCTCATAAAAAAGTGTTGGCTTGAGTTACAGTTTGAGGGGGAAATGTTAGTTGCAGCTCACTATTCAATAACTATTGGCCTTTTGGGTCTCCAAATTAGCTGTTGACTGACTCTTTTAAGCCAAGAATTAAAATGTCCAGGCTCTGACAAGCTGTGATGATCCTGGGGTAGGCTTGATAAATACTGTTTTTAATAGCCTACATTTTATTGACACATAATAATATGTTGAATGATTTTGCATCTTTCTGCTTGTTTTCTGGGATACCTATGATTATACCCATTTTTGGAGAGTGGAAAAATGAAATACATCCACAGAAAGTAATTTTCCATAGTGTTAGGACTTGAACCCACATGTTCTAAATTCTAGTGATGCAAAGAGGACTCTCTTAGCAGGGTCGGAGTTAAGAAATTATGAGTCGGCAGCTATTTCTCAGTTTTTACAGCTTCTCAGTTATTGACGAAGAAGAGGCATCCAGGAGACAGAGGAAGAGGAGGTGGGGGGATGCAGTTTCTACTGGAAGTTTGGAAAGAAGTTTTACAGACATGACCTTATGGGTAGAGGGCAGGGAGTAGAGTCTGTTTCCCTGGCTCACTGTCTCCCCTTTTCTAACTCTTGAATCTTGCATTCTATTATCAGGAATGATGGTATTATCTATGTTATCTGCACAGTGGTCTAATCTTTTCCAGCCCCAGGTGCTGACATGGATTGTGCTGGAACATATTGGAAAGGGTTTGATGTAAGACTTTAATAGTTATTAACTATAAGTAGCTAGATTAAAAATAGATAAATGATGATACACATTCTCCATTTAAACTGCAAAGAGTGTTATATGTGTTCATTATCCAATTACTGATTTCACAAACATTTATTAGAATTTTACTCCATGTCAGACACTCAGTGCAAAGCTCTGAGGTATATGAAAAAGTCCAAGTTCTCTGCATTGAAGGAGCACAGTCTCTAGCAGACAAGTAGTAAGGCAGGTCTTAACTTCTTGGAGGGATTTCTGATACTCTTCAATAGATAATAAAAGTGAAGAGTTTTCCTGTCTTCCTAGGCGCACACGCATACATACACACACATTTTCAACGATGGGAAGGGAATATCAGCACCTCTTCAGACCTCTAATAGCCATAAACCTTAGGCTAAAATATTCTGGAATCAAGAGCATGATTGTAATAAATAAATGTTTATTGAACTTCGAGCACATTCAGGGCAGTGGAAATAAAAGGGAATGTTCCAATGGCAGTCAGCAACCGCCATCACTACTACCCCTTCTAAGTTTCTGAAGGGGAAGCCAAATGGTATCTCTTAGAACCTCCATGCCCAGTATGATTCTAGGTTACAGTTTGACAAGGGAAGATACTAGATTTGGAAAGCAGAAAGGAAAGAAGAAGCCATGATCACCTGGGATAGTTGTAGCCATATATGTTGGGATGGCATGAGATTTACAGTGGTTTGCCAGAAAGCTCTTAAAGATTACATACTCTGGGGGCGCCTGGGTGGCTTAGTCGGTTAAGCGTCCGACTTTCGCTTAGGTCATGATCTCGCAGTTCGTTGGTTCGAGCCCCGCGTCGGGCTCTGTGCTGACTGCCAGCTCAGAGCCTGGAGCCTGTTTCAGAGTCTGTGTCTCCCTCTCTCTCTGACCCTCCCCTGCTCATGCTGCTCTCTCTCTCTCTCCTAGAAATAAATAAAAAAAAAAATTAAAAAAAAAGATTACATACTCTGACTACTGCAAACTGAGATGGCAAGGACTACCCAAAGATTCTTCTGAATTTTAATAGTGTCATGGATAATGTTTGAAAACCACCCACTTCTGTGTTTCAGCATGAGTTCTTCTGTAGCAATTTCCTAACTTTTCTTCCCTTAGCTTCCAGTGGTTGGATAACACCCCCCGCTTTTCCATATTCAGCCATTCTTCAGTAGAAGACATAGAATGGCTTGTTTCTTGATGGAACTCTGACTTACATAAGGAGGAAGGTATGGTCTCTTTTCTGTTCTCCAGGGTGCAAACTTTTTTTTCTGTAGAGAGCCACATAGCAACTCTGACTTTGCAGGGTAGTCTGTCCTACCATTGTATTGCAAAAACAGCCATAGAAAATACATAAACATGTTAGTGTGCCTGTGTTCTGATGAAGCTTTCTTACAAAACCAGGTAGCAGGCAAGATTCAGCCCATGGACTATGATTTGCCAACCTCTGCTTTAGAGGACTGAGTTATTTATATGTCCCAGTTCATGACTTAAGGTCTTCTTTGATGTATGCAAAACTCTTTGCTTGATTTATTTTTAATATACATAATCCTCACATATCTATTCTACCCTTCTATTTCTCTCTCGACTCTGATAGAAAGATAGATGGGTGGATGGATAGATAGATAGGTACATAGAAAAAATATACATATATCCATTTGCATATATTCAACATATATTTTCTTTTGTGTGTATTTCTGCAAAATGTGTATTGTTTTATTGTACACATTTTAACTTTGAATGGATTTAAATTTTGTCATGTTTGCTTTCTTCTTCATATAGTATTGTGTTTTTTTTTTTTAATTTTTATTTATTTCTAGGAGAGAGAGAGAGACAGCGTGAGCAGGGGAGGGTCAGAGAGAGAGGGAGATACAGACTCTGAAATAGGCTCCAGGTTCTGGGCTGGCAGTCAGCACAGAGCCCGATGCAGGGCTCGAACCCACGAACCGCGAGATCATGACCTAAGCGAAAGTCGGACTCTTAAACGACTAAGCCACCCAGGCGCCCCGAGTACTGTGTCTTTAATAGTCCTTTTTATGATTCTACACATAACTTTTTAAAAAGTTTTTATTTTAATTCAAGTTAGTTAACATACAGTGTTAATTTCAGGTGTTCAATATAGTGATTCAACAATTCCATACCTTAATCCCTTTTGCCGTTTAACCCATCACCCCTTCCTAACTTCCCTCTGGTAATCATCTATTTGATCTCTATAGTTAAGAGTCCTTTTCTTGGTTTGTTTCTCTCTCTCTCTTTCCCCTTTGCTCATTTGTTTTGTTCAACATCACATATGACTGAAATCATATGATGTTTGTCTTTCTCTGACTGACTGACTTCACTTAGGATTATACTGTCTAGCTCCACCCATGTTGTTGCAAATGGCAAGATTTCATTCTTTTTTTATGGCTGAATAATATTCCGTTGTGTGTGTGTGTGTGTGTGTGTGTGTGTGTGTATACACCACATCTTGTTTATCCATTCATCAGTTGATGAACACTTGGGCTGCTTCCATATCTTTGCTATTATAAATAATGCTGCTATAAATATAGGGGTGTATGTATCCCTTTGAATTAGTTTTTGTTTATTATTATGTTTATTATTATTTATTTGGGTAAATACCCAGTAGTGTGATTGCTGGATCATACAGTAGTTCTATTTTTAACAGTTTGAGGAACACCCATACTGTTCTCCACAGTGGTTCCATCAGTTTGCATTCCCACTAACAGTACAAGAGGGTTCCTTTTTCTACACATCCTCCCAAATACCTCTTTTTTCTTGTGTTGTTGATTTTAGCCATTCTGACAGGTGTGAGGTGATCTCACATTGTAGTTTTGATTTGCATTTCCCTGATAATGAGTAATGATGAGCATCTTTCTTTTTAAATTTTTTTTTTTTGATGTTTTATTTATTTCTAGGAGAGAGAGACAGCGTGAGCAGGGGAGGGTCAGAGAGAGAGGGAGTCACAGACTCTGAAACAGGCTCCAGGCCCTGAGCTGGCAGTCAGCACAGAGCCCGATGCGGGGCTCGAACCCACGAACCACAAGATCATGAACTAAGCGAAAGTCGGACGCTTAACCAACTAAGCCACCCAGGCGCCCCGATGAGCATCTTTTCATAGGTCGAACATCTGGATGTCTTTTTTGGAAATATGTCTGTTCATGTCTCCTGCCCATTTTTTAATTGGATCATTTGTTTTGGGGGTGCTGAGTTTTTAAGTTCCTCATTTATTTTTAAGAGGGAGAGAGAAGGGGACGGTGGGCGGGGGGGTGGGGGAGAGACAGAGAGAGAGTGAGGGAGAGAGAATCCCAAACAGCTTCATGCTCAGCACAGACTCACATAACTGTGAGATCATGACCTGAACCAAAATCAAGAATCAGACACTTAATTGACTGAACCACCCAAGTGCCCCTGAGTTTTTAAGTTTTTAAATATTTCTTTGATACTAACCCAACCCTTTATCAGATATGTCATTTGCAAATATCTTCTCCCATTTGGTAGGTTGCTTTTTAGTTTATTGGCTGCTTCTTTTGCTGTGCAGAAGCTTTTTATTTTGATATAGTCTCAATAGTTTATTTTTGCTTTTGTTGCCCTTGTCTCAGGAGACATATCTAGAAAAATGTTGCTACAGCTAATATTAGAGAAGTTACTGCCTGTATTCTAGGATTTTTATGGTTTCAGGTCTGACATTTAGGTCTTTAATCCATTTAGAATTTATTTTTGCATATGATATGAGGAAACGGTCTAGTTTCATTCTTTTGCATGTTGCTGTCCAGTTTTCCCAGCACCATTTGTTGAGCATATGATCTTTTTCCCATTGGATATCCCTTCCTCCTTTGTCAAAGGTTAATTGGCCATGTCACTGTGGGTTTATTTCTGGATTTTCTGTTCTGTGTCAGTGATCTACATGTCCATTTTTGTGCCAGTTACCATACAGTTTTGAAGACTATAGCTTTGTAATATAACCTGAAGTCTGGAATTGTGATGCCTTCAGCTTTGCTTTTCTTTTTCAAGATTGCTTTGGTTATTTGGGGCCTTTTCTGGTTCCATACAAATTTTAGGATTATTTGTTCTAGATCTGTGAAAAGTGTTGTTGGTATTTTGATAGGGGTTGCATGGGATGTGTAGATTGCTTTGAGTAGTAAATAGAAATGTTAACAATATATTGTCTTCCAAACCATAAGTATGGATTTTTTTTTTCATTTTGTTATATCATCTTCAGTTTTTTTCATCAGTATTTTATAGTTTTCAGAATATAGATCTTTCACATCTTTAGTTGGCTTCTTTCTAGGTATCTCTTTACTTTTGGTGCTTTAATAGTCTTTAATAGCCTTTCTTATTGTAATGTGTCCATCTATTTCACTAATTTTAACTGACAAATAATACTCCATGGTGGGGGTGGTAGATGTTAGTAATGTCCAGCAGCAGGTTCTTATTCCCTGGGTCATCAGTGATCACTGCTGCCCTGAAGAGTTTGTCTGGATACTCACTGTACCCTTCAGGAGAGAGAAGTAAATTTCTGTTTGTGCTTATTTATTACTGTGACATTACCTATCCTATCCTAGTATGTTGCTTCTAAGTACTGAATAAGTATACATGGTACATGTCCAAATCATGACACCAATCTACTGTCCTGTCAGTGGATCACTACATTCTTAGAAAACATAACACAGTGATTAAAGTCATAAGTTTCTGGAACATAAGTTCCTGGATTCAAAACCTGGTACTGTAATTTACTAAATAGGTAATTCAAGGCAAGTTGTTCATTTGTTTGTTTGTTTTACACCTTTTTTGCCTTTGATTTTTCATCTATAATATGGGGACGGTGCTAATACATACTTTACCACACTATCATTAAGATTAGATTATTAGAGGGGCACCTGGGTGGCTCATTGATTGTGCGTCCCGCTCTTGATTTTGGCTCAGGTCATAATCTCACAGTCATGGCCCTGCACTGGGAATGGAGCCTGCTTGGGATTCTCTCTCTTTCTCTTTCTCTCTCTCTCTCTCTCTCTCTCTCTCTCTCTCTCTCTCTCTCTGTCCCTCCCCTACTCACTCGTACTCTCTCTCTTTCTCAAGAAGAAAAAAAGAATAAAAAAGCTTACGTTATTAGAATTGTATTTTTTAAATGGAAAATACTTTTTAGCATTGAAAAAGTACTCCATAGGTATTTTTAAATAAAAAAGATAAACCACTTTTTGCTAAAATTTTCAAATACAGGATTTAACATCTAGAGCCTTTCCATTGTCAATGCTTCATGCTTGGAGGAGGTGGGGAGAACAGGTAGTGTTGCCCCACATTTGCAGAAAAGGAAATCAAGACTCAGGTAAAATCATTTCTCTCAGGTCATGGTGCTCATCATAACAGAGCAAGATTCATACCTGTGTCTTCTCGCTCAAAGAGAGTAACTCCTTGGCTTCTTTGGCCCATGGCAATAGGGAACTCTGTGTGTGGAAACAAGCCATCCAGCAGAATGCATTGTGATGGGTATTAACACAGGAGCTCCAAAAGGAAGACATGCTGAATTCTAACCAGGCAGGAGGAAAAAGGAAGTGGGGGGAGGAGAGAATGAAAGACAGGAGTGTGGGAGGGCAGAAACTGCCGGTGAGGTGAGAAGAGACATTTCCCCACGGATAGAGGAAAGGAAGGTTAAAGGCATATTGATCTTGAGTGGGAAAACATTCTCCCGACTTTTCATCCTGCTTTCAGATCATCTGGCATCAAAAAAGGGTCTTTTACTGAGCTCAGCTTTGGAGATGGCGTGAGAGATACAACAGAGGAACAACCATATGCTGACATGGAGGGCACAAGAGTGGTTTTTGATGATACGAGCTGAGCTGCAAAGTAGAAGCAATGTGGGACCTGATCAAACATGCATCCAGTGATGGGCAAGTAGCAGCCAAGTGCAGGCATCCTCTCAAAAACATAATCTATTTCCTGACCTGAAAGGAAGCTGACTTTCTTTTCAAAAGAACTTGCAGAACTACCCAGGTCATACCCAGGGGGGCAGCAGAGCGTGTTACAATTTCCAAGGTGCTTCCTCAACAATTACCTCATAGGATTCTCAAAGCTCCACTGTGAGAGTAAAAGGGGCACCATTTATGATTCTCGTTTTACAGGTGATGAAACTGAATATGAGAAAAGGCAAGGACACAGGACCTGGGAAACAGGGGAGGAGGTAGGAGCATATCATGGCTTCCCCATAATTGCCCAATTATCTTCGCACCAAAGCACATTATGTCTGGCCAAACTGACATTTCATAAAATTGAGTTGATGGCATCCCTATATGCATATATATGAACGTATCTATCAATAGAACTCAATTATATATTCATACATCTTCATTTCCCATCCATGTCTATATTCTATCATCTATAATCAGTTCCTATACCTATTAATATTTTTATAAGTATCTGATTCAATTTATCTATATAATTGATCTTATACTTCCTGACTGGTCATCTGTATACAGATACACTGGTATGATGTATGTAAGATTAATTACACCATGGCAGAAAGCTCATGAACATTGAAGATATAAATGCACACTTATATATCTTGTATTCGTTATTTGCATTATCTTACTAATTTCTTTAATCTCTCTGAACCTCCATTTTGTGCCTTGTCAAGTAGAGATAGAAACGTCCACCTCCCAGTTCTGTGAGAGCTGTAATAAGACATTGGTTGTAAGGTATATAGTGCCTGGTCCGGAGAAGTCTCACAGATAGTTCATGCTTGCTTGCTTTCCCCAGACCCTTCCATTCCCTTCTTACTATCTAGCTTCTTTTCTAATTCTACTTGGTCTCCATTTACCTTTTCTGTGAACCTCAATGTCATCCATCATGTGAGTGGATTATTTGTGCATTTGACACATGGTTCCAAAGATTATCGATTTTGGATCAGATGCTCTGGCTTGGCAATCTGGCTGTAAGATTTTTCAGGTAGAGCTTCTCATTTATCGTTTAAGAAAGCAAGACATAATTCTTTATCCAGTCTTCTGAATCATCTGAAGGTCTTTGCATACAGCATTGCTCATAATTGGTGCCAAGTAAATATTTGATAAATTAGATAGTTCCAAAGTAGCACTCTTGAGCCTGGGAGAGTTTGAGAGTGGAAGCACAAAGGAGATGATCCTCTGTGTACATTAAAAAAAAACTAGGATAGCAGAGACCTCTGCTGTTTTAACAAGAAATTCACTTATTCTTTTAGTCTGTTCTTATTGAGCAACAAACCTGTGTTATGGGATTTGTGCTGAATATGTGCTGGGATTACACAAATGCATCAGACACATGCATGCAGTCTGGAAAAGGAAAGAAACAATTTCATTCTAATGTGATCACTGTGATGGGGGGTGGCTGGTGAGCTTTGGGAGCACAGAGATGGTAGACATTTGACACCTGTCTTTGCCAGTTGTCTAGCAATTTTTTGTCCCTTCATCTGGTAATAGCACCCCCTTAGTGTGAAGAGCTGAATATTGATCACTCTCTGCAGTTCATGGCATTCATTGACCAGGTCTGGCTAACTACAAACCCCTCTCCTTGGCCATAGTCTTGGACTCCAAAATGGATATGTGATCCAAGGTGGTCCAATTAGAGTCGTTCCTTGAGAATTTATTAGAAGCTGATAGAAGATCTCTCTATCCTATACATGACTACTGACTTAATATAAGCTGAGAGATAGATGTTGTTTGCCAATTCCCTCTCCCTCTATCAGTTGCAAAGAAAACTCTTTGAGGTATAAGAAAAAAGAAGTCAAACCATATGGTGATACAGGTAATGGAGACAAAGGAAAAACAGATTCTGGATAATTTTTAAGTACCTAGTGCTCCCTGGGGCCATCAGTACCTTTGGAGTTCCAATTATAGGAGCTAATAAATTTCTCATTTTTGCTCAAAGTTAGAATTTTTATACAGACTTTTTCATACAGTCATTTTGTCACTCTAAATCTGTATACATTTTATAAAATATCAAAAACATTTTGTGCATGTCTTCTTGTGTGAGTCTCAGGACAATATTGTGAGATAGTTTGCTGTTGTTTTATGGTTTCCCCTGGTGAGAAAACTAACATTAAAAAAAAGTGATGTGGCTGAGGTTGATCAACTGAGTTGTGAGTAAGGCTGAGAGAGTAATTAAACTTTCTGATATTTAGGGCCAAGTTCTCACCACATTTATCCTAAGGTCTGATTATCAGACCACACATTAGAGTGTTCAGTCCTGACTCTAATTGGCAATATGAAGCCTATCACAAAATCCTACCATTCCATGTCCAGCAAGGTTGGGATAGAGTTCACTCAGTCCTTCAACATTACTGACTATATGTGAGTTTAATTGTGTGTGTGTGTGTGTGTGTGTGTGTGTACGTACATACTATATCTATCACTCTTACCCAGAAAATTTGATTAAGAAATATATTTGCAGGTGTTGATCAGAGTTCCCTGGATAGGTTACTATGCAAATACCACTTAGTAAGATAGTACATTACATTATATTACATTAACTTAGGCATGGTGCTATGCTTGAAATATAAAAGAAGGACATTGGTTTCAGCAATATATTCTAAAAGTTTAGTGAGTCACTTGTTTCTGGGCATTGCAGTCTCTGAATTCCTGGGCATCCTTGTGGTAGGTACATGGCCAGACTATGCCTGACCTCTGTTGAAAAGAAGCCAATTACTTGACTGCAAATGAGGTCAAAGTACTTTTAACTGACCTCGGTCCTGGAAGGTAGCTCGTTGAAAAGCTTGTTACTGATCTATTCTTCCAAATATTCTCATATCTTTTATTAATTAGATTGTCAGAATCTTGTTAATTTAGATACCATCTACACAAATTACTGCTGTTATGTGGATGTGGACAGAGTATTTGCTGGTTTGTTTGGTAGTTGTAAGGCAAGTGTATAAAAAAGAAATACTCTTGGAAAGATTGATTTCTTTTTTTTCCTAGCCAAAACCTTGTGTAAGCCATCCTTTAAATTGCTGTTCATTGACTCATTTGAACTGTCCACATGATAACAACTATCTAAAATTGAAGACGAGAAAAAGTTTGTGTTCTCTCAAGAATGGGTATGTGACAAGCCAAATTGTACCTGTTCTGTAACACCTTCGTTAAAGTTAATAACAGCCCAAATTTAATGGTAAATCATAGACTTTTTCCTAAGGTTATTTCTTCAACAATTATTATACCAAAACCATCACCCACTGAATGATAACTGTCTGCCAAATTGCTTCCATTCTTTATTCCATTTATCTTCCCAATGCAAGTTTTATATTTGCCTTTTTATTTTACACTTTAATCAAAATGTATACATGCCCAGGGTATAAAAAATCATTAGAAAGTTTTTAAAAAATTTTTAATGTTTATTTATTTTTGAGACAGAGACAGAGCACAGGCAGGGGAGAGGCAGACAGGGGGGGAGACACAGAATCTGAAGCAGCCTCCAGGCTCTGAGCCATCAGCACAGAGCCTGAATCGGCACTCAAAATCACAAACTGCGAGATCATGACCTGGGCTGAAGTTGGACGCTTAACTGACTGAGCCACCCAGGTGGCCCCGTTAGAAAGTTTTATAATAAACAGTCACACACCCAATTTTTCATTTTTCTTGCTCAAAAGAAAATTCATTCCTTAGAATCAATGTTAGCATTATTTTCTAGTATGTAGCGCTGTATTTTTAAAGATTATGTGCTTAGTAATACTGTTTGCTTTTTCAGCTTTAAGCATTATTTTTCCCATACTTCTGTCTTTCCATAAGCAAACATGATTATAATAATTTTAATTTAAGTTAAACATCTGTGTTAGTGTTATATTTATATAAATGAATGTGAAATTTGTTCTTCCTTTCTCGCATATTTTCAGGGTGTAGTTTTACTAGAGTTAGTAATCACCTATCTTTACTTTCATAACATTCTATAAGCTTGACATCGTTGTTACATTAATATGTTCTAATTCTTGTTGCTTTTTATAGATGATCTTTCCCACTCAAAGTGAAAGTTTTTATAATCTTCTATTTGCTCTTGATAATGATGAAGTTATGAGAGTTTATGATTATGTGGCTTTTGTGGGGGTCTTTTTAAAAAAATATGGTCACTTATTGGGAACTTTCAAACTTTTATTTTATTTTTTAAAAATTTTTTAATGTTTTATTTACTTCTGAGAGAGAGAGAGAGAGACAGCATGAGCAGGGGAGGGTCAGAGAAAGAGGGAGATACTGAATCTGAAACAGGCTCCAGGCTCTGAGCTAACTGTCAGCACAGAGCCTGATGCGGGGCTTGAACCCACGAACAGTGAGATCATGACCTGAGCCGAAGTCGGACGCTTAATCAACTGAGCCACCCAGGTGCCCCCAAACTTTTATTTTTTAATTTAAGGAATTTTCTTTAAAAAATAGAATTTCTATTATTGGTACATAGTTCTTCCTAAATTGGTTCTTAATGTTCTTATCTTTTATCTCCTGCCATAACCATTAGGTCCAATCAAGAGGCAGAAATCACACAGTAGTTTTAACAGAGAAAGTTTAATATAAAGAATTCTTAATTACAACATGCCATTGCAGTAATGGGGAATTGACCAGAAGAAGGAAAGACAATTCTAAAAAATTTGGGTATAGCAGATACAAGTTAGGGACCTCTTTTCCTAGTGGTAGGATGGCAGAAGGAGGATGCCGGCATACCTCCTGTAGCCCCAGGGTAGGTCGTAGCTCTCCTTGGAAAGGATGTGCCACAGTTCAGTGGATAATAGGGAAATTCACTGAAGTGCGTCACCAGCAGGACTCATCCAAGCCTGTCCTCTGGAGTACCAGGGGAAGCCTTCTATGGGGGGTGGGGGGGAAAGGGAGGAGTGGCCTAAGAACACATCACAAAACCAAACAAGAGGGCCCTGGGGGTGGGAGCTGATGGACTGCTGACCACGGGGTTCTGCTGGCTACTAAGCTCTACAGGAAGCGGGTACTGCTGAAACTGTGTGCCCACAGGAGCCTGGGATAGGAGCAAACTAGAACCCAGAAGTTTATTTATTTATTTGTCTATATCATGGTTGCTTCTCAGTTTTGCAGTTATGATTAAAGCTGCTATAAACACCCATGTGCAGGTTTTTGTGTGGACATAGTTTTCAACTCCTTTGGATAAGTACCAAGTGGAGTGATTGTTAGATCCTATGATGATTAGAGTGTGTTTAGTTTTGATACAGCCAGACTGTCTTTAAAAGTGGCCATGCCATTTTGCATTCCCACCAGCAATAAAGGAGAATTTCTGTTGCTCCAAGTCCCCAACAGCATTCAACATTGCCAGGGTTCCAGATTTGGGCCATTCTAACAGTCAGGTAGTGGCATCATATTGTTGTTTTCATTTGCATTTCCCTGATGAAATATGATGTGGAACATCTTTTCATAAACTTATTTGCCGTTTTTGATCTTCTTTGGTGAGGTCTCTTTTCAGGTCTTTGGATCATTTTTAAATCAGCTTCATTGTTTACTTATTGATGAACTGTAAGTGTTCTTTGTATACTTTGGATAACAGTTTTAACAGAGAGGTGTTTTGCAAATACTTTCTCTCAGCATGTCTTTTTTTTTTTTTTCCCATTTTCTTGACAGTATCTTTTGCAGGGCAGACCTACACACTTTTTATTTTTTTGTCTCCTACTCTGTGAATATTTTTTCAATGTTATCTTATAACTCTTTTATTGGATATGTGTATCCATAATTTATAAGACTTATTCTTGTTATCCACTGACATCTTTTTTATAATACTCTTTCCCTTTTTTACAGATACAACATCTAGCTTATATTATTAATGAGCTTTGGTTCTGAAGTTTTATTCTATTCCCTGTCTTGTATATTCTCTCCTGGTTTTCCCATTCCTATTTATTTGTTTCAGATTTTCTTCCTTGTTTTAGAAGCTTCTCTGAATTGTCAGTTGATCCTTTACTACCTGTTATTCTTCTAGACACATAAAACATAAGCTTTATATATGTGGGAGAAGCTTGTCATTGGGCTTTAGATCAGACTGAAAGGGTGAGGGTCACTAATTTTATTGATTGGTCACAAAACCCATATTTGAAATTCCTTTTTCAAGAATCACTCAGCTTCCCTTTGATCTCCTGTCCTTGGTCTGGGTGCACAACCTCTGACTGATAAAATCTCGAGGAAGGGAGTAATGTTCAGCTCCTTTGTACACAGACATTCAGTCAGCCTCCCAATTTTCCCCAGCCTCTGTGTTACCTGTTGACTATCTATGGACTTCTTAGGACTAATTGGTTTGCTTTTCATCAGTGTCTCCCTCTGCAGGCTCATTTTGTAATTCTGTTCTTTATTGACTCTTCCATCTTCAATTTCTGAAACTTGTTGAAGTCTCTCACAGAGTACCAATCTCTTCCTCAATACTCTTAGTTCTTATGGATGTGTGTGTGTGTGTGTGTGTGTGTTCCTTTACTCTCCACTAGAGAGACCCATTTTGGAGGGGATAAAGATAAATGGACTCTCTTACTGTATTTCACCTTCTAACTTATAGCCTTGTTCAATCATTTATGGAAGCTCAAATTCTTCTTAGGAATGATGGATCACAACTCATAGTTTTAAGGTTTCATATTGAGGAAATGATGCTGTGGGACGGTAAGAAAGAATAAGTGAATGATAAACTGAGTGAGTGAATGAGGAAACAAATGGAACAAGAAAGAAATGATTTATTAGTGGACAGCAGGTTGTGGTGAAAAGTACACCAGGCTGGCAGAATATCTGTACCAGGTTTGTGTCTCACTTGCTGTAAGTCCCAGGCAAGTCATCTCACCAAATTGATCCGAATCTCCAATGTACAATGGATCAGGTAAGGTTGGGAGAAGAAATATGAAGAATCCTTCAGGACTTAAACACATCAGCGGTACCTTATTCTGTATCTTTATTTAAAAGCTAACAGATTAAAATCTAGGGAACCCCTGGATTTCCTTAGATTACTAGCTTTCAACTATTAGGGTGACAAAGACTCCAATGACAACCTTATCTTCATTTTTTTTTTCCTTAGAGTAGTGTACACATGCAGACATGCAATACGTGTGCAATTTCAGAGGCTTCTCAGGCCTCCTGAAATTCACATGAGGGTCCCATTAGAGTAATGTTGATCTTAGAACCTTCATCCTGCTCCAAAGTGAGCTCAGGTCTTTGCCTTCTTGAAGGGACTGCTGATGTGTTTTCCTTAGGAATTTGAGACTTCTCAGAACACAGCTAGAAAATTGTGAAGAACATTTTCCTTACATGCAAACCTTGTCATTCAGGTGAGCCAATTTTCTCTTTGTAAATCAGGACATTTGCAAATGTTTCATTAGCTTTGGCCCAGATAGCTCTGTAACAAATGTGTTTGCTGTACGGTGCAGATGATGTATCAGCACAAACAGCTCACTGGGTCTCCATTAATTATAAAGGGAGAATGAGGGACTATTTAAATGGAGGTACAGAAATTCCATTTGGGGGTATATTTGCCTGGGAAAGGAAAACACTCCCACGTTGCAAGAATCATATATGCGTTCTGATATATTTCATTTCAGCAACCATGACACTGAATCATTCATTCTTTCTTTCATTTATTTACTGTTTATTGAATAGTAGGCAAGGATGCTAGATGCTGGAGATAAAATAATAAACAAAAGACATACAGCCTCTGCCCTCATGAAACAAACTTGTGGAGGCTACAGTAATAAAATAATCGCAAATAGCAATATAAAATTACCTTTAGTATCAGAAGCCATGAGGATAAATAAAGGGGTGCAGGAGAGTGCTGCTCTAGCAAGGAGCAGTCAAGGAAATGTTCCCAAAGGGAGTGACCCTAAAGGTGAATGCTTAAGGATAAGTAGGAAGCAGGCTAGCTGAACAGAGGGAGTAAAGAGTAACAATGCCCTCGACTGAAGCATGTGTGCAATTATTTGCTGAACAGAAGAAGTCCAGTGTGGAAGGAGTACAAACAGAGTAGAATGAGAAGAGCCTAAAGAAATACGTGGGTCACTCATGGGAGTCCTGTGATCATCTGAAAAATTTGGTTTTTATTTCGAGGGCAACAATAAGCCTATGGGAAGTTGAAGGGACCCAGAGAAATTAATCAGAAACCCATGCAAAGAACTTCAGACTAAGAACTGGTATGTGAAAAGCATTTATTCCATTAGATCAGGGAAAGGTAAATTTTTGCAAAAAGATTGAAATGACATTAGGCTTTGTGTGCGAATCTTTGTCATGTTTACTCTTTTTTAAAGTTTATTTATTTTGAGGGGGGAGAGGCAGAGAGAGAGGGATAGGCAGAGAATCCCAAGCAGGTTCTGCACTGTCAGTGTGGAGCCCAATGAGGGACTCAAACTCAAAAACAGTAAGATCATGATCTGAGCCAAAATCAAGAGTTGGGTGCTTAACCTACCCAGCCACCCAGGCAACCCCCGCCACATTTAGTTAAAGATAGATGGATGGATGGATGGATGGATGGATGGATGGATGGATGGATGGATGTATGGATGGATAGATAGATAGATAGATAGATAGATAGATAGATAGATAGATAAACAAAAAACAAAACAGAACAGAAACATTAAAAATGTAATTCCAATCTTAGCTAAAAGACTGTAGAAATAGCTCATGAGCACATTTTAGACCACAGGCTTTGTAATAAGTTTGCCAACTCATACACCAGGCCAATAGCTTTCTGAGAGTGCAGATAGTACTTCTCTTGTTCATTGTAGGGTCTCTAGTGTCTATGCTGGGGCCAGAGACCTAGTGGATACCTAATATACATTTATTAAATGAATTAATGACCAAAGTAGGTGTTTTAAATATTCAGTGTCTATTGGTGACAAAAAGCAATGCTAACATTGTTGTTGACTTTGTGTTGTTACTGTTATTATTGTTATTACTGGCATATCATGGAAAAGGACAACAGTTAAATTTTCCCAAGATTGTAAGTGACAGAGCCAGGATTTAAACCAGTTCTGTAAAATTTCTAAGCCCATTCTCTTCCTTCTGATCATTTTGCCTCTTGTGTAAACAATAAATAAACAGCTATGTATAATATAGGTAAACATGAAATTATGGAAGCACAATTTAATATTATGGGAGAGCCATGCCAGTCAAAATAGCAGACAGAAACCATGTATCAGCCTCCCCTTCTGTCTCAGTCAGTTTGGGCTGCTGTAACAAATTACCATCACCTAGGTGGCTCAGACAACAAATATTTATTTCTCACAGTTCTGGAGACCGGAAGGTGGAGATCATGAGATCAGGGAGCCAGCACAGTAGAGTTCTTGGTGAGGGCCCCCTTTCTGGTTATGTCCTCCTATGGCCTTTCCATGGTGCAGGGACAGAGGAAAAGAAGATCCTGTGTCTCTTTTTATCTGGGCATTAATGCCATTATGAATGCCTCAGCCTCATGACTTAATCTAACCCTAGTTATCTCCCTAAGGAGACACCACCTCCAAATACCATCCTATTGGAGCTTAGGGTTTCAACACATTAATGGGGGGTGGGGTGGGGGCACATAGCACCTTCCTCCTGAGATCCCTGTTATAACAAAAGTAAGGGGATGTTTAAATGCAAAAAAAAAAACTAAACTAAAGTAAGGAAGAAAGAGAGGAGAGAAAACAGGAGAGGCATGATGGCTAGGAGAAGTTAAACATGTATCAGGAACAGATGGGACTGTCTCCTTATGAGACAAATTGAGCTGCATGCTAGGGTGTGCCCTAGATGTGTGGAGGGGACTTTTGCTGAAGAAGGAATCATCCCACCCAATAGCATACAGATATGAATCCCTTTCCAAATCTCCTACAACCAGGTGTTCTTGAACCTTCTGTGTCCTTTATCACAGAAGGAATATGCCAATCTTCCTTTGTATGCATTCCAAGTCTTATTAATTATTTTCGTGCTATTTTTGTTATTTCGTCTGGGGAATGCTGAGAATTTCCTTTTTATTTCCTCCATAATATTTTCCTTTACTTTGGTTACGAAAGCCACGTACCAAGAAGATGACACTTTCACAAGGCCAGCAATGACTCAGGTGATTCTGATGCTCCCTGTCCTCTTCTCCTGTAGTCTAAGGAATAAGGAAGAGGGATACCAGTATTTATGATAATAGGATTGGTTGTTGTTTCTTGGAAAGACCTAGGGGTCAGTGGAGGACCATGGCCCCAAAGTTGGTAATTTTTAGGTTTCTCATTAGACTGTAAGTGATTTCGGATATTTTAACTTCAGCTTTCAGACTTAGATCCAATTTATAGATAGCAAGAAATAAGTATTTCCTCAAGTATCTTATTACACTAGTATACAGTTCAGTTTGGAAAAATAGGATATTGATGGTGGGCTTGATCAAACAGGTACTATTGCCTAATTGCAAGCTTAGAAAAACTTAAAGATATTATAAAGGGACAGGACTTAAGAAAAAAAAAATAAAGATAAGTAGAAATTCTGGAAATAAACACCTAAACCAAAAATTAATAATAATCTATTCCAAATAGAAAGCTAGCTGAAACATGACATGATTTTGAACTTTTCTTTTTGTCTAATTAAAAAATAACCTATATTTGTACTGCTTTTAAGAACATCCTCCTTGGAATAGCCTCATAATGGTCAGTGACATGAAAACTGATGGGAAGATAAAATATGAGTACACTTTTGGGCTCTGTCTTAACTCAGTTATCAAACTGAGGTGTTAGAATCAACCTAGAAACAAATCACAACAGATTAAACTAGGAGGCTCTCACACTTGAGGTCCTGACGGCACAAGTTCAGCATTTGCTCTACTTTGCCTTCTTAAATTTTGCTCCCTTGTCTCCTTGCTTGCCTGACCCTAGTCCCAATGCTATCTACATATTCCTAACTGCTATGCAATACTACATTATTTTACCTTTGTTTCATCACCATGGAGAGCTAACCGGCATCCCCTAGGGCTGCCACTCAAAGAGTGGTCCAAGCACCAGCAGCATGAGCTTCATCTGGGACCTTGTTAGACATGCAGAACATCAGATCCTACCCCATACTTACCAGATTAGTATTCGTGTTTTAACAAAACCCCCCGATGAATTGTATGTTCACTGAAATTACAAATCCCTGCCGTAACCCACTTCCTTCCTACTGAGACCTTCCCACTCATTAGTCTATTAAAATTAGCTGGTGTTGTTTCAAAACAGTCACTATGAAATATAGGAAAGTATCATGGGAACAGAACTACAAAGGAAGAGTAAATACAGTGGTCAAGACCACACAATTTAGAATAGGACAGAGCTGACTTTAAGTTTCAGCTTTACTTCTTAATGGTTGGGTACCTACTTAACCTCTCTTTTTAAACATTTATTTATTTATTTATAAAGAAAAGAAGCATCCAAGTAGGGAAGGAGCAGAGAGAGAGGGAGAGAAAGAATCCCAAGCAGGCTCCACACTATCAGCTCGGAGACCCATGTGGGGCTCAAACTCAGAAACCAAGAGATCATGGCTTAATTGCCAAAACCAAAAGTCAGGCGCTAAACCAACTCAGCCACCCAGGTGCCCCATACTTAACATCTCTTAACTTCATTTCCCTCAAATTGCACATTAGTTAGTTTAGGCTAGTCTATGCTGTAGAAGAAATGATCACCCAATCTCAGGATTCTAGTCTATATGTCCATTTTGGCTGTGACTCTCTTCTCTATGGTCTCTACTTTGAGACCCAGGTTGGCTGGGAACCTCAATATGGGAACTCAGTTGTCTAATGGTAGAGAAAAAAGAGATGAAATGACAAAGCAGACACAGAATCTTAGAGCTTCTGCTTAGCAGTGACACCTGTCACTCCCATTCACCTTCCATATTTCTGGGCCTGCCTTCAGGGAACACAGAGCGTAATCCTCAGACTGGGAAAGGCACTACTGTGAGGGAGACAGGGAAGAACAGTGACGCGACTGACAAAGAAAAGACCCACAGTATTTTGAGAACTGAATGTGTTAAGGCATGAGCCATCCTTGATCCTTTGCTCAGTAGCTGGGTGGCTACTTCACTTTTCTGAACTTCGATTTCCTATTTGTAAAATAGGGACGATAATACCAGCACTTAATGAAACGTTAAAAGGCATGGCTGAGCAGCACATAGTAGGCACTTAATGAAAAGAAACCCTGAACATAATAGGAATAATTATCTCCTTGCAAGCTCTCAGAGGTAGGAACGGCCTAATCCTTACAGAAAACCCTGAAGTGGAGACACTGGAGGGTGCAGAAAGAGCCATGAGTTGCTTTATTCTCTGTTTCCTCTGGGTCTGCATCCTTCCTTGCCATAGCTTGACAGGAAGCCTGCTCTCTTTCAGAGGCATAGGATGGAAGAGGGTGTGTGTTTTTAGAGATAACGTGGGGCGAGTTCAGGGGTTACTAATTGAGTTTCTGCTTACCTTTTATATTTATTCAGCATCCCAACCCGAACAGGGTTGAGTTGCACAGCAGCCCCCTTCCTCCTCGGCTGACAGCACTCACGTCTCTTCCAAAGTTGCTTCCCCACTCAAACTGTAACTCCAATCAGAAATTGATGTGACAGCAAAACTGGAGAGAGACAAATATGTGGCCTATGAGGATATTTAGAGATTGGATTTGCTAGCACAGTACAAAGCAAGAAAGGAATTGTAAAGCCTCCCCCAGAAATGGAATCTGCCAGGGTCCCAACCCTCTATTCGTCCACACAGATACTACTTGTGGTTTGAGACTGGCTCAGAGAATCTAGAATGTGATGCCTAGTTATAAAGTTCTTTAAAGCTTACGAATTGCTTCCATGTGGTGTCGCTCATTCAACTCTCCCGTGAACTCTGAGGAAATGAACGTAGCTATCATGGTCCCACTCTATAGTCAAGGACACAACATGTCAGCAAGTTAAAGCAATATGACCACAGGGCACAATTTGAAAGAGGTGAAGGCAGGGCAAATGTCCATAGCATCTGCCCCCTTGTTTTATATTCATTCATGACACCATGCTTCCTTCAGAACCCCATAACTTTTAGTATAAAGGTAGAGCTTCTGGGACCATGAAACTGAGAAGCAAGACTTTAAAAAGCAGTTCCCTCCCCTTTAAAAAGGGTTCCCTCCACGGCAACCCTTCCATCTCCATGTTCTACTGGATAAGGCTTTCTGTTTCCTCACCACCTCTCTCACTGGCCTCTCTCACCTGGCCTGCTGGTTTCCAGCCTCTTCCAACAATGGAGCCAGAGGAAATTTCAGGTGCAAATCTGTGTCCAAATATGTGTCCATAGATCCCTTCATGAGATTGCCTTCATAACAGGGGACTTTTTGCCATGGTCTGTGATGCCCATCATGCCCTCCTACCCTCTGTAACCACGAACCTCTACACTTCTTCCTCTGTGCTCAAGCCAGATCACATTACTTCTAGAAACTAGGTCAGTCTGAATTTCTTCTACCTGTGCATTTTGCTATTTCCTCTGCCTATATGGTTCTTTTTCCATTTCTCTTCCTTTCCAATCACCATTCACTGAAGAGGCTCACTTTTAGAAGTATCTCCTCATAAGAGCAGATGTTCTGAAAGCACCCTTTGTCCCTTCTAACTCAGTACTTGTTACGGCACTAGAACTGTCTCTTTGCAATCCCTCCTTCCTCAATCCCAGCATACACACTAGATTAGGATTTCCTTGAGGATGGAAACTTCCTTGTCCCTTATGTATCAGAGTTCCTAGTGCGGAGTGAAGCCCACAGGGGGCCTGAAAAATGCTTAGAATGAATAAATGAATGAATGAGAAGACCTAGAGTCAAGAGCATTTGTTTTTCTAAACTTCACATTCACCACAATGTCTATAAAAACTTTGAGGACAGATTTTAGATCACTTTCTCCTTCACTGTTTGGAATGAACTGGAACCAGATATTTGATGGCTGAGAATTAGAGAATCCTTGTAGTAGCTTATAGGAAGTTAGAGAGAGGTTGAAGATAAAATTCATACCATCTAGCCTTTCAGGCACGGGGATAGGCATGGGGTGGGGGGCAGGGTTGGGGAATAGTGAGCATCTCTCTCTGAGAAACTCTCTAAATACCCAAAATATGTTCTGCTGTCACAGATAGTGACATCCATTCATCTAGCTGTGTGACCTTCAGCATGTGACTTAACCTCTCTGTACCTTAACTTTCTTATCTGTTACATGGAGTGAGAATAATATTCTTTCAAACTACTGCAGGAAAAGAGAGACTTAGGAGACACTTTAGTCAATTCAGTGTGTGGAGTTTGGCCTGATTTAAACAGATAGACTGTAAAAAAGATATTTTTGAGTCAGTTGAGGAAATTTTGATATGAATGAATCTTTGATGTTAGGGAATTATTGTTAATTTTGTACAGTGTGATAACAGCATTGTGGTAGGTATAGAGAAATAGATGATGGCTAGAAAGAGAGATAGACACTTCCTCATTAGAGTTTCATACTAAAATACTTAATGGTAAAATGGTACCATGTCCTGAATTTGTCTTAAAATATTCCAGAAAAATAAGAAAAATCCATAGATAACACTGGCAAAATGTTGATAATTGCTGACGGTGAGAGACAGGTACATGGGGGGCTCATTATAAATTATAAATTTTATCTAAAAATTGTTCTATAATAAAGTGTAATACTGTAGTATCCTCTTAGAGTTATAAGAAGTTAATATTTATAGAAAAGTAGAAAAGTGTTTGCCATATAGTGTTATTATAGTATATTAAATGCATATATCTCATTTATTTGCACTCACATATTCATTTGCTTTTATAGACTTAGTCACATTCCTTATTTGAGCACATTTGCTTATATATGAAGTTATACAATAATTACAAAAAATGAGATAATGAGAATGATAGCTAATATTAAGGTGGCACTTACTCTAAGCCAGAAAAGAAGGTGCATTTTCTTCTTTGACTTTCACAGAAACTTCAAAAAGTGGATACAGTTTTATTTTTTATTTTAAAAAGTTTTTTTTAAAAGCACCCCTACAGAAAGTGGATATTATTTTATTTTTTTAAATATTTTTATTTATTTATAGGAGAGAGAGAAAGAGAGAGAGACAGCGTGAGCAGGGGAGGGTCAGAGAGAGAGGCAGACATAGACTCTGAAATAGGCTCCAGGCTCTGAGCTGGCAGTCAGCACAGAGCCTGACACGGGGCTCGAACCCACGAACTGCGAGATCATGACCTAAAAGAAAGTCCAATGCTTAACCGACTAAGCCCCCAGGCGCCCCCCAGTGGATATTATTTTAAACCCGAGTTTACAAATGGGAAAACTAAGGCACTGAAAAATGGCATCATTTGTCAAGTCCACCCAGTTCGTCAAAGCTAAGCAGGAACTCAAACCAGTTTTGTCTAATTCCAAAACTTGACTAGCATAAACAGAGTGAAACTCACGGTACGGATGAAGGCAAAACTGGAAGACACTTAAAGATACTCACTTGGTCCTCTATCTTGGTTTAATGTAGTGTGAAAGCCAACTACGTGATAAGATTATGGAGGGAAGTCTTCACTCTCTTTCCCATCTTCTTTTGACGCAATTACCTAAAGGTGAACTCATGTTAAAAAAAAAAAAAAATGAATGTTTGGGGCACCTGGGTGGCTCAGTTGGTTAAGTGTCTGACTTCGGCTCAGGTCGTGATCTCACAGTTCATGGGTTCGAGCTTCATATCAGGCTCTGTGCTGACAGCTCGGAGCCTGGAGCCTTCTCCGGATTCTGTGTCTCCCTCTCTCTCTGCTCCTCCCCCACTCATACTCTGTTTCTCTCTGTGTCAAAAATAAATAAAAACATTTAAAAAAATGAATGTATCCTAGTCTCAGAAAAGTAAGCCTAACCCTGCATCAGTCTGATCAAAACTCTTAGGATGGTACCTCATGCCGGTCAGAGTGGCTAAAATGAACAAATCAGGAAACTATATATGCTGGCGAGGATGTGGAGAAATAGGCACCTCCTACACTGTTGGTGGGAATGTAAGCTGGTGCAGGCCCTCTGGTAAACAGTGTGGAGGTTCCTCAAAAAATTAACAATAGAACTCCCCTATGACCCAGCAATAGCACTGCTAGGAATTTACCCAAGGGATACAGGAGTGCTGATGCATAGGGGCACATGTACCCCAATGTTTATAGCAGCACTCTCAACAATAGCCGAAATATGGAAAGAGCCTAAGTGTCTATCAACTGATGAATGGATCAAGAAGATGTGGTTTATCTATACAACGGAATACTACATGGCAATGAGAAACAATGAAATCTGGCCATGTGTAGCAACATGGATGGACCTTGAGGGTGTTAAGCTGAGCGAAATAAGTCAGGCAGAGAAGGACAGATACCATATGTTTGCACATGTAGGTGGATTAGGGGGAGCTTAACGGAGGACCATAGGGGAGAAGAAGGGGAAAAATAGTTGGGGAGAGGGAGGGAGGCAAACCATGAGAGACTCTTGAACGCTGAGAACAAACTGAGGGCTGATGGGGGTGGGGGAGGAGAATGGGGGTGATGAGCATGGAGGAGGGCACTTGTTGGAATGAGCACTGGGTATTATATGGAAACCAACTTGACAATAAACTATTTAAAGAAAAAAAATAACTCTTAAGATGAATAGACCCTTGACCCAGTCCCAAGCACAGAAATGTAGACTGTGAAGGTACCTCAGTCTTTATGTCTCCCCGCCCCCGCCTGGTTTCAGATCCTTTGAATTTAAGGCCTGAGATGATTTGTTGTGCAATCTGGCCATTCTGGCTTCATCTTCCGCTCTCCCCGGTTTTCTACCACTTCCTTCATCTGAACAATGAGGATGTAGATCTTATGAATTCCCTGAGCACTTTTTCTCCTGTTTGTTTACTGTTGTATCTCTGGAGTCTGGAAGAGTGTTTTTCACCTCTGGCTATATATTACAAAACCCTAGGAGGTTTTTAAAACACAGTGATTCTGTAGTCCCATCCTATGTCAATTGAATAGAATTTGTTGGGTGATCCAGGGATTTATTTTTTCTTAAGTGCACTAGGTTATTCTAATATGCAGCCAGGACTGATAAACACTGGCACAGAATAAAGCCCGACATAAAATAGGTATTTAATAAGCATTTGCTGAAAGAATGAATAAAAATTCTGTCTTAAGATGTACTTACTAATGTGCATTCTTTATCTGTCCAAAGCCCCAAGCTTACATGCCTATACTAACTATGAGCTGCTCAGAGTGAACATCCCATTACATATATTTTTGATTTTTCAATTTTTAGCACATAATAGAATATCAGTGTTTATTAAACAAATATGCTGCCATACATACTCAGGAAAAGGAGCAAGAAGATATATTGGATAGACACAGAAGGCTGGTGATGTAAATGAGGATACATGGAAAGAGCATGCTTGGGGGGGTGAGATGGAGCTGAATTTGAATTCCAGTTTTATTACCTACCAACTCTTACAACTTTGGGAAATTTTCCTTATTTGTAAACGAGGGTAAACTACCCTTAACAACATTATTCTATAGCTTAAATGGAAAGGCAAGTATGAAAGTATTTAGCCCACTGCCTAATATATTAAAGATACCTAAATAATGTCACCTTCCCTTCTATTCCTTTATCTTTGAGGTCCAGGTGGGTTGGTTAAGTGGGACCTTTGGAAGTTAATAAGAGAAGAGAGAGACAGAGAGGAAGAGAGATTGAGGAGAGCAATGTGCAAAGAGTAGAAATAAGTTAGAGGGAAATCCGATGGTAGTTATAGAACAGAGAGATAATTACTTTAGCTACAGCCAAAGAAAGTCAAATCTTTAGGTCTTGCATTTGGCATTCTTCCTCTGTCCAATCCAGACATGTAACAGCCATAAATTACTGTCCTTCTGTGTAAGCACTGGATGGTAAGTGCCATGGACACAAATAATAGCATTCATCACCAGATAAGCAGCTCCATATTGAGGTGGCTTGGGCCAAGCTTCCAACCATTTGGAAAAACTCCAAACGCCATGCCTCATGCCTTATGTCCTAGCCTTTCTAGAAAGTAGGGACATGGTACTATTGAGACAGCCCTGGCCAAGGAATCTGAAGCAGCTGGGTTCTAATTCAGTTCTAATATGATCACAAATGTATTCACCTGCAAAATAGAGGCAGGGAATCAATGAAATTGCCTCTTGCTGTTCTTTCCAGCATTCCATAAATCTGGGGCTCTGAGTCTGGTTGAAAGTCTACCTTATTCCATTTCAGCACTTACTGATGCATTCAACTAACACTACTTTTAAAGAAATTGTTCACCTTTGGTGATAGTAAGCTGGACAAGTTCTTTTTTTGTAAGGCATTGACCTACAAACTTGGGTGGAAATTGGGTCCTTTATCTTTAATTTTGCTAATAATTTATATAAGCTCTCACCTGCCTTACTGGTATGAATTCTATTATTTGCCTCTTGAGTCTTCCCTCATCCTCTGATTTGATGGAAACTGCAAGGCCCAAGAGTCCCCAAAGGAAAGTTAGACTAGATATAAGATGACTCTAGAAGGGCACCTGGGTGGCTCAGTTGGTTAAGTGTCCGACTTCAGCTCAGGTCATGATCTCACGGTTTGTGGGTTCAAGACCCACGTCGGGCTCTGTGCGGACAGCTAGCTCAGAGCCTGGAGCCTGCTTCACATTCTGTGTCTTCCTCTCTCTCTAACCCTCCCCTGCGCTCTCTCTCTCTCTCTCTCTCTCTCTCTCAGAAATAAATAAAATGTTAGAAATTTTAAAAAAATATATATGGCTCTAGAGCTATTTCCAAGGGGTTATTGGTTATTACCCCATCCTTGGAGGCCTGGGATGAGCATCTTTCTCCATAACCTGGGGAACAAATGTTTTCTTTCTCTCATCTACTCTATTTCTTCTTCTTTCCATTTTTCCCCATCTTCCTTCCTTAAAAAGGTTAAAGCTGAAACCGCCAAACCCTCAACCAGCTGGAAACTAGATAGAACCAAGGAAATTCCATTTGCTAACAGATTAGATCAGCTAAGCTCTCTGCCTTAGGGAGAGAATATTTGTCTCTGATATATTCTTATTTGATTTTCTCCTTGGATTTGTCTTTTCTTATCATAGTAGTGATACCTTGGCATGGGCAAAAGTAGTCACCTATACAGCCCAGCTTAGCCCATCTTGGAACCACCCTGGAGTTTTCAGTAAAGTACATCAAGAGTGTACTTTGCTCCCTCTCACGTCTCCTGGGAGACTGTCTTTCCCTTAGAGCTCTCATGGGCATTGGCTGGGTCAAGATTAAATTTGAGCATTCAAGGATCCTGAGTCACATCGATTGCCACCATTCCTGCCACAATTTATAGACATTGGAGAACAAACATTGTAAGTGATATGAACTTAGAAATCCAGTTGATGTTCAAACATCTTTCCAAAGGAATTTCTATTCTTTCGCCAAAGAAATGCTCCATGGATCTTTAGTTTTTAGTTTGTTTGTTTCTAGTGAAACATGCTGTTTCTCATATACCTGCTATAGTTTGCAAGCTCCTCATGGTCTCTGACTCCTGCCCCCTATTCAGACTCATCTTCTGCCTCTGTTTCCTCACCTATTCCATTCGATCCTCACATCTCCCCTGTTTCACAAGGGCAGTTAGATCTTTCCCACATCAGGACCTCCACACCTGCTTTGCCCACTATCATGGAATGTGTTAACACTGCTTATGCCTACCCCCAAACACCTACCCTGAACAAACACATTTTTGTCTGGATCTTTTGTTCCATGAATGCAAGTTTTCTTGTCTGCCTTGTTAGTGGTGTATCTCTGGTATTTAGAACAGCTCTTGGTACATAATAGGTACCCCATTCATATTTATTGAACAGATGAATGTGAGCACATTTCTAGTCTCAAGGTAAGAGGGCAATTGGGTAGGAAGAGAAAGAAAATTATAAATACAATAATAGGCAGGGACAGCTGGGGAAGAGAAGGCAGGGAAGTAGACTCAGAGGTCTCCTGGTCAGCAGAAGGCCATTTTGGGGCATGGAAGCTCCTCCCAACAATCTGGCACTGGTTAGAATGATGAGTCTTCTCTTCAATAGCAGCAAACACATTTGCAAATGAAAATAAATAAAACTTTATTGAAATATGAAATTGCAAATGGAAATGGCTGGTTGGGGCCCTTTGTAGCAATTATGCAAAAGACATTCATCTGCTTGCTTTTATATGCAAGTAAAAAAGATACTTTATTTTTGCAATTTATTTATACAGGAAGCTTAGCAGGGCTCAGAGGTTTGCATGCATCTTGGCAGCCTGTTTCATTCAATTTTCCAATCAGCTAGAAGACAGTGTAGTTTCATTAAGCAGCGGGGTTGTTCCAGTGTAGGAAATGGCTAATTCTTTAACTTTGAACTCACGATCCTTGTGGATTCCATGGACTGATACATTTGATGGTCAGTTACTAAATAGGGTCTCCTTCATGCCATTGGATTAACTATATTGTTGCAGTAGTAACTGAAACAGCACATCCTTTTACATTCTGCCTTGTTGCCCCCAATTCATCTAGTCCTAATATCTTCAGGCAGCATGATGATAGCTATGCATATCTTAAAAATGGAGTCTTAATCATAGTATTGTGTATATAGCAAGAGTGTTGATTATTAGCAGCAGCTGTAGCTGGATATAGTAGTGGCTAAGATATCCATCCCTGGAGTCAGACAGAACTGTTTTGAATTCCAGTTCTGCCTCTTGCTCAGGACAGGGCTTTGGACACATTACTTTCCCATACTAAATCTCAATTTACTCATTTGTAAAGTGATCACAATAGTGATAAGATGTATACACAGTGCCTGCCCATATAGTAAATTCTGCATTGGTGGTAGACATAAAGGGTCACTGTAGACACAATGTCACTGAAGCACTGGAAGGGGCAGAGATTTCAAAGTCTGTACAGTCCCTGTTTATAATCTCAGAGCCAAGACTCATTACATGATCTTGGACAAGTCACTTGATCTCCCTAAACCTCAAATTTCTCATCTCTAAAATAAAGATGATGATACCTAACTTTACCATATTGCTTTGGAGATTAGCTTTGGTGCTTGTAAAGTTTCCTACCTAGAGGGTGTTTCATAGAAGGTACTAAAACCAAAAGGCAGTTGTTTGTTGTTGTTTTGTTGTTGCTATTATCTTTACTTATTAGTCTCTTTGTGCTTTAGCTTCCTTATTGACAAAATACGATGTTGATGAAAATTCCATTCTGTTGCTGCAATTTGTCCACTCTATGCTTTATCCCCTGCCCCAGATGTAACTTCCCTGTTGAGAGCATTGGCCTTCAGCCCAGACCTCAGCTCTGATTTCACCCTTTTCCCCTGTGCTCTCATTAACTACTACTCTTTACAATTAAATTGTGCATTGAATGTCAAGTACCTGGGTTGAAAGAATTCTAGCTTGCTATGCTGAGTATAAATCTCCACCAACAGTCTTTCTGGTTGGATCATAATTCAGGGGCCATTAATCACCTACCTTGCCTCCAGGACCCAGCAGAGGCAGAGGAGTTAATAAAGACCTTTTAGAGAAAAAAAGCATCACAGCCAGTGTTGGGGGATCTTTTGATGGTCATGGAGTGGGCTGTAGATTACTGGAGAAAGCCCTGGGTAATTAGAGACCTTACAACTAGAAATAGTATTAAATCTTCCACACGTAGCAAAGGCTACTGTCCTATACAGAGGAAGATACAGCGTCTGTCTAGGTGGTCTAAATTAAGTGTCCTTGGGCAAGACCACCCTCCTCTAGCTATAATTCCCCACCGGAGCACCACTTGTTATAAGAGCTAAAATTCTACCAATAGAGATTAGTTCTCCCAAATCATTATTAGTAACTTTCATTTTGATGAAAATATCAATCCTACAGAGTATTTAAAGTACTTTATAGTGTATAAATTGCTTTCACTTTATCATATTTAACTGCCCAATCAGGTAGATCTTTTTTTTTTTTTTTCTCGTTTTCTAAAGGAAGAATGTTTAAGTGGTTTTCCAAAGATCTCACAACCACTGAATGGGAGATCAGGGAATTCCAACACATGTTGCTGGACCACACATCCATGACTTTCTCAATGAATACCACATTGTTTACACTGAGGAAGAATTTTAGGTCTAAGGGTAAAGACTGACAACAGCAATTGAAAGAGGTTGTAGGAGAGAGTTAAAACACACAGAAAAGATGTTGGATCTCTCAGAAAGACATGAATTTCAGCTTTGTCTGGAGACAGAAATATTGTAAATGCCTTTGATGCCATGTTTTGTTTATATTCTCATGATCAAAAACATGATAATTTGGAAAGATAGTAGGTCCTGGTTCTGACGGACCTGAGTTTGCTTCTTGACTCTTGTCTTTTTCTTGAGACATTAACTCTCCTTTTTCTCAATAAAAGGCTGGTGTATAATACTAACCTTGCTGCATGTATTAGAAGCTTAAGCCAACATAGTATGGCAAGCAACTTTGGCACCTGTAAGTATTCCTTGTATTAGGCCTTGATTTGTTTTACTGGAATCTCTCTTTGCTAGTTGTTTTGTATGATTATAATAGGATACTTTTGGCTTGAATGAGAGAAATCTAACTCAAATGGGGTTAAGTAAATAAAATTTATTGGCTGACAAAATGGTAACTTGCAGTTACCACTGGATCTGATTTCACATCTGATGTTCTTAGTATGGGTGCAAATTCATGTGTTAAAACAAAGAACCTTCAGATGTCTCAGTGGCTTAACATTCAAAGGCCTGTTTGATGGCTTATAGTACAGATATGTGGTAGTATAAATTATGTCAAATAAATATTCACTGCTTTTTCTCTCCCATTGTGACTGAGTCTTTTTTCTACCCCTGCTGAAGTTGGGCTTAATCATGTCTTGCTTGAGACAGTGGAACATTGGCAGACATCACAAGAGTAGAGGCCATACATATAGTTATCCATTTTGGCTTGGGTTCCCATACTTGTGTCATCCACCTTGAAAATAATATGGCTTAGGTAGCTATTACCCATCCATCTGGCCCAAGACTAGGAGACATAGAGCAGACATGGCCTGTATAGCTACTGCTCTAACAAGAGAAAAAGACACATGAAATAGACCTGAACCCAACCTTCAGCCTAGATCATGGAGTCTAGCCTAGCCCATCCAAGTTGCAATCAGTCCACAGACCTGTAAATGTGACAGTGGTCAGTGGTTAAGGCACTGAATTTTTGAATGATTTATTATACAGCATTATTGCAGCAAGACCTCTTTCTAATATAGTTTATTTGTTGCTGGGAGGGTTTCTCTGCCCTACTAGGGGACTCAGGCGAACATAGGCTCCATATTCCTTGTTTTTATCAGCTTTATCACAGAAAATTGATTTATAATAAACTACACATATATAAACTGTACAATTTGATACATTTTGACCATGCGTCACTACAGTCACTATCACCACAATCAAGAAAATAATCCCCCAATCTATAATCCCTCCTAACTCAATTTTGTCTCTCACCTTTGTCCTTAAGCAACTGTTGACATACCTTCTTGTTGCTGTTGATCAGTTTGGATTTTTTTAGAAGTTTTTATAATGGAATCATTCATCCTGCATTCTTTTTTGTCTGGCTTCTTTTACTCAGCATAATTATTTTAAGATTCATCACTGTTGTATGTATCAGTAACTTATTCCTTTAAATTGTTGAGTAGTATTCCATTTATAAACATGTTGCAATTATTTTCAAGCCATTTATTTATTGATAAACCTTTCAATGGCTTTCAGTTTGGTGCTGTTAGGAATAAAGGTGCTTTGAATATTTGTGTACAAGTCTTTATATGGACAAATACTTTTATTTCTCCTGGGTAATACCTGGGATTTGAATGACTGGGCCACATGGTAGTTGTATATTTAACTTTTAGCTACCTCCTTTTTAGATATATAACTCATCACCTCCTCAGAGGGTACACCACTTCTACTCAGAGAACACTGACCTGACCTTGCCTGGCAGATGAGGAATACGGAGTATCCCTATCTCTGCCTCGCCATGCTTTCGTCTTTCAGTATCTTAGTTCTGTTTTTCTCTCTGGTAGCTTCATTCTCAACAGGCTTTTATTATAATATGGCCAGAAGGTTATTACCATGTCCATCTAGCATCTCATTACGTCAGCAACTCAAGGGAAAAGATAGTACCTCTTTTCTATATGTTTTGTCAAAGTCCAGTGTTCACTTTCATTTGATTAATTGGGGTCCCATGCTTATTCACAAATTATGGTGAGGGAGATGGAATAAGCCAATTGTCAGGCTGTGGCCAGGGGATTGGATCAACCCTCATAGATAATATAAGAGTGTTGAGGAGGGATGATGCTCCCAAGGAAAAGCAAGGAGATTTTGCCAAAGTAAGGAGATATAGGCAAAGACACACTGAACAAGAAAAACTTGTACAGTGGTAATGATGAATCTTGTCCATTTATGTCTTTGTTTAGTACCAAGGGCCTCTCAATGAAATTACATTATTCCACTTCACCCAATCTCTTCTCTCTCTGTCTTCCAATGGGCTATGATGCCCATTATGTTGTTAAAATAATACCAGACTTTGAATTCATCCATCCCTGAACATTAATACCATATACAAGGAATCTAAGGTTATGAGGATGGGGCAATTGCCAAAAGACAAAGCAAAACAAGACAGGATGGACCCGAAGGCTCCATCCACTTTGAAGAGCATATCAGTCTATGATTCTACAAGCCTTGTTCTACTTTGTAGGATTCTCTGACATTAGGATTCCAGCATGCCTTGATTCTTGAGGCAGTGTGTGCTCTTGAGCGGTTCATGCTCTAATCTTGTCACTGAGTTCAGATCATGAGGTTGATACACCCCTCAGGACAGATTGACATTTTGATGCTCCTAGTTAGCAAAAACATGACCTGGGAAAGCTGCATTAACAAGCAAATAAATTTATGGTAGACTGATGCTAAAATGAATCTTGCCATTTGTCAGCAGCTTTTAAGACATGAAATATGTAAATGGCCAATAGAACTGGGGGAGCTCTCTCCTCAGAAAATATCTTCTGTTTCCCTAAGATGCAGAGAGAAGGAAGAGAATCTGGTAGATATTGTGTGGCCATGGGGATATTAATGAGGGACCACTCTAAGGAATTGAAAAGGGACATTTTATTATTATCTTTCTGCTCTTTTTTTTTTCTTTTCAAATTTTTATTTAAATTCTAGTTAGTTAATGTACAGTGTAATATTGGTTTCAGGAGTAGAATTCAATGATTCATCACTCACATACAACACCCAGTGCTCATCATAACAAGTGATCTTTCCTCCTCTTGATCTAGCTTCTGTAGCACACACCACATTAGTAGGCACTCTCTGTGTTCTTCTCATAGATGCCAACGTTTTGTCTGATTTGTTCTACTCACAGTGATCATCTTGTACACGATCTCTTATATTTGTTTTCTACAAGAGGATGATATCTTTACCATCTCTTTTTCTGAGAACGGACATTCTCAATGCACAGGAATATAGGGTTGTTAGAAGTCTGACCAAATTTGACTCTGTGGTCTGACCTAACTAGCTGAGTCTTTGAGCAAGTGATAATAAGCCTGAGTATCCTCATCCCTAATTTAGTGGTGTTGTGAGACTATTTGGTAATCCATCGTATATAGGATGTTGGAGACAGAGGAAAGGTATAAGGGACAATTCTCTCCTGCCACTCCTCACTGTCCCTGAAACAAGTTCTGTAAGGGATTTGAACGTTCTTTGAAGAATTTTAGTATAGAGAACAGAAAGCAGGTGAGTAGACAAACCATAAAGACATGTTTTAGGATTTAAACAATACCTCAGTGCTCTCAGGCCATTTGATTTTGATTGACATAGAATTAAATGGAGCCTTTCTACCACAGCATGGAATAAAATGAACTAGACATTGTGGAATAATCTTAATTTCATATATCCATTCTTTTGTCTAATGGACCAATACAGTATCCCAGGAAATCTTGTATTTCAAAATCTAAACTGTATCCAGAACTCATACATTAATGTAGTTCATAATCTTTTTTTGATAGTTTGGCATTCTGGAGATATGATCCCCTAGAGTTTCCTTTCTTGATGCAAAGA
>JAESUZ010003616.1:0-58618 GCA_017311185.1 Proteles cristata cristata | reverse complement strand
ATGTTGCCTACTTGAAGTGTTTTTATTAAGTAGAAAAACTACGTCCAGACTTACAAATGTATTTTTGGAGCTACTATGAAGATAGACAAATTTTCAAAAAGGCAAGTAGCTCTTTTATATGACTAAGGTAAAAAGACTTTTTTTAAGAAAAGAGGAATAACTTACAAAGATAAAAACTACAGGCAGAACAATGAGTAGATGTTCTCCTTATTTATTGAGCACAAAACAAGAGAAAACAGACACATGTATTTAAATTTTGTGTCAGTTAAAACTTCCTAACTAAGGGCGCCTGGGTGGCTCAGTTGTTTAAGTGTCTGGCTTCAGCCCAGGTCATGATCTCTCACCATTCATGCGTTCGAGTCCCTTGTGGGGCTATGCACTGACAGCTCAGAACCTGGAGCTTGCTTGGAATTATGTGTCTCCCTCTCTCTGTCCCTCCTCCACTCAACATTCTGTCTCTCTCTCTCATTCTCAAAAATAAATAAACGTTTAAAAAATCTTCCTAACAAAAAGCTGTGAGATTCTGATTAGGTACCTTTTTCTGGTTTTGTTTTCAGAATTATTAAATATGTCTTGACTCTTATTTATGTTTTTAGCAATGCCAAAGTCATGTAAGGCTGAACTCTGCAAAAGCTTGTTCTCACGTTCTTGAGAGCTTTTTTGGAGGTTCTAGCAGGGGAGCGCAGCTACTCATATACGCTACGCTTGACCGAAGAACGGTCCTTCTGTATCGCGGAAGGTAGTCCTCTTCGACCAAGCGCTCAGCTTTCGGAGGGACACACATGGAAGGGGACACTGGCCTCGCCAGCCAGATCAGCCAAATCAACCCTAGCGATCAATGGGGTGACAGATGTCGCAGCGAGATCGCCCTCACATCCTTGTTCTCACATTCTTAATATTGGTGTTTAAGTATAAAGATTCCTTATGCCAACAATGGTGACGAATTTATCGCTATCAGTTTTAAACAATAGAGAAAATGATCTTTAATTGTATCAGGAGAATCTGGTTAACTCTACGGAAGAATTTCCTGCTGGAGAGGAATGTTAAGCATCGAAATGAAATCCTGTGGGACCAGGGAATAAGAATAAACACGGGGAGATGAGGCACAGCTGGATGATGGTTGAGTAGGAATTCACTGCTGAGCTTGTCAGCCAGGCGTGCCCAGAGAGGCAGCTTCAAACACCAATCACAATAGGAGAGGAGGGCAAATGAGAGAGTGGGGCCTCAGGGTACGAAAAATGATTTGGGATCACTTCAACTCTTTCAAGCCCCTGCTAGACTAACTTGAACCCGTCCAGGGCTAATGCTGTTGTGTTCACTTTGTACAAATCTCTCTTCAAATCTGGAAGACTTCTAGGAAAGGTGAGTAATTGACCTCACTGTTATTAAGTGCTAGGTAACAACTCTACAAGCATTATCTTATTTTATAATTACAAGGAACCTGATAAGGAAAATAAAGAAGGTATTACTTTAATTTGCATTTTACAAAAGGAGATATTTAGATTTTGGATATTAGAACTTTACCCAAATTCCCATAGCAGGTAAAATATGTCAGTCTTACATATTCTCAATCAAGAATATACATACTATAGGGGCTCCTGGGTGGCTCGGTTGGTTGAGCACCTAACTTCTGCTGGATTCATAATCTCACATAATCTTTAGCAGTTTAGAGACTGAAGCCTGCTTCACGTTCTGTGTCTCCCTCTCTCTGCCCCTCCCCTGCTCCCACTATGTCTCTGTCTCTCTCAAAAATAAATAAACATTTAAAAAAAGAATATACATACTATATCCTGATTCATTTTTTTTGAAAATACAGAAGATTTCAGTAAGTATAGATTAAACAAGACTAAACTATTAGACTTTGTTAATTTGTTTACTGAGTTACTGATTTAGTTAGAAAATTATAAATGCTTAGAGAAATCTAATTTCTCATTAATAAATTATTACATGTAGTTACTGATAAAATGTCTAATTTCCTTTTTATGTTATGCTATTTTCAATTTTTTAGAAACCCTATTAAAATGCATCCATTATTTGCTAGAGTTAAAAGATTAGTTGTTCCCCCTTATGCCTGAGAAAATGGAATAATCCTCATTTCTGACAATTTTTTGAAGAAACTGTGCTCTGGAGGAAAAACAAATTTCAATCATATATGATTTGCCTTTCAATACACATTTATGTCCTTTATTTGGCCTCCAGTAAAATATGATTATGTTAGATCACATTTCCTTAGATATATACAAATTAGGCATATTGCACAATGGCTAGGAATTACTTTCCTAATGTTTCACAATGGCTAGAATTAATTGAAATCCTTTAGGGTATATGAAGCCGGAAGTGTGTCCTGTTCATGGTATAGTAGGAAATAATTAGATCTGTAGTGAAGAGACACTCCCAATTAAATCTTTATGGGGAAATGATTCTGAAATTAGCTCTAAGGAAATTGAATGGAAGCAAATCATTGGCAAAATGCAATACTCATGCATAGTATTAACAAGTATATTTTATATCTTTGCATGGAACTATATTATCTCCCTTTGAGTCGGAATATAATTTGTGTGATATATTAGAGAAAGTTATCTCTATAATAGATGAACTGAAAAAAAGCATGGAAAACATTTTTGTTACAATTGGAAGTAAAGTTAATAACAACAGTCAACATCTTACTTGTAATAATTAGATTTAATCAAATTCATATATAAACCTTAATAAGAGAAATTATGAATATAGTTAATATTCTAGAGTTCATATAAAACAGATACAGAAATTTATTTTTCGTTTCGGTTTTATTGAGATATAATAGGCACACAGCACTACATATGTTCAATGTGTCCAGCATAATGACTTGACCTGTATATGTTGTAAAATGATAACCACAATAAGTTTAATTAACAACAGAAAAATCTCAAGTTTTAGATTCTGGAATCACTAAATCACTGATTGTTTCCAAATCACTGTTATTAAGTTTCTTTAATTAATACAGTGTTTATTAGACTATATGAAAAATACTGCATAAGATCTTCTATTTCTGGGGCGCCTGGGTGGCTTAGTCGGTTAAGCCTCCGACTTTCGCTTGGGTCATGATCTCGCGGTTCGCGGGTTCAAGCCCCGCGTCGGGCTCTGTGCTGACTGACAGCTCAGAGCCTGGAGCCTGTTTCAGCCTGTGACTCCCTCTCTCTCTGACCCTCCCCCGCTCATGCTGTCTCTCTCTCTCTCTCCTACAAATAAATAAAACATTAAAAAAATTTTAAAAAAAAGGATCTTCTATTTCTAAGGTGACTGATAAGACTTATAAAATAGAACTGAGACTTATAAAATAGAACTGCCTTGGTTTCACATGAAATTGGATAAATTGTGAAAAAGTCTAAAGTAAATGCATGTGTATGAATGCCCCAATTCTTGTTTTATTGGCTTATCTTGGAAGTTGTAGTTCAACATCTCCTATTTCTTTCATTTATTTCAAAAACATGTAAATAATATAATTTCAAAGTATGAAATGTTGGGGCGCCTGGTTGGCTCAGTCGGTTAAGCATCTGACTCTTGATTTTAGCTCAAGTCATAAGCCCAGGGTCTTCAGATCAAGCCCCACATCAGGCTCCTCACTGAGAATAGAGCATGGTTAAGATTTCTCTCTCTCTCTCTCTCCCTCTGCCCCTCACCCCTGCTCAGGTGCTTTCTCTCTATAAATATTTTAAAAAATTAAATAAACAAAGTATGAAATGTTTACATAACCCGATGTAACTGAAGCATTTTATATTTGGGAAGGACTATACAATTTTATAAATAAGAATAATTAGATTCACAGAGGTTATATAATTGGCCGACTTTATAAAGTGTGGCTCCTTGCTACACCTTTGAAACTAGAAGTGAGTCCAGTACTTTGAATCTTAGGTCTCTAGTTTATAGGAACAGAAATGCTTCTAATGGGTAGCTGCTTGCTTGTATATATCAACCTTTGGACAAATGTTCAGTGCATATTGAAAAGAAACACTTCTTAAAAGTTAAATTTGAGGACATTTATGCTCATGCTGAGGTGCAGCTTTAAGTATTTTCCTGGGTCGTTATTGACATTCAGTTATCATGTGGAAAGATTGTGGCCTCCAGGTTTTTGCCATAATATTCCAATTATAATTTACACAGTGCTTCTAGTGATTGGCAAGAAGGAGACTGTGGTGTTATTCACATGTGGAATTTTTCAGTCCTCGATGAGTAAGCTATTATGTATAAAAGGAAGCATTTTAAGCAAATTGATTTTCTGTGTAGAGCTTTAGCCCAAAAGGACTTCTCTGTACAAAATTCAAGATCAATAGTTCTACGCAAAGCTAAATTGAATCATGTCACTGCTTCAGTGTTATAATAGTTTTAATGTAAGATAAATAATAAACTTGCTTTGGAATCTTTCTTGTTGGTTGTCCTAATTTCAGTAACAATCAGTGCGTATTTCATTATACCACTTGCTGTTGACATTAGAACCATAAGTAGACTCCTCTATGGCCTATGTTATGCCAAGGGCATATACGTCAAACAAGGCAGCATGTCTGACATGCCTTGTCATCTATTTAACCAAAACCCTGGTAAAACTCAACTCTATCATAATTAAACTCTGAATTTATGGACATCATGTGAAAGAATGAAAGTGAAGAGAGCAATTCCTGCTACCATGGGGAGTTGAGGTTAATATTTGGGTAGCTTTTTATTAATGCATTAAATTATGACGAATGATAATATTTTTAACGTAGGAGGCATGGTCTCTCCAAAGAGAAAGGGCTATTTGTGTTTAGGTAATTATTCTGACAACTCAAGCTTATAATGCACATTTGTTCTGATAACAGAACTATTTGGGGAGAGACAGACGGATGCAAATAATTAACTGGAAGAAGGAAAGGGAAGTAGCATTTGTTGGGTGCCCTCTGATTGCCAGATAGCATACATGTTACCCTGCACATTCACCAAAGTAATAAAATAAGTATTTTTTTAAAAAATTTAAATGTTTATTTATTTTTGAGAGAGAGAGAGAAAGAGCATGAGCGGGGGAGGAGCAGAGAGAGAGGATACACAGAATCCCAAGCAGGTTCCAGGCTCTGAGCTGTCAGCACTGAGCTCGACACAAGGCTGGAAGTCAGGAACCGTGAGATCATGACTAAGCTGAAGTCCAACACTTAACCAACTGAGCCACCCAGCACCCCAAAACAAGTATTGTTAAACTCCTACTATGCTAAGAGTCAGACCTATAATGTTGGACCAGAAAGGTTTGGTTGATGCCTTTTATAGAACTTACCATAACCCTGCAATTAATGTCTAGCTCAAAATTATGATTAAGCAAACAAGAGCTAAGAGAAGTGAAATAGCTTGTTCAAAGTCACACTTTAGGAAGTGGCAAGAACAGGATGCAAACCCAAGTCTGCCTGTCTTCAAAGCCTGACATAGTCCATGTCACAGTGCCACAAACAAAGTCAGGTGCAGAGTATCTCCTCAAGTAGGTAACAATGCCCATGCCTGCATCTATTCGTTTGGCAAACTTCTAGGCCTCTGGATTTCTCCCGGTTGAAAAAAAAAAAAAAAGGAAAAAAGCAGTTCATTTTTCAAATCTTGGCAGGTGCTTATGTCTGGGCCTGAGTACATTTCATTACATTTCACTGTCACACATAAAAGCTTTTTTTAAACTGTAATTTGCACATATTTTTGAAAATTAATTTAATAAAATATTCACTGAAAACAAAGATTAATTACTCCAGGTTTGTCAGCCAACACAACCGAGTGATGACTGTGGTTTTCTTTTTTGAAACAGTTGTTACTTAGACACAAATTATGATGCATTTTTGGAAGCAGATAATTCCTAAATTCATATTAACTGCTTCATAAATCATAGGCCAACTGAAAAATTAATGAAAACGCGCTAACATGTAGGTGTGTGTCAAAGGAGGCAAATATAAGCCTAAAAACTAATACAACTCTCAGGCCTTTTATTTCTTCAGAAATTAGTTAACTTTACCATTGATCTCAATAGGAAATAAATTTTTAGTAAGAAATTTCTGAAATATTTAGTATTTTTAGTCATGGGAAGTTGTCTAATTATCTTCTTTTTTAAAAAGTTAGTTTGAAACTATGCAAGCATGTAGAAATACCTGAAATATTTAGTATTTTTTTTAGTCATAGAAAATTGTACAATTAACTCTTCCTTTTTCAAATTACTTTGAGAAAAAAATCGAAGCATGTAGACTATGTTCAGTTTCTGTTTGGGAAATGAATGTGTCAAGGATATTTGAATGACATCATCTGTGTGTGATCCCCGATCATTTCAAGTGCAAAGTTTCTTCCCTGCAACATTTCCTCTCCATCGCTATGTTATACAACTACTCATTGACCTTTGCTGTGTACCAGGCATAAGTTCATGTACTTGGGACATTATTTCAGGTCCTTAGTGAATAAAGCAGGAAAGAAAAAATAGCAAGCCCTCCAGTCATGATGCTCACATGTTCCTCTTCCGGTCAGATTTCTGCAAATACACTCTTTCTAACCTTATGATAAGGACTCCCCTTCTTTCAAATACTCCTTCAGTGCTAATGTTCTCTGAGACTTTAGTAACATCCTTCTCTCTATATATGATTTTCCTATATAACATTCAACTATCCCCTAGAGTTTGCTCTAAAATCTGTACCTTCCTACCTTTTACCTCTCTTGCACTCCCAACTCCAGGTGCTTGTGGAAGTCCGTTTGGAAATCTCAAAGTCACTTTACACACAATCTGTCCTGAATGAAAGCACTACTGCCCTTCCCTTCCCTTCCCAAGAAACCTATCTTCACTTAGTGCCCCTTTTATTCTCTATTAACATCATCATTGACCAAGAAGTCCCCCAATATAAATGTCTATAGTCTGAGTGATTAATAGCTCATATTTCCAGACCCTGGCAGCCTGTGTTTCTATTCCAACTTTGCCAATAATTAGCTTAGTAATATTGGCAACCGACTTAACCTATTGGAACCATAATTTGCTTATCTGTAACTTGAGGATTAAGGGTGCTAGAAAGATTGACAGAGGTGATGTGATTAAGAGTTTAGCACTAGGAAGGTATAAATAAAAAGTAGCTTTTGGTGTGGGTTTTCCTTTTATGATCATATTTTTATAGTTACACTACTCAGTCATTTCAAAGTATGCTTGGCAAAGTTTTTGGATGTTGCAAAGCCTTGGGGGTAGCTTCTTGCTTTGAGTGGGTCTGAGCATCAGGGCCTCCAATAAGCTCTCTAAAGTAATATCAGCCAGGGCCCCTCTGATGTCACGTGATTTATTTAATAGAGTTTAATTTTGAATTTTGATGGAAATGGATTCTACTCTTGAACACAATTAGTGTTTACAAATTAGTGATGTACCCCTAGCGATATCTCATTGTTTTTCTATTCAAACCTACTTTTTCAAATACTACACTTGAGGGGTGCCTGGGTGGCTTAGTCGGTTAAGCGTCTGACTTTCACTTAGGTCATGATCTCGCGGCCCGTCGGGCTCTGTGCTGACTGCCAGCTCAGAGCCTGGAGCCTATTTCAGAGTCTGTATCTCCCTCTCTCTCTCTGACCCTCCCCTGCTCACGCTGTCTCTCTCTCTCCTAGAAATAAATAAAACATTAAAAAAAAAAAAAAAACAGGGTCACCTGGGTGGCTTAGTCGGTTAAGCATCCGACTTTCGCTTAGGCCATGATCTCGCGGTTCGTGGGTTCGAGCACCGCGTCGGGCTCTGTGCTGACTGCCCGCTCAGAGCCTGGAGCCTGTTTCGGAGTCTGTGACTCCCTCTCTCTCTGACCCTCCCCTGCTCATGCTGTCTCTCTCTCTCTCTCTCCTGGAAATAAATAAAAACATTAAAAAAATTTTTTTTAAAAAACAAATACTACACTTGAAGAGCCAAATTTCCCACTTGGCCCTGAATTTCTCCTGAGCTCAATTCTTTGTGTTCATTTGGTTCAGAACCAGTATCCTGCAGGATGAATTTTTCTAAGAAAAATTCTACTTTTGTGAAAGGTAGACATGCTGTGGTATGTAATGAGGGTGGCATTGCTGCCTCTCCCTGATACTGGTCTAGTTAGATCAAGTTAGAGCTGTGCCATTAAAAGGAAGCTGCTTGGGGCACCAGGGGGTGGCTCAGTTGGTTGGGCTTTCAACTCTTGCTTTCGGCTCAGGTCATGAGCCCCAGGTCATGGGATGGAGCCCTGCATAGGGTTCTGCACCAACATCATGGAGCCTGCTTGGAATTCTGTCTGTCTGTCTGTCTGTCTGTCTGTCTCTGTCCCTCTCCTGCTCATGCACTCTCTCTCCATCTCTCTTGAAATAAATAAACTTAAAAAAAGTTTTTAAATAAATAACAGGAGGCTCCTTTCCTCTTCAATGGATTGCATACATTTGCAAAGCTACTGGTCTCCAACTGCAAAGCACACTTTCCCCACCCCACTCCCAAACCCCCAAAATTGAGTGAAGAATGAACCAAGAATAATTATTAGCTTTTGACATATCAGTTTCTAATGAATGTGTTATTTACTTTGAAATGCTGGTGGCATGTCTATTCAATGAAAGCTTCTGACGTTGTTTCTAGATGCCTGTAATATTTTGCTGTGCAAAAATGAGGCATACAGAGCAAAATTTACATGCTATATTGAATGTGAATTCATGGATAAACTTAATAGTTAAAATGAGTTATAGGCAGTGAGTAGATGTAATATATATACTAACAATATGTATAATATATATTAATATATATTCACATATATATTATAAATTTCAAAATATATGTGTATGAAATTATTTTTTCTATTTTTAAATTTTTTTCTATATTATTTTTTCTTTTTATTTATTTTTTTCTATTACTAAGTATAATTTATAACTTGAGCCCCTATTTATGACTCACTCAAGCTTCCATAAGTAAATTCAAGTTAGTGTTAGCCATTTCTCATTTTTACTAAAATTAATGATGTCCCTCTCTCACTTGCCCTCAGATTACATCTAAATTAGAAGGTTTGTGTAATCCATATGATTTGTATGGCACACCGATGGTGAGAATATGGGCACCTTCTTGACGGTGAGTAATCTTGGGCCTCTTCTAGACTTTGCAGAAATGTGAATCATGATGTCAGGTCTTTGATCATTGGTTTCATTTTCTACAGCCTTAACTACTTCCATCCACAGCTGATGTTGGCCCTCGCTTCTATTATTCACACTATATACACTGAGGTGTCCCTCTCTTCACCACAAAGAGATAGCATCTTATCTGGCATCTGATCTCTCCTCTACTTTGGTCTCATCTGGCTCTCTAGAAAACCTGGAAAATATCCAGAGAGACCACCAGTGTCTTCTGGAACTATGCAAACCTTGGGGATCCATTTCAGGTCCTTTTTTCCTAGACACATCTCCTCTCATTTTCTGCTTTTTGATGAAGGCTTATGTTGATATAAGGACCTTTATTCTTTCTGTTTCTTTCTTCTTGACTTTCTGCCTCATTTGTTCTTATTATTCCTCAGGTGCAGAGAATTTGGTTTATTGCTCCCTAGCCCATGATACGTTATCATCATTGGCCCATGTAAAACACTTCTGTTTGCATTTTTTTGTTTGTTGATTTTTCTCTATTATCCCATATTCTTATTCCTATTAATAGTGTTTGGTATGTATCCTTATAGATGTATCTATCCTGATAATATATGTTAATATGTACTATATTCTTGTATTTGTGTTTTTAACTTATATAAGTGGCATCATGCTATAAGTCTCATCTTATATATATCCATGTTCCTGTAGGAAGATTTAGTATTTTTGTTTGTCTCTACCTACCTGATAATTAGTATATATCTACAACATTTTAGTTTGTTGAACTATATGAAGCTGATATTTTCATATAGTAAAAATGGTCAAATATTGGCAATTTCATATGGTTCAACTTAAACCTACCCATTCCCCTAGTGACAGACAACTAGACTGTGGCCAATTTCCTGCAGACACAAGCAGTGCATTGGTTAGCATGCTTGGGTATCTGAGGTATATGCCAAGAAATGAGACCATTGGGTAGTGCTCACTTAATTTCATTAAGAACTGCCAAATTGTTCTCCAGAATGGCTGTACTACTTCTCTGGAAGTCACAGTATAGTGCCAACTCAAACATCACCAGGGTGGCAAGAAATAAGTCCCTTTTACTCTTAGACCTCTGCAAACCCATCTGGTGTCTCTCTCCTTTCCTCTAAAGCAGGGCTCAGCCACAAGGGAGGATGCTCTGTTCTTTGTTGATGGCAGGAGGTATGTGCATTGGCAATGATGATACAAAAAGAAAACTTAGTTAATATTCCTAAAGTACATCTCATTATGGCTTCATTTAGAAGTCTTTCAGTTCTAATGACAAAATCCTAACTTGGATTATTTTAGTCAAAAAGGAAGGATTGACTGTTTAAACCATAGAGTGTGGATGGTTTTGGAATAAAAAATATTAGGGGCTCCAAAGGTAACAGGACTTTTTTTCTTCTCTGGTGCTTGTTACCTCCTGCCTATCATCTTAATTCTCTTTTACTATAAAAATGATTTTTTTTCACATAGTGGAAAACAGGTTGACAGCTTCCAAGTTTTATCGCACAATTTTTTTTTTCCCACCTGATAGGGTTTACCTTTGTCAGTCAGATTCATTTTTAAAACTCCTATGGGAGTTCCCTTATATTCCTAGCTTAGATCAGTGCTCATTTCTGGATCACTTGACTTTAGTCAGGGTATATATAGGGTTATGTATGAACATTTCAGTTTTGAGGGTGTCATATGAATGGGGGAAGAAAGTTCAGGAGAGAAGACTTGGCCCACTTAGGGGCTGAGGAGGGAACAACAGTGTAAGGGATATAGTCTGTGCCCCCATCCTGCTGGGGGAACATTCACAAGGCCATCACTACTGGAGTGAAGATTCTGCCAGTCGATTTCTCTTGGTCTACACTCATACCACCTAACACAAGTGTGGGGCTTCTTAGAGAAGGTTAGGACTCTCTCCTGATACATACGTGTCTAAGTAAAACCAAATTCAGCCAGAAAGGGGACCTTTTGACCTTGATGCTGCACAAGCCATTGTTAAAAAGGAGATCCAAGGAAGCATTTTATATTCCTGAGCTTTCCAGAAGAGTTAATACAATGACTTTGTGTGTCAGAAATTGTTTTCTTGAGGAGTGTCAGAAATTGTTTTCTTGAGGATATGAGAGGAATACCTATTTTCTAATCAACAGATGAACTTTAAACTAGATAAATCCTGTTAATGCTGAAGTAAGATACACTAATCCCTAAGACAAATTTGGGAGGGAAAGTAACTGGGGAGGGTGTGGTGAGGAAAACATTAACCATCAGTGACTACACAGGTTCAATCCCTGTCTACAGTTAACGACACAGGTGTAGAAAAGAATTGTATATTTTTCTGTATGTCTTTTTCTCTCTCTCTCTCTCTCAGGCTCTCTTTTTAAGTGGCTCAGAATAACCTCCTGTGGCCAATTGTGGGTTGAAGATAATTAGCCTTTAATTATCACCGGTTACATTTTCACCTGTTCCACTTGCAAATCCCCCAGAACTTCTAGTTTTCCAATTAGCGTCTTCATCCTCCAACAAGAAAGTGTGGGGAAACAGCATCTCCCTTTGGGAACTAACCCCTTCCCCACTAACCTTTCAAGTTATATTTCAGCTAGTGTAAGAACACCCTTGAGAGGATCGACTTATTTTTATTTGCAATATCTGTCTGCAGAATCTCAGATCAAATGTGTGCCCTCAGTGCAGTAGCTGAATCCAGGCAGACATTGGGAATACCATCTCTGGGGAGATCTGAATAATGAATATTACTCCAGAGAAGAACAGAAGAATTAGAATTCACTCAAATAGGCAAAGCCTTATTTGCAATCTAAAGAAGAGTTTTCTTTTCTGTTTTCATTTTGGTTGCATATGGATAAAAGTCAAATGCAAAACACTGGAGTGGGGAAAAAAATTCTGACTTAGACTATTTTTTCATCTTTTATCAGGGGACTGAGCCTTTATGTCATTCAAGCAAGAGATAGAAAAGACCATTGGTATACAGTGAGGAAGGTGATGGTGGTGTAAGCTTGGAAGAAGTAAATAAAGATATAAATGAGTGAAAGAACTTACACAGTTGAGAAGAACTCATGAGCAACAAGCTGGCAAATGAAAAATAAAACATTCACTAATGCTCCAAAAGAATGTTGCAAAGGGAAAAAAAGGATAGCTCACTTCACAGACCTTTTGAGGTTCTACATTTTTGTTATCGTAGGGTACCATATACACCTGATAGGAAAACTAGAGAGAAACCTTTACAAAGGCTCTTTGGGGAATACATACTCATTGACATGCTAATCATTTATCAGGATCCAAATAATTCAAGGATAATGTAGCCAGGGTCCCTGGAGTAAACAATTGCCATTTCCATTACTGTGTGTGACACAAATACCCATAATATTTTCCTTGAAAATTACAGTACTTATTTAATACACTTTGATCCCACTGCAAGTTTTGTCTTACTAATCTTCACTTTTTTTTAAAATTTTTTAAAAAATTTTATTTGTTTCTAGGAGAGAGAAAGAGAGAGACAGCGTGAGCAGGGGAGGGTCAGAGAGAGAGGGAACGACAGACTCTGAAACAGGCTCCAGGCTCTGAGCTGGCAATCAGCACAGAGCCTGATGCGGGTCTCGAACCCACAAACCGTGAGATCATGACCTAAGCGAAAGTCAGACGCTTAACCGACTAAGCCACCCAGGTGCCCCTAATCTTCACTTTAAAGCAGGTAAGTGGAAGATGTTATTTTACCAACTCACAGATGAAGAAATAGAAGACAAGGGGTCAGCCTGGTCACAGAATGAGTTTCATACATATGGTATCTCGGGTTTCTAAGCTACTGATTTGGCTTACTGTTCACTAGTTCTTCACGTGAATTTTAATTAACTTGACACTTCATTCCAATTGTAGGAAATTTTTTAAAAAATTTTAAGAAATTTAAACTATATATGTATATATATAGTTTAAGTGCTATTTGGCCCAGTATCAAGTAATGTAATTTAAAATTTGATGTCATAATAAATAATCAAACAAATCTTGCACCTTGAAGTATGCAAGTTACTGAGACAAATGTCTTGAGAAACTCATATGCAAAGAGTTATGTGTGATGTTCCTTATGAAATGGCAGGATTTGCAAACTGCACAAAGCAAATTCAGCGACATCATGTAATCCTCCAGTTTTCAGCATTCTTATTCCCAAATTAGAGAGAAGGAATGACATTAAAGGAAGGAAGGAATAGGGGGAATGGAAAGAACCAAAAGAAGGAAGAATTGAGTAACACGTATTGTTAGCTTCCTGAATTACTTACTATGCCTATCTAACCTATCAATTTCAAATGAGAGAGTAATTTGCCTATGTGAGGAAATAGGAAGAGAAGGTAATGAGTTCCTATAGAGTTTTATTATTTATATTTGAAAATGCTGCAAAGGGAATTAACTACATTTGTGTAGGTCTGAATGCCTCTGTTTCTATAGTACTTTCTATAGGGGCTGCATGTACTTCTGATGAGAGGAGGTTTGCATTTTACAATCACTCTGCATCCTTGGCCACCACTCTGGGTTTCACTGCTTACACCACACTTTCTCACATTCTGGACCAACCTTTTTCTCATTGCTGCATTTCCCATTGGTTGGGCCTCCTGATGCTTTTGCTTCCCAGAAGCTGATGGCTTTGTTGTCTGACACAATCTTTTTAGCTAGTCTTCAAACCTGTGGCTTCCATGCTTCTTTGGAAATGGTCTAATTTATCTAATTTATTTGGAAATGTCTTGAAGTTCTCCAAGCAAACAATGACCTTGGCAAGTACAGACTTGTGTTTCTCTACATCTCACTGCTCCAAAGAATTGACCTTTGGTTCACATTAAGTATATAATATGTGATCTTGAAGACTTTTGGGTGAGATAGATTTTTATTTCCTGGAGTCATTAAACATGAAGTATTTGGACAGCCGAGACATCTTGTCTAGTTGACAGCAGCAAGAATTTAGCTTAGAAAATCAAAAGCTGGGTTTCCAGTTCCTAATGTTAGAAAAGACTCATTATCTGGGAAGGAGGTTGGTCATTGAGCTAATGTACAGCAAAAGCTTCAAACCAAGGTTGAAGGTAACATCATTCACCCTGAATGGAGAGTAGCTAGGGCTTTGGTGTTTTATTGTACCGGAGCAACCTACACTCATAGTCAGTTGTGAAAAACATAAACAGTTGTAAAAAAGTGAGAATTCAAACACTATTAGGAATTCTTTCTTTTTTTTAAATATTTTTATTTATTTCTAGGAGAGAGAGAGAGAGACAGCATGAGCAGGAGAGGCTCAGAGAGAGAGGGAGATACAGACTCCGAAATAGGCTCCAGGCTCTGAGCTGGCAGTCAACACAGAGCCCGACGCAGGACGCAGGGCGCGGGGCTCTCACCCACGAACCGCGAGATCATGATCTAAGCGAAAGTCGGACACTTAACCGACTAAGCCACCCAGGTGTCCCAGGAATTCTGTCTTTCTAATGGGAGAGTAATTACAGAAAGGCAAATCCAACCCTGAAATAGTAAATTCTTTTTTTAAAAATTTTTAATGCTTTTTATTTATTTCTGAGAGAGAGAGACAGCATGAGCGTGGGAGGGTCAGAGCGAGAGGGAGACACAGCATCCGAAGACAGGCTCCAGGCTCTGAGCTAGCTGTCAGCACAGAGCCCGATGCAGGGCTCGAACTCACAAACCGTGATATCATGACCTGAACCGAAGTCAGACACTTAACTGACTGAGCACACAGGTGCCCCTGAAATAGTAAATTCTTGAATATGGGCTCATTGAAGGCTAGGAATGCTCTTTACATTTATACATTTCTCTATCTCAAGCCTCTCAGTAGTGCCAGGTGAGCAGGCGACTTGTGAGTAAGGCATTAGGATAAAATTCCTAGTGGTGAATTAGCTTATGGTAGTTTTATCTTTGTGGTATGATATTTTTAAAATTGAGATGTAATTAACACACATCTTAGTTTCGTGTGTACAACATATTGATCTGATATTTGTATGTAGTGAAACGTAGTGTTCTATTTGGATTTGGTATACTGGATCTGTGCCTCCCAGCAGCTGCTTTCACCTTTATAAGGATATGTATCTGTATATATTTGCGTGTGGTGTGGACTCCACCAAATACTATGTTTTGATTTTCATGCTCTGTATTGCTTGTGACACAGAACAAAGAACAGTGTATTTCCTATTTTCAGAGACTGAAATTATTTGATTATGGAGAGACACACATGAAAATGTGTCCAAAAATTGATGAGATCTATACTACTAATAATAACATCTACAATTAATTGCCGACCTATTACATGCTAGCTACTGGCACTTATTATTTACATTTATTGTATCATAACACATCTGGAAGTTATGGCTGTGAGTCCCAAATGGCAGGTCAAGGCAAACTCACAAAGGCAAAGGGCAACAATATTCTAAAAGATTACAGTGACGTCAGTTAGTCACTGTACAAACCAGTATCTCAAGGTAGTTCACATTTGGTTTCTGACTAGTTTGCTACAGTGACATCATATCTTTCATTGACATCAGAACTTTGTGAAGCTAGATTTTCAGTGGTTACTATAATGAAAATAAAATGCTATGCAAAATGTCTTGTGGAACAGGAAATGATGGTGGCAGTAGCCATGATCTTTGGAATCAAACTTAATTCCAAAGTTTGAGAAGTTGTGCTATGTCCAATAAGTACTAAATTGTTAATATGTAAATATATATTAAGTTTTGGACTTACTAGCTAATAAATAGAACCTGTTAGATGTTTCTTTTGGCCTAAGGGTGCTGTGATAAAATTAGTAAGTTCCTTAAATAAAGAATGTTTGTGTTACTATATCAGTTAGGACTTTGCTGGGTATATAGGTAACTGACTGAAATATGGTTATTAAAAACTAAATAATTTTTCCCACATAACTTGTAATCTAAAGGTAAGCAGTTCAATACTATTGTAGCAGTTCAATAAGACAATAAATTCTGTTTTTTTTCTGGCATTCTATTTTGCCCCCATCCCTAGAAAGTTATCTCATGAACAAACAGTTGGTCAGACTATGGCTACTTCTGCCCAGGTATTGCATCCATGTTCAAGGCAAGAATAAAAGAGGGTAAGAGAGACCAAGGACATCTATCTCTAAGATAAGGGAAACAAACATTTTCCCATGAGCCACCAAGCAGATTTCTGTTTATAATTTATTGACCAGAACCATTTGTATAGCCACTCCTTTCTGCAAAGGTGTCTGGGAAAGGGGCCGTTTACCATTTGTAGCATCATGTAGAAAAGACAGCTGAGAGGATTGAGAATAGAGTTTTCTTACTTATCAACCATATCTGCTTCCGTTAAGTATTGCCATCTTTAGGGTTATGATGTCTCATTTAGAAGGGGTTGAGCTGGGATTAAGTTCAAATTTCCCTGTATCCTAAGAGCATGTTTTTACAATTATGGTTAGGTACCATGTCTGCTTTCTTTTTCATTTCCCTTCCATATTAGCCTCCTCTACTTAAACTTAATGACCTGTTCCAGGGATACTGAAGCCTTCCATGGGGATGAAGGAAAGGCTCCATTAGGTAAAAGCACAGGCGTTCTGAAAGTGGAGCAGAACCTTGGTTCTGTGTGTGAGGAAAGAGGGAGATGATGCTTCCTGAAGTGAGCACTGCTGTAATAAAATCAGTATACAAGAAAAGACAAACTGGGAACAGTTTGAGTGTTGTTATTAATATGCGAACATCATTGCTTTGAGGCTATCTCGGCACACCCATTGTGCTTGGATTCCTCAAATGCTTTGTAACTCTGCTGGCAGAAACATGAGATTAGTATGATGAATTTTTGTTTCGTTTCCTCTGTCATTAGGAGACAAAACATTTCTTGAAATGTCTTCTATGAATTAAAACCATAATGATAAAATGTGGTTACTCATGGGCAAAGACTTGATGTGGAAATGGTAAATGATTCTCTTCAGATTCTTCTCGTAAGAATCTGAAGCACAGTATTTGCAAGATATGAAGGAGAAGAGAAACAGTTGAGACCTGTTAAAAACAAAAACATTTTTGTTACCAACTTTTGAGCAATGTTTCATTCCAAATATAGTGACATTAGACTTGGATCAAGCGTAGGATGTGGGATTGCACTTGTTCAAGTATTTCATTTGGCAGCAGCACAGAGGAGAATGTAATTTGCCAAGAAACGCTTCACTCTGTCTCCCTTAGTAAATGGAGAATTCATTATCAATAAGAAGCTGTACAGGCAATCTATTCACTTGCTTACTATGAGGAGTGTGCCCCAGTTTTTATTATATGCCCTTCTTTTGCCAGGTTTTAAATTTAGTCATAAGAATTGGATAAACTCTAAAAATTGGAAAAACAAAGATGTTTTTGTCTCATAATTCTGTAACTTGAAACGGACCTGCATTTTTCCAGTGAGGAGTAGTCTTGTGGCTTAGAATTCTTTCTGCTTTAAGGAAACCCATTTAGATAACATGGGATAATATGACAATGTGTAAGCCTCTTATTTAGAGCAGAAATCCATTACACTTAGCCCTTCATATTGATTAATAAATTACTATTTATTAAGCATTCTCCATGACTTTATGTCATACCATACACTGTTTGATTGATTATACTTATAACATTCATAAAACAATATGTTTCATTTGTGAAACATACCTCAATTACAGACAATGATATTTAAAAATGCAAAGCATAGTGATTATACACAGCCATGCTGCTTTTGAAAAAACAAACTTACTGTTTTCAAATTTATGGCTGCTGGCATTTTTTTTTTTTTTTTGGTCACAGCATCATAGTGCCCAGCAGCACCCTGCAAAGCAGTTGATTACTTTTCTGTGTATACAAAAACCCTGTACACAAACCTCTACAGAGGAAGGAGGATCCATGGGTACAGGTGTTTCTTCTGTAATAGACACAGACCAGCATCACTCACATTCACAATTGGCCATTTTGATGAGTGGCACCAGATGAGACATAGGGTCTTCTAAGAACTAAAGCAAGAATTGGAGTAAATGTTGCTCATAATAGTATATTATATAAAAAGTCCTTTGTTATTTCAGAAAGAATGATTATTATAAATGATTCCCCAAATTGACAAAACCTTATGATTCATAATAATAATAAGATTATTTTGTGTTTACTTTAAGCCAAATATTGTACAACTTGCTAAATGGAGCATGGTGAAGAAGGCTGGCATAATCTTTGTCTGTCATGGGCTTAGACTATATAGTAGAGGGAATGGATAAGAAAATTATTATGACAAGGGGAAGCATAGAAAATTGGGAAACATAAAAAGAGACAGTAATCTGTCTAGAGTAGCCTTGAGCAATTTATGGAGGGCAGTAAAATCTTTGAGGACAAATGAAAACCTGAATCCAGAGTTAGCTGGCTGAGTGTGTGTGTGTGTGTTTGTGTGTGTGCGTGTGTGTGTGTATGTGTGTGTGTGTGTGTTAGAGTAGGAAGATATGGGTAGGTGTGGGGGAGAAAAAGAGTATATGCTGTATATGCTGACTCATGAATACTGATAAGATTGACAAGCTTGGACAAAGAGAGCATTAGTTGGCTTTTGAAATAATTCATATCAGAGATTGAGATGACTGGAGGTATAGTAAGAACTCAAAACATATTCTGATAAATTGGATATAAAGGGCAAGAGAAAGCCATCATGAAATCTCAGTTGATGACTCAGATAACTCAGTGGTACCCCTCAGTAAGATGGAAGACAAAGAACAAGTTGGAGAGTAGATTAGGTGCTATGCTCAATTGTGTGTTTGTTGAATTTTAGAAGCCTAGAAGATAATCTAGTAGAAGAATCTTTGTAGTAGTTACATGTTTCTGAGACTCAGATGTTTCAGCTGGATATACATATTTGGGAGTTATCAACACATAGATCAGCTAGTATGTGAAGATCCTATACATGCAGTGCAGGTGGAATCTTTCAGAGAGACTGTATAGATGAAGAAGATGAAAGAACCCAGGGTATAACCTGCATGAACATGAACATGTAAAAGATCTAGTAAAAAGTGAAACCTAGTAAGGAGACAAGTTGCAGTAGCTAAAGAGAGACTTTTTTTTTAAAGTGTGAAATACAGCAGAAGTTGTCAAACTTTTCCTGCAAAAAGCCAGAGAGTAAATATTTTAGGCTGTGTGAGTCATATGGTCTTTGTCCCAACTACTCCACTCTGAGATTAGTCAGTGCTTCCAAACGGTACCCAGGGAATGAAGTAGGATGAGGACTGAGAAGGATCCATAAGGTTTAGTGTGACCAGTCAGTAGTCATTCTGGTGAGAGCACCCTCTGTGAAGTGCTGCAGTATCTGGAGAAATGAATGGGAAGTGAGGAAGGGGAGGTAGTACACAGATGAGAACTATGTGGAAACATTTACAGGAGAGAAGTAGAATTGTAGCTGGGGGAACTTGAAATGGAGGAAGATTTGTTTTATTTTATTTCATTTTATTTTATTTTATTTTATTTTATTATTTTATTTTGCTTTTTTGTATTTAAGATGAGAAAGTCCTCAGGATATTTAAATGTCAAAGTGTAGAAGTCAGTAGAATGGGTGAAGGGCTTCAGTTTTCTGAGAAGGCAAGAAGGGTGGATATCAGACGCAGATATAGAGAGGTTATTTTTCAACTCAAGGGAGGACACACCCTCATTTGTAATAGAAGGGAAGGAGGAAAGGAATGTTTGTAGTTTGGCAATGAGATGTAGACAGTTTCCTAGTACTGATTTCTTTGTGGAGTAGGAATCTATTCATCTGTCAAAATAGGGGGCAAGATCATGGGCCCAAATATTTGAAGAGAGTGGAAAAGAAGTAAGAAAGTTGAAGTAAGAAAATACAAAAAGGAGGGCGCCTGGGTGGCTCAGTCAGTTAAGGGTCCTACTTCCACTCAGGTCATGATCTCGTGGTTTGTGGGGTCAAGTCTCGCATCAGGTTCTGTGCAGGCAGCTCAGATTCTGTGTCTTCCTCTCTCTGCCCCTCCCCTGCTCATGCTCTGTCTCTCCCTGTTTCAAAAATAAATTTAAAAATTAAAAAAAAAGAAGAAAATACGAAAAAGAGTCCTACAAGAGCCTGGTGGCAATTTAATTAGAATGACACCAATCAGCTAGATTGTGTGCTTCCAGCCCCACCCACAGTGCTCACCAAACAGGATACAGATATGGATAAACTGGACAGTTGGATTAAAATAGAAAAGATTTTCTCAAGGCAGATGTGATTTAAAAAAGAATCCCGAGATATGATGAAACAAAGAAAAGATACTGGAAAGAAATTAGAGAGATGTTCAAAGAAGTGGACCAAGGGATCTAGATAGGGGAGAGAATAGGATTGGCAGTTTATAAATTAGACACATAGATATGCTTATTAGGAAGATTATCATGTAGAAGAGCACCTCACCTCTAAGGACTCAAGATAAATATATACAATGATTAAAATCAGTGCTCAACCAGACACTAATGCTATCTGCAAGGACTTTTCAAGCTTAGCTTTCATCAGTACTGCCCAGTTAATGGTGGTACACATATGGCTCATGAATTCTATCATGAATAAGAATGCACCTTTGTTAAAATAAGATGCACTTTGTTAAAATTTTTGTGCCCTTATTGGAACATCATGAACGACAATAAGAAAAGGGACAAAGAGAAGGACATGCAATCGATTATAGAAGAAATAAGTAGAAAATATTTGAAAGTAGTTGTCACTACCTGTGAGAATACTGCAAACCAATTCGTTATACTTTAGGAAAAGCTAACATATCAAATATACAGTTGTGCAAAAGATATAATCACAAATATGCATTTATTGGAAATCCGAGGGACTTTAGTCACTAGCAGGGAAATAAGCAATGTAAGGTCAAAACACAGGCAGACAGGGGCCCCTGGGTAGCTCGGTCAGTTAAGTGTCCAACTTCAGCTCAGGTCATGATCTCAGGTTGATCTCTGTGTGTTTGAGTCCAGCTCGGAGTCTGGAGCCTACTTCAGATTCTGTGTCTCTCACTTTCTCTTTCTCTCTGCCCCTTCCTGCCCCTGCCCCCACTCCCCCAGTGCCAGCTCCTGCTCTATCTCTGTCTGTCTCTCTCTCAAAAAATAAACATCAAAAAAAAAAAAAAAGCCACAGGCAGGTATAAGTGTAAATCACATCTAAGAACATTTTATTTTGTTTTTTAAATTTATGTATTTAATTATGAGAGAGAGAGCCCACAAACAGTGTAGGGACAGAGAGAGGGAGAGAGAGAATCCTAAGCAGACTCCACACTGTCAGAGCAGAGCCCCACATAGTGCTTGAACTCATGAAGTATGAGATCATGACTTGAGCTGAAATAGAGTTAAACACCTAACCGACTGAGCTACCCAGGCACCCCTATCTAAGAATATTTAAAAAGAAACTGATATGAAAACATTTGCTAAATATCTACTAATCATGTCTGTTATTTGAATTGTTCCCCTGCTTTGTATCAGTGAATAAGTCCTTTTCCTAATTTTAATTTACAGTATTGCATTGCCTTCTTGACTGTTTTAATACCTTATCTTATAATTATTGGGTTCCCAAGCACTATTAAGAGTTTTAGCAGAGGGTTGAGAATATCATTCTAAAGTGTTTAGAAGTCATTGTTTGTGATGTTTCAGATTAAGAAAACAGTGACACCAAATTAACTCTCCTTCTCAAATCACACATATGAAATATATTGCACATGTGTATGTATATATATATGTATATGTGTATGTATGTACATGTGTATATACACACACACTCACACACACACACACACACACACACATATTTGTTTGTTTTTGCAAATGTTAAGAATGTTTTCCTTTGGCCAGGAAAGCATCACATCATGTTTTATCAAGTCTTCACCTCGCTTTAGCTCTTTTTTTTTTTTTTTTTTTACCTCTCACACCTTCTTAAAGTTTAAGGTACACTTTAATTCTAAGTCACAATGGAATAAATTAATTGAAATTATTGGAGAATAGACATCCAAATCCTTTTAAAACTAGTTAATATGAAGGCAAAACATTCAAAAATACCAATGTGAGGTCCCAGCAGCAGTGGCGTCCATCAAACCCTCGTGAAACGGTGACTGTCCAGGGGAGCCACAGCGGTCCTGCTCTTTTCTATGCGGATGATTGATAGGGTGACTTCGTTCAGGACAGGAGAAAGACAATTTACTGGCTGACAAAATGTCAGCCTTTATATTTACATCCCCTCAATATGAAAAGCAGCCGTAGCACTTAGGGTTTTAGTTTCTAGTTTATTAACCTGCTGCATTTCACATGAAAATATTTCAATTGCCAATTATTTGCAATAATATGCGGTCTTCTTTTAAGAACAAAGTTTAATTGCTTTTAGCACAAGTTCACTACCTAAGTATTATTTAAAATATAGGTTTCTGTGTTAATTTGAGATATGGTCTGTTTCTTTTATTTAATTATTTAAGGGACTATTGCAACTCCATGTTAACAGTTTATTTCTTTCCAAAAACTCTAAAAGCATACTTATTTTGAATGAGTGCATGAAAAAAGCACGTTAATGTTGAAAGTAATAATTAAGCTGCCTTTAGTCTATCTACAAGCTCAGCCTCATTATAAATAAAGACAAACAAGTGCAACATAAAGAACATTTATTTCTTTTTAATGGACTTTTAAGTTAGTTTCTCAAATTGTTGATGAATGTAATAAAATTAAATTAAATTAAAAGAAATGTCAAGAAGAAAACAAATTTAAAAATTAACAAAGCCCACAATAAATTTGCAATTTAATTTGTCCATTAAAGGTTTTAAAGGGGGTTAATCTTGGCAAAAAGAAAAAAAATTGACACTATTGGAGCTTTAACAGGAACAATTATTATCATTGCAAATTACTTAAACTATTAAGCTCAGAATAATTCAGAAATATCATTAGCAGTCAAATTACTGGAAAAAAAAAACTTGTTTTCTTTCCCTCTTTGTTTAATTTAAACGTAATGTCTGCTTATTCTCACACAAGCAGAAAATGCTGATAAATAATTCCAGAGCATGCCTAAACATCTCCCTTCACAGCTAGCTTCTAATTTGATCTCTGGAGACCCTTCTCGGTAGCTGAATAAAATATTTTCATTTATTCTAGGAGAGCCTCTACCACCATACGTTTCTAATCTCGAGCTGCTTGGTAATGCCTCTAGATGAGGTCCTCAGCAAATCATTAAACTTGTTCAATAACAAGGCTACAAAACACAGGAGGGTTGCCGTTAGTGAAACAAAGAAGTTTTTCAAACAGGGGGAAAAAACTTTAATAAGCCAACTTGAGTTTCTAGGGCAAGTTTGAGAGATTATTTAACATTTTAAATTTTCTGGCAAGTCACGGTACACGGAGACTTCAAATTCGCAGGGTCAGAATGTTTCGCAAGAGCCGTTCTTTCAAGTTGTAGAAACCCAGTCTGCGAGGCTTGCTTTACTGATAGAAATGTGTCCACCGGGTCCGCCAGCTGATCCATGCTCTCAAAGTGAGCACAGGACCTCAGCTCTGCAAATACACAAAATGCTGAACTATAAATATGTTTATTTATTTTATTAAAAATGAAAATAAATGTTCTGATGATCAGATAATGGAAATTGCCTTACCCAAACCTGTCTTGGACCATCAAAGTACAATCCGATAAAACAAAATGGGACTCTAGTTTTTCCTCCTAGGCTAGGAATTCATGATGAGTAGTGATCATTTGTGTCATGCACAACACGTTACCAGTTAAGAAGAAATGTTAGGAGAAAGAAACAATTTTTTAATATAATAAAGGGTCAGATTCCACCCCAGGATGGGGATGACATCTGACTGTCTGGAAGGAAGCAGACTCTGGAGAAAAGTGAAGGGGTTTTAAATCCCAGAAGCCAGGAGGAGGTGGAGGAAGAGAGAGTCATGTCCCTTGACAGCTCATCAGTCTTGTTTGATTATTGTGCTTTTATATTAAAAAAAAAAATCTTAGTCTGTAAAAAAGTTTATGGAGCTGGCTGTTCCATATCAGAGTTTTCTTGTACAGAAGGAAGTACAAATAAACAGGAGTATAGAAATACAAATAGTAAAGAGAAGGTGTTTCCTATAAATCTTTGACTTTCCCACTCTAAATTCCAGGTGTTTTAAGGGAAGTTTCCCTTACAACAGTTCAAGCTGTGGCAAAAAAAAAAAAAAAAAAGAGGAAAAGTTAATCTTACTGTTTTAATGTTCACATGATTTCCTCTGCTACCATATCACTCCCTGTTCTTGAATCAGAGTTAATTATGATTAGCTTTTTTTCCCTTCAACTGTTATCAACTTTACCTTCAGCTGTTTTTGTCAGTCTTTTGCCCTAACAACTTCCTGACCTTCTTTCTGCATATGGAATACAATTTTCAGAAGATTAACATGTACTAAAGACAATGAGAAGCACAGAGGGGAGACCATTGGGTAGCTAGTTTCTGTCACCTCACAATACTTCATTTAGGAAACCCAGAGGAGCTCACAGAGGTCTGTTCTAATGCATGGTACCTGAGTGAACTTTGCAATGAAGCACATAGAGCTAATGTTACAACTAAAATAAAAGCTACGTTTGTATGTTCCAAGAAAAAAAATTTAGACTGAAAGAAGGCATCATGTTTATAGAAATGAAGAATTTGCATAATACCTTTAACAAAGTTCAATTAAGTAATTATAGCTTTTTTCTTATAATATTTACTATGCAGATACAGAAATTAGAAGAACAATCCATAAAAATTGTACTAGGATACATGAATATATACATGTAGCATGGGTATGTGTATATATAGGCAATGAATACCAACTACATGGCTATTGTTTAGACAAATATCTTTTATTACAAAAGGGCTATGATTCCATCTCCTTCAGGACCTAGGATAAATGCAAATATTGTCCTAGTAAATACTTGAATTGTAAAACATTACTCTCTTTTTAATTTTTTAAGTTTATTTATGTATTTTGAGAGAGAGAGAGTACAAATGAAGGAGGGGCAGAGAGAAGGAGAGACAGAATCGCAAGCAGGCTCCCCACCATCAGTGCAGAGCCGGATGTGATGCCGGGCTGGAACTCACAAGCTGTGAGATCATGAACTGAGCCATTATCAAGAGTTGGATGCTGAACCAACTTCACCACCCAGGCATTCCAAAATATTACTGTCATTATGATTGCTTTCTAGGAGTTCACTTCCACACCTGAAAATGCTCACAGTTTCATTCACAGTATAAACAAAATTTTTCCTTGCTAGTTGATATATTTTCATGTATTGTTTTTAAGTTTACTTATATTGGGGTGGGGGCAGAGAGAGAGAAAGACAATCACAAGCAGGCCCTGTGCTGTCAGCACAGGGCCCAATGTGGGGCTCAATCTCATCAACCCATGAGATCCTGACGTGAGCCAAAACCAAGAGTTGGGCACTTAACCAATTGAGCCACCCAGGGGCCCCAATATTTTCATGTATTTTGAATTTAAAAAAATCACAGAGATTTATTTTTGCAGACATTAATTAAAGTCCATGTGTACTGAGGTGAGAAGTGTGGGCTGCCTTCCTGGTTTTGATGCCTAGATACAAGGGTCTCAGACCCCCTGGGGCTCATGATCATGACCATGCAAGTTACGAGGAGGGGTTGTGGGCTTACAGACTCCTGGGACATTGCCTGAGTTTGGGCACAAATCTACCACCACTGCTAACTGTGTGACCTTGGGCAAATTATTTAATTCCCCTTTATCTCAGTTTCCTCCTTTGGAAAATAGTAAGAAATGTCCTATTGTAAGTTGTTGTGTTAATACATTGAGGAAGAACACAAAAACACTTCTTAGGTACTAAAACATCATGATTTACTATTATTGTTACTATTATGGCATGAAGATGAAGATGCAACTAGATGGAGTCTGTTTATGATTCTTTAATTTCTGTTTCACATACTGGTGCAAAATACTATACCATTTACCTACCAAAGTGTTCCAATCATATATAATCTAAGTCAACTATTTTCATATTTTTTTGACTAGCCTTTGTTGGGTAGGTAGCTTAGTTTGTTGGAGGGGATGCACTGCGATCAGACTGAGATGAATGTGTAAGTGTGTGTTCCAGCTCCTTTTCTTACTGGCCAGACTAACATAGTGCTTACGTACAGGGACTCTGACTCTACCACCTGCTGGGAATATTGTGATAAGCTGGAAATAATGATATGTGCCTCCTAACCCTGCTGTATCTCTAAAGCTTAGTTTATTCAAACATAAAACCTATGTTCTATGGTATTGTCAGCAATTATCTATCCAATATATCTTGTCATGAGGTTGCTAACAGATTGGTCTGACCAAAAACAGCACCAATGTCCAAACGAAGTCCAAATCAGTGGGTAGGACCCAGGACTGCCTAAGTCAAACATCAAAATGTGTCAAATTTATAACATCATGTGTTTTGTATATTTAAGTTGACAGATCTCCTTAAAAAATATGTAATGCTCGTTTTCTAGATGGAACACTGTGGCTCAGGAAAGTTACCCAGTTCTGTAAGATCACTCAGCTAATTATTATTTTTACTTTACCTTGCTACCTCACATCAGGTGATGAGCAGCCAGAAGCATGAATGAAAAGAGAAGAGATATCTCATCATTTGGTCTGGGGCATAACAAGGAAATTGCTAATTAAATTTAACTCAGCACAAACTAAGGCACTTCATTTTCTCTCTCCTAAGTTTCTACATTCGTGTGTCATGTTTACCTCTAGCAACAGAAGACCACTACATTTGATTTACTGTGCCCCAGGAGACAGCTTTGGACATCATAAACAAGGTCTATTTTTTTTTTCTCAACATTACCCTTCAAACCCCTCTGACCACTCTATGAATTGTTTCCCCTTCTGTCATATTACTGAGATTTTATTTTCCTAACTGTCTACTAGCTTTCTCAAAAGCAATTCCATTCACTAGTCTCTAGGCACAATGGTAATTATTCAAAAAGATGTTTCCAATTCTTTCCTTTGTTTTGCAACTGGAGGTAGCAATCTTTTCCTGCCCCCCTTCAAACCTCCCACCCCCATTTGCTCCATAGTGCCAGATTCTAAAGATAAAGACATTTCTATAGGAAGACTGAGCCATAACATGTTGCAATGTATCACCTAGTTTGGGTAATGGCAATCACAATTTATCTCTCTTCAATAATATATTTCCCTTAATGTCATTGGTGATATTTACTACTGCTGAAAGATAATAAGAGTGATACTTTCTTGCCATGTGAGCAAGTCAAAACTACAGCTTGTTTTTATCATTTGTAGTGACTCTATTTCTTCTGCTGATGTCTGTATCATTTATATGTCTATTCTTAGTTCTCATGAGAAAACTCCAAATAAATCAGTTAGTGTTTAGGCATTCAAAATTGTTTAAAAACATTTCCCTAGGGGCTCTTGGGTGGCTCAGTTGGTTAAGGTCAAGTGTCTGACTTCGGGTCAGATCATGGTCTAGCATTTCATGGATTTGGGTCCTAAGTGGGGCTCTGTGCTGACACCTCAGAGCGTGGAGCCTGTTTCGGATTTTGTGTCTTCCTCTCCCTCTCTGCCCCTTCTCTGGTCATGTTCTGTCTCCGTCTCAAAAATAAATAAACATTTAAAAACAATAACAATAAGAAACCACATTTTCCTAAACTTGTCCTATGGAATTTTAGCAAATTCTGGTAAAATAATAAGCATTCATCTTTATGGTAGGTTATATCAGAGCCTTTACCACGCTTATGCTCTTGTGACTATTCTAGCACTGGTGAGCACATAGCATCTTAGCATCTCCCTATGTTTACTCATATGTTTTTTTCTATTAATTTTTTTAAATGTTTATTTATTTTTGAGAGAGAGAGAGAAAGCATGAGTGGGGAAGGAGCAGAGACAGAGGGAGGCTCAGAATCTGAAGCAGGCTCCAGACTCTGAGCTGACAGCACAGAGCCTGGTGTGGGTCTCAAACTCATGAACCATGAGATCATGACTTGAGCCTAAGTCTGACGTTTAACTGACTAAGCCACCCAGGTGTCCCATATTTTCTTTTTCTTTTTAACAAAAGCATCACATGGGCCGTGAAACACACTCTGAAAAAAAAAATCATATATATATGAAATATATATGATATATATAGTATCATATATCATATATATATAATACTGTTTCCTTTCAGATGAACTTCTAGTAAGAAATAGGCTCTATTAAAATGAAAGTTGATTGAAAAAAATAATAAATTTTGTTCATTTATTTAATATTTGATACATCATATCTAAGTAATTATCTTTCCTTTGAAATTCAGAAAAATCAAGTGAGTTGTTTAAATTCCATTGAATTTATGAGTCAGAAATTTGAAGACAGCTGTCTCTGGCTCCTACATTTCATAGGTTCTCACTGTAGCTGAGATTTGTAGCTGCTCTGATACATTTATCTCCAGAGATTTGAGAGGATCATTCCATAAGTTATCATCACAAGTCCATGTAGGACAAAAAAATAAGGTCATAAAAACAAGTCATAGACTGAGGATGGCAAGGGGGGACCTAAACAATTATATTAGAAAAAGTTTTCCTACCTAGTGAGAATCATGAGATCAGAGAGAGAGAGTTATTGATTTTTCTAATTTGCTTTTAAATTAGAGAATTTGTCACTTACTTTCCTTTGAAGAATCAGATGATTCGTCTGAATCAATTGTCTGGGGATGCCAGGGTGATTATAACTCTTGAAATTGCAGTATGGAGGAGAAAAAAGTTGTCTAGTCTTGGCTCAGGGAACTGTATAATTTGTCTATAGAAAAGAAAAATAATAATAAGTAGATAAATACATAAATAATGAAGAGGGACAAAATATCCTTTTAATGTCTATATTTATCAGTCAATTTGTATTTGCTTACATTAGCATTTTATCTTTCAAATAGCTTTTTCACAATATTTAAAATAATAACATAAAAATATGGTCTCATTGGGGCGCCTGGGTGGTCATGATCTCGCGGTTCGTGGGTTCGGGCCCCGCGTTGGGCTCTGTGCTGACTGCCAGCTCAGAGCCTGGAGCCTGTTTCAGTCTGTGACTCCCTCTCTCTCTGACCCTCCCCCACTCACGCTGTCTCTCTCTCTCTGTCTCCTAGAAATAAATAAAACATTTTTAAAAAAATGGTCTCATAGGAGTTTTTCTGGTGTACTGATAACTATGCTGAGTAGTTATCTATCTAGCTATCAGTGTCCCATAAGAAGTCAGGACTGCCACTTAAATGTGGCTAGAAGGCAAGCTCTCTTGAACGTTTGCTTATTTTTGAAAGAGAAAGAAACAGAGCTTGAGCATGGGAGAGTCAGAGGAGATGGAAACACAGAATCCGAAGCAGGCTCCAGGCTCTGAGCTGTCAGCACAGAGCCCAACATGGGGCTTGAACTCGTGAACCATGAGATCATGACCTGAGCTGAAGTCAGATGCTTATCCAACTGAGCCACCCAGGTGTCCCTAGAAGGCAAGCTCTCTTAACCCCCTCCATTATCCCACTTGCCAGATTAGTCAGCATCCTCTGATAGCTCTGTAAATCAACTAACAGATGCTCATAAACAGTGTTGTAGGCACAATCCCGAGATGATTGCTGAGATTCTGACCCCCTGTTGTATAGATTCTGTATAATCCCCTTCCCTTTCTCTAGGGGTGGAACTGTGACTATGAAAAATTTCACTTTAATGAGTAAGTTATAACATATGACAAAGGTGATGTGATTTTGCAGCTCTAGGTGAGGTCCCAAATCAGTTGAATTTTAGTGAGTCAAAATTATCCTGGGTGGGCCTGACCTAATCAAGTGAGCCCTTAAAGAAACTGGACCTTCCTAAAGGGAGAGATTCAAAGCCTCAGAGATTCTTTTGCTGGCTATCAAGAAGCAAAGACTCATGCTTTGAAATGTCTATGAAGACAGCAAGGGACTGCATGTGGCCTCTAGCTGTTGAGAGCAATACCCAGCTGACAGCTAACAGGAAAACAGTGATTTCAATCATACAGCCACAAGAAAATGAATTCTGCTATTACTCAATGAGCTTGAAGTTGGATCTTTCTCTTGTGAGCCTCCAAATAAAGATGTAGCTGGCCAATGTTTTAATTTTGGCTTTGTGAGACCCTGAGCAGAAGACCTAGCTGACCTGTCCCAGACTCCTGACCCACAAGATTTGTGAGATAACAAGCATATGCCGTTTTAATCAGCTAACTTTGTGACACTTTGTTACACAGCAATAGAAAACTAATACATCCACCAAACAGTAGTAACCAGACAGCATGCAGGTAAGAGTACGTGATCATTTTGCCTCCAACTGAGCTATAGGAGTAACAAGGGTCAATTACACTTGTTTCCCAAGCCTTTTATGCTTTTTGCATTTTGTATATAAATCAATGAGATATGAGAGTATAAATTCCAGAAGAGTTGTTTCTATTAACACTATATAGACTATTTGGGACAAAAACCTTGATTTTGGAAAAATGACTTCAGGTAAAATTTTAAATAAAAACATTATTGAAGGTATAATTTAGTCTGAAAGAAAGGAATTTCTGTCAAATTAGTTACAAGGAGTCAGTTGTAAAGACAAAGATAAGAGAAAATACCCCAAGTCTAGAAGGAATCTATAATGAGATTGGTCCTCTTTGCATTTTAAAGAGGTGTTTAGACAGACATAGATGTTGATCTCTAAAATACACACACACACACACACACACACACACACATCTTTATGTATCCCCATGAAGAATTGGTATGTCAGGGACCAATCAGGAAAATAGAAATTTCTCAACATATCTCAAAAAGAGATCATTTTTGTAATGTTTATTTATTTACTTAGAGAGAGAACACAAAGAGGAGAGGGGCAGAGAGAGATGGAGAAAGAGAATCCCAAGCAGGCTCCATGCTCTCAGTGAAAAGCCCAACATGGGGCTCAGTCTCATGACCTATGAGATCATGACCTGAACCAAAATCAAGAGACCAATGCTCAACAACTGAGCCATGCAGGTGCCCCTCAAAAGGAGAGAATTTAATATAGGGAACTGATTACATAAGTCATGGAAGGAGAAGAAACTATCCCCAACTCTAGAGGGACACAGAGAGATGGTAACTTTGTTTGGATCTAGGGCCACCTTGGACGAGGTAGAACTTCAGTGGGTCTGCCCTGGGGGTACCCCTTGGTGAATGGTTATCCAAATAAGACCTTAAAGCATGGAATCTGCTGGAGATTCTACATGAAGCTGAGAGAAAGGCAGAGATATACCATACTCTTTCTTCTTATTCTGTCCTCTGGTCTTCTACAGTTCCTCTCAATGGCTGCACTTGCCCAGAAGCCAACAAGTCAAGGAGCCTGGGAAGTGTTCCTTGCAATAGAAAAGAGGATTAAGGGCAGAGAAGGAAATAAATTTGAGGGCTTATAGGCAAATGGCTCACAGAAATGTTTATTAATTCAGTTTTGCAAAGTTAGGTAGTGGATGGCAGAGTTGGCACTTGAAGCAGGGAATTTACTCACCAGATTCTGGATCTCCACTACCCCACAGTGAAAATAGAAATGACTACTAATTCAGTAAGAACTGAAAATATTCTAGAAGAATTCATGGAAAGAGCATGCTATACACTTTAAGAATCGAGATCCAGCTGGCTTCTAGAAATCTGTAATTAATACTCTGCACTAGTTAAAAAGGCTGAATTTTAGATTTCCTTTATGTTTGGTCCACTCATCCTGACCTGTTTACAAAGAGACAGGTTAGACAGAATTCCCATGGTGGCTGTAATATAAACAGGTAGAACCTATGACAGTGGATGGCATGTGATGATAATCAGGGGCATAATCACCACGATCTTTATTTCTCACACTTTGATGCACTGTCTATAGAAACATTGGGGGGTGTTAATTCTGATGACTGGGCGTTCCACTGTTAGCACACCTTATAATTGTTAAGATAATTGGCCTTGCTCCTCTGAATTACTTTGTAAGAGTAATTATGTGAGACCATGTTGTAGCAGTTCGGTCCTGCAAGACAATTTGTTTTTGTGTACCAGTTAAAATAAACCTGGCTTGTCGAGATGTTGTTTTACCCATCCCTCTTGCTCTCTTTCAATTTAGAGAGAACTCTCAGAGGTAAACCACAGGAAGACTCACACATGAAAATTCCCTGAGGTCAAAGCTAGTAGCTGTGCCAAGTTGGAGACTCCAGGCATATGACAGCTCTTTGGGAGTTAGTTTTCACATTGCCTGCCAAATGGGAATTTGAGATAAGCAAGGCGAACACTGGGCTTCTTGCAACTTTACTTGTGAAGGTGAAAAATGAAGATGCTTCTAATTAGCAAAAAAATGGTTTGTAACAACAGTTCGAATTCCAAATCCTGTGGTTGGTAAAGCATACATATGGAGGTATAGTTAGGTTCCATTGCCAAAATTTACAATCCATTTCCGTTCTGCAATATTTGAAGCCATATGGGTATTAGAGAGATCCAATTATTGTCAAAGCAGCTTCCATATTTATAGGACAAGATAGTTAAGCTTGGGCACCTTTTTAAGATATGTTCAGGTTTAGTTTCAAAGTCCATAATCCACTTAGTTAAGGCAGAATGCTAATAGATGACTGCCTCAAGGTGATTTTTTTTCTCTCTTAAAATATGATAAAAATTACATGTTGGAGTATGTTAAAGCAACTTGAGAATGAAATTTTTAGGTGCTCAAAAGGGCGCAAATTTTAACATTATTTTAAAAATTTTAACATTATTTTAAAAATGTTGGTCATCCTTTGATGAAAAGAAAATGAATAATCCAGAGAAATAGAGATTACCTTTATGTCTCATAATAAATGTGTGTGGATTTGTTTAAGTAAGAAAGTAGCAGCAATAATTACATTAGTGAGTGTCCTTATAGGTGAAGTTTAAACTGCAAACCTTGGGGCGCCTGGGTGGCTTAGTTGGTTAAGCATCTGACTTTCGCTTAGGTTATGATCTCGCAGTTCGTGGGTTCGAGCCCCGCGTCGGGCTCTGTGCTGACTGCCAGCCTGGAGCCTGTTTCAGAGTCTGTGACTCCCTCTCTCTCTGACCCTCCCCTGCTCACGCTGTCTCTCTCTCTCTCTCTCTCCTAGAAATAAATAATTAAAAAAATATTAAAAAAAAAAAACTGCAAATCTTGTATTAATATAAATTAGTTCTTATACATGCAACGTATGGGATAAACAGTAGTCACATATTTGAAAAAAACAGTACAAGCATGCCGTAATTTCCTTAGGGACATTGGTGACATGTATGTGTCTGTATGTATGTGTATAAAAACAGTATATAGTATATACTGTTTATTACTCACCATAATTTTCAATACTGAATATTGTTTTCAAAAAGGCAAGACACTTCATAATAAGTGGATATAACTGCAACAATTTATATAGTTCTGCATGCATATTAGTAAACATCACAAATGAAGATATTCTATTTACTTTTACTTTTCAAATATTTCAATAATTGAAAATTTATAGCATCCTCCATTATTTAGAATAAGCAAGAAAGAATTTTTAGTGGTTTGCACATATTTTGAAATTCAATTAGAAACATAGGTTTAAACTGGTTTTTTTTGGGAGACAACTATTTTTCTTTAATACTACTTAATTGCTAATAAATGATCTGACTACAAAGGAAGATATGATAAGCAATTATAGTGATATGGTTTTATTTGTTAAATATCATTGATTTCCATCAGTATACTGCCATAAACATCAGCTAGTGTCCTTATCTGTTTAGTTAGATTTAGAATAGAATGTATAAAGACAACCCTCAGAAGGACTGAACTTTATAATGATCTCTTGTAACCCCTTAGGAATCATTCTTTTTGGCCAGTTAAGTTTTGTGAACTTACTGTCATATTTGAAGTACATATTGAATTGTTGAATGGCAAACATAATTAATAATTAAGAAAAATAATAGGTCTATCTATGTTACAGGTATGTTTCCTTGGGAAGCAGATTCTGAGTTAAATTCTGGTGTGCAGAAGGTTTGTTAGGCTATGCTTTTGTATGAAAGGAAAAAGAAGGAAATAGGATTAGGCATTGAGGAAGCAGGGATACAGTGCAGTCTCAACAAAGGTCTCAGCTGACGCTATGGTGAGGTCTGAAGTTAAGGTGGTTGGGGGAGGGGAATGAGCCTTTATCACCTCATGTTGATTGGTCACTTGATATGGGCTGCCTAGGAAAGAGGGCAATATCTTCTGTCAAGCAAATCTCTTTAGACAAGATAAACCAATACAGAAAAGACCTATAGTGGAGGGCTGTCATAGTGGGCGGGGGAGGGAGGGGTGTGTATAGATTCATCAGTCTTAAAGAGAAATCTGTATGGTATATCATAGTGCCCACCACAGCCTTCTGTAAGCTTTGGGTAGGATTCATAAATGAAATTGAAGTATTGGAAGTTGACCTATAATTCATTCACTCCTTGATTTATTTACTAAAAATGTATTAAGTGTTTTCCATTCTTTAACTCAGTATTTGTAAGTATTGAGTAAGATAGTAAGACCTCAATAAATATGTATTGAATGAACTCATGAATATGTAAAGATCACTTTGAAGGAAAGAAACATTGTGCTATGACTTGCTCAAAAATGTATGAAATACTGTTTCTCCTCCATTGACACTAAAGTTTGTTAAAAGTGATCTCAATTGATTTTGATGATTTCCATTCCTATCACCTCCTTTGTATACTTTAAGAAGGCTGTAACTGTGTTTTCATCTTTATAACCACAGGATCTACTAAAGTTTCTTGCTTATAGAAAACATGCAATAATACTTGTTGCATCACTGAAACAGCTTTACAATGATCCTTCAGTGTGGTGGCAATAGATGTGAATTGTATATAAATGACCATGAAAGGATTGCCATTAAAACATAAATTAAGCTTGTAGCTTCTACCATTTGAAGGTTGAAGAAGCAGTGTGGAAGAGGATTTGCAGAACTGAGGTCAAAATGAGTCTGATCACTAAGTTATTACGAAAATTCAGGCAGGAACAGAAAGTCTAAGCAAAGGCAATGAAAGTGGGGGTGGAGTGGGAAGGCTTCAGTTTTTCGTTGGCAAAAGATTGGATGCATGTGCAAGAGAAGAGGATCTGGGGGCAAAGTGGAGGGAAGTTTTAGTGCCTGATAGAATTACACACTTTGATAGGTAAGTTGGAAGCAGCTAGTACCAGATAACAAACAACTGTGTAATGACTAAGCTATCACTATTTGGGTTAGAGTTTGTTGTAACTTCCTGTCCCACTCTGTTCATCTATTACTCTTTCTGCAGCCATAAATAGATAGGGTATTTTCAGTAAGGTTTAAAGAATCAGCATGTTTCTGATAAGAAGGAATTAAAATTTATTCAATGATTATTTTTCTGGAATGTTCAAATCCAAGAGTCACCACTTCAGTGCCTCTGCTTTATAAGGCATAGTGTTTCAAAGAATAACATGATCAACTTCCTACACAAACAAAATTAGGTTATTTTGCTGTTCTGCTTCCTTTCCTCCCCTGTCCTTTCCTTCTTTCCTTCTAAACCTTACCTCCTGCTTTTCTACTTTCCTCCTTCTTTCACCAAAGAAACTGGGGTTTGAAATCTTTCTTTTCCTTTCCATTGCAATGTAAATAGTGTCCCATTCTAGAGCAGAAAAAAAAATGATGATCCAGATTAATTGAAGATTTATTTTCTCAGCAAGCAATGCTTAGGAGTGTACATTCATTAAGATATAAATAATCTGAGGGAAAAAATGTGCAATAAATAGTAATTATAAGAAGGAGGAGGAGGAGGAATAAAAGAATAAATCAAATTTAACTTTCCATTTAAATCAAGTCTATAGTGTGATATCCTAATTGCTTGGTTCACTGCTATAATATAAATGTTATTTATGTTATATGCATATATATATGCACTTTTGTTTTATTTAGACCTATTTCTATTAGTGGAAATAAATATACTCATGGAATATGGATTTAGGGGAAATTCAGTGTTTGCTGCATTTGGCCCACTAATTCCCATATGAAAATATGGTTGTAAATAAAATATCTCATTTTATATTAATTAATTCATGTGCAACAAAAGTATACCTATGATGTTTCCTTGGTGGCAATCACTGGGCTGACAACACTTCTGTAAAATTTTTATGAATTATCAAGCAGGGAACGAAATTTTGGCTCACAGGAAATACCAGATGTGATGATGTAGTGAAGTGTAAAGTTAAAAAAAAAAATAAGTTGTATATCAGGCTGGTTCGTTTGTTTATTTGTTTAACCATCAAACTTGGAATCCCCTTGGGTTGTTAAAATTATTTCACAGGTCCAGAAAAATAAGACTTTAAATTCCCTAATTCTGTGTGTGCCTGTGTGTGTGTGATACCAAGGGTGCACAACAGATCCATGGTCAAAGTTCCAGACTCTGCCTGGCACTGTAGTAGCCCCAAGGAGAGAGTAAATGGATCAGTCGAGCATGCATGTTATCTGGAGTGGAACTATTTCATTCTTGTTGCTGTAAATGATAAAAATGTGTTCTTTTTGCTTTTTAAAAAAAATTTTGTAATGTTTTATTTATTTCTGAAAGAGAGAGAGACAGCATGAACAGAGGAGGGTCAGAGAGAGAGGGAGACACAGAAACTAAAGCAGGCTCCAGGCTCTGAGCTAGCTGTCAGCACAGAGCCTGACACGGGGCTCGAACCCATGAACTGTGAGATCATGACTTGAGCCAAAGTCAGCTACTTAACCAACTGAGCCACCAAAGCTCCCCTTTCTTTTTTTTTTTTTAATAGTTTATTGTCAAGTTGAATTCCATATAACACCCAGTGCTCATCCCCACAAGTGCCCTTCTCCATGCGCATCACCCCCCTTTCCCTCCCCCTGACCCCCATCAGTCCTCAGTTTGTTCTCAGCATTCAAGAGTCTCGCATGGTTTGCCTCCCTCCTTCTCCCCAACTATTTTCCCCCCATTCTTCTCCCCCACGGTTGTCCGTTAAGTTCCTCCTAATCCTCCTATACGTGAAAACATATGGTAGCTGTCCTTCTCTGCCTGACTTATTTTGCTCGGCATAACACCCTCAAGGTCCATCCATGTTGCTACACATGGCCAGATTTCATTCCTTCTCATTGCCATGTAGTATTCCATTGTATAGATAAACCACACCTTCTTGATCCATTTGTCTGTTGATGGACACTTAGACTCTTTCCATGTTTTGGCTATTGTTGCAAGTGCTGCTATAAACATTGCGACACATGTGCCCCTATGCATCAGCATTTCTGTATCCCTTGGGTAAATTCCTAGCAGTGCTATTGCTGGGTCATAGGGGAGTTCTATTGTTAGTTTCCTGAGGAACCTTCACACTGTTTTCCAGAGGGGCTGCAGCAGTTTACATCCCCACCAATAGTGTAGGAGGGTGCCAGGCACCCCATTCTTTTTGCTTTTTAAACAAAGAAACTTTCTGGTTTGTCTATCCAGAGCTGTATGGCTATCCTTGGGCGAGGCATAAGGATATGGTTGTAGGACTATTCTTTAATTTTTTTTTTTTGGTTTGTTTATTTTAAGCAGGATATTTTCTGAAATAAGATTGTATAGAAAACAAATGCATGCACTTTTCATCTCTTTAATGTCCAGTTATCAGAAGCCATTTCATGGAAAGGAAAGTTATACCGTATTCAATCTGTCCATTTTCATATTGATCTTCTCTTTGATTTAGGATTAAAAAAAATCAGAGGCATAGGTATTCACACCACTGCAACCAATCATCTTTACCAGTCATAATTTAAAAAGTGAGAGAATTCTAAAATTTTACTTGTATTTGGTGTTTTAAAGAGAAATTTGATACATCTGCCTTGGGCTTTAATATTACATGTTGTCCAAATTACCTAAGTTAATGTGAAAAATACATAACAAAATTAAACTATTATTTAATAGTTTAAACTATTAAGCTATATTTAATAGCTTAAACTATAGACTACTATAGTTTATAGTAGTGTATAAATGGCTTAGCACATTCCTTTTGTCTGTTAACATCACAAAACTATTTTCATAATAGTGTTATAAAATGATAGTTTTTGAGCCAATGGTTAATATTTTTATTAAACTACACCTTTTGCAAATTTAAATACTGACAATCCTGATAACTATCTCTAAAAGCATATAAAGGCAAGTTAGCAAGCTAAGTGTACATGTACTCATACATCACCCAGTGTTCATCACAACAAGTGCAAAAACTAATCCCCATCAACTATTCAGCAGCCCCCCAGCCCCCACCTCCCTTCTGGTAACCATCAGTGTGTTCTCTAGAGTTAAGTCTGTTTCTTAGGTTGCAGAAAAGGCTGACCTTAAATGAACAAAGTTAGATAATTCTATCATTTTGCACAATTTAATTTATTATTAGCAGAAAAGCACTGAAAAATGAAGGAGTAAGATGGAGGTTTATGATTTCCCTACATTAGGCTAGCAATTTGGGCTAATTTCAGGGTAGCTGTGAAGATTCATGCTTCAAATTTTCCTTTGTGTTCTCGACTGCTTTTTGATATACAATGAATTGTTTTATGGGGACAAGTTCAGGTAAAAGTAGTGGTGGATACATACAAGTAATTTACATTTGAAACATACATGTGAATAATATACCTAATATTTTTATGATTTACATTGAAAAACAAGCCTAAATACAGCAACACAATTTAAACAGTAGGAAAACTTGCTAGTTTTCTGTTTTTGAGCTCTAATAACTCAAGTCATGACGAAAGTCAAAGATACCCTTTGTCCTTTGAACGAAGCCCCAGTGTGAAGGCTCTGGATCAGTTCTCCCTCTAGCAGGGAATGGTTAAATGTTAGGGAGAGACTAATGTTCAGCAATAATCTTGTCTACTTCCTTGGTGTCTTGCTTAATTACATTTCATGCAGGTGGGGCCAAATGACTACTTTCGGCCAGTAGAATATAACTAGCCGACATTTTTAGAGGCCACCTCCAGTTCTGATCTCTAAAATCCCCCATAAATATTTTACACTTTTCTTTCCTCATCTTTAGGACATAGTGAATGGCAGATCCACTAAGTAGAAGAGAGTAGGGTCCTGAACGACTGCATGGAGCAAACCCCTTTTGGGCTCCCCAGCCTGCATTCACTGTTTACTGTGAAGTGAAAGGTTAAAAGCCCAAAACCAAAATCCTTGTTAGTCTTAATTTAATGAAAATTTGGAGATGCTTATCATAGTTAGCATACCTTGACTAATGAAAATGGAATGGCAAAGTTATTATTATTTGGGTCTATTGATTGATAACAAATATATAAATAGCATTTTTAGGTACTTATTTTCAATGTACAAAATGATATTTATTACAAGTAGATCGATGTTTACTACTTGGAAATAATTACTATAGATTTTACTAACTAAGGGACATTAAATATAACTTTGATTTTTACTTAGTCAGAAAGAAATTGGACCAACTAATCATTAAGGTACTGGCCAGTTTATCATTTCTATTTTATCCATTTAAAAAATATTTTTTGAGGGTGCCTGGGTGACTCATTTGGTTAAGCATCTGCAGTCGGCTCAGGTCATGATCTCATGGTTTGTGAGGTTGAGCCCCACATCAGGCTCTCTGTCGTCCACACTGAGCCCACTTCAGATCCTCTGGCCCCCCATCTCTCTGCCCCTTCCCCGCTTGCATGCAGAGTATCCCTCTCTCTCTCTCCCTCTCTCTTTCTCAAAAATAAATAAATATAACTTAAAAATACTAAATAAAGAAAGAATACTTTTTGAGTGTCCACTATCTGCTAAGTGTGATTCTAAGGCTATAAAGTTACATAAATGAGCCACACAGATGACCATCCCTATCCTCATGGAGTTTACCTATTACTGGACAAAGACCATAAACAACATAAAAATTGATCATTTACTATGGTAAGTGATAAAGTGCAATAGGAGAAAAATGGAACAAATTATATGGGATTAAGGATGAGAGAGAAAGAGTGAAGGAGGTAATACACTTTTAATGGAGATGGTCAAAGGCAGCTCCTCCCATTGAGGAGGTTATATTTCAGTAAGATGTAAAAGAAGTAAGGGAGGGAGAACAGAACATTTAAGGTAGGGGAAACAATCAATTCAAAGGTTCTAAGAGAGGAATATGTCCAGTGTATTCAAAGTAAGGAAAAGGGTATTTGCTACTAGAAAAAGTTAGAGAGTGTTATAGTTTGTTAGGGCTGCCATAACAAAATACTGTAGACTAGGTGGCATAAACAACACAAACTTACTTTGTCATGGTTTTGGAGGCTAGGGGTCCAAAATCAAGGTGTTGACAGATTGGTATTCTTCTGAGGCTTCTCTGCTTGGCTTTCAGACTTCTCACTGTGATCTCATATGTTTGTCCCTCAATCTGTGTTGTCTGTCTTCTAATCACCTTTCCTTGTAAAGACACCAGTCCTACTGGGTGAGGTCCACTCTAACAACCCATTTGAAATTAAACCTATTTTAAAAGCCCTATCTCTAAATACAACCACATTCTGAGGATACTGGAGTTTAGGACTTCAGTGTATGAATTTGGGGAACTGGGGGACACCGTTCACCTCATAACAGAGAGATATTGTATCCTGTTCTTGTAAGTCTTTAATAAATGGGGTTTTGGGGAACCTTGGTGGCTCAGTGGGTTAAACATTCGACTTTGGCTCAGGTCATGATCTCACAGTTTGTGGGTTCGAGCCCCATGTCAGGCTCTGTGCTGACAGTTCAGAGCCTGGAGCCTGCTTCAGATTCTGTGTCTCCTTCTCTCTCTGACCCTCCCCTGCTCATGCAGTTTCTCTTTCTCTCTCAGAGATAAATAAAACATTAAAAAATTGGTTTTAAAAATAAAGAAATGGGGTTTTAGTCACTGGAGTAAAATGGAAAACCTTTGGAGTCTTTAAGCAGAGGAGTGACATACTTATGTCTTAACAGTAGCATGTGTTAGGGGCGAGGACAGTAGGAAGCTATTGACATAGTCCAAGCAAGAGATTAGGCAGTTAGATTCACCTATGAACTTCTCAGTATTGATCTATCTGAACCCCGTACAAGGAAGTAATTTTGTCAAATTTTGTATCTTAAAGTTTGACAATAAAACACAGAAAAAATGTATGTATTTTGCAGATGGGAAAACTGAGACCTCGATTGAAACACTTTTCTAAGTTTTATAACTTCTTAAAGGTAAAGCAGCTTTTAGTTCACTCATCTTTTCATTACTCTTTCCATCAGTCTCATATTTAACTTTGTTAAAGCAAATTATATTTTCAAGAACACTTAACTTTTCACCCAGATATGTGTATGATTTGTTCATTGCCCTCAGGTATCAATTCAAAGGCACCTTTAGAGAAGATTTCCCTGATGATTCCATATAAATATCCTTCACCCCTGCTTTCCCACATCCATTTACCCTGCTGTATTTTTCTTCATTTTGCTGATATACCATACAAAACTTTACTTCATTTATTTGTTTATTGTTTAGATATCCCCTCTACAATATAAACAGTGTAAGGTCAAGGACATTTTTAGTCATATACATATGTCTATATTTTAGTTATATATGTATATATATATAACTATGTAGTGTAGTTACATATATAACTAAATACATATGTGTGTGTACACACACACACACACACATATATATATACAGTATCCTCCAGGTTTAATTGTTTTCGTTTTGAAAATGTAGATTTTAGGAGAAGGTAAATAGTATATTTAGGTTTTTGAAAGAGTGTTTTGTCTTCCAAGTGATGTTTCCAGTGAAAAATTTTAACACAATTATTGAGTCAACAGCTCCTTCTCTTTTTTTCGAAAACAAGCTTTTCTCCTCCTCTTCTCCTCCTACCCCAGCTCATTTTGGAAACTACTGTCCAACCTCTGGTTCACCTCTAACCATTTGGTTCAAGCAGATCCACTATCGTCATACATTTTGGTTAGTAGATAATGGACCCAAGTTAGACCAGTCAGGGTCTTTCCAGTTTTTTAAAACTAGAAATGCAAGTGATTTCTTTTCCAATGATAACAATAAGCAGCGCTGCTTGGAAAAAGTTGGTCTGCTGTAAGAGTTTAAAAACTGAGATAGATACTTAGAGACTCTGACATGAGGGTACGTTTTTGTTTTTGTTTTTGTTTTTTTAAGTTTATTTATCATGAGAGAGAGAGAGAGAATCCTATGCAGGCTTGTGCTGTCAGCACTCAGCCTGATGCGGGGCTTGAACTCATGAATCCTGAGATCATGACCTGAGCCAAAACCAAGAATCTGATGCTTAACCAACTGAGCCACCCAGATATCCCTGACATGAAGGTATCCTGATGGGATGCAATTCCTTGACTCCCATTGTAGCCATAGCCACATTCTTTCTGCAGTTTGATCATTCAACCTTGACGTTTATTCTGGAACTAATAAAGTTTTCTCTTGTCACTTTAGTTTGTTTTAGGTTTTTATTAATGGCAAATACTTGATTTCACATTAATATATTATCTATGATAAATATCTACCTATGCTTTATCAAAGCTGTTATAATTCTCTGCAAATACATTTTCAACATTTCTTATCGTTTCTAATAAGAAGATGTGAAGATAAATATGAAAGAAACCATCCATGGCTTTCATTTGTTTCTTTCTTTGAAATCTTTCTTTCTTTCTTTCTTTCTTTCCTTCCTTCCTTCCTTTCCTTTCCTTCTTTCTCTTTTTTCTTTCTCCTTCCTTCCTTCCTTCCTTCCTTCCTTCCTTCCTTCCTTCCTTCCTTCCTTCCTATTTTCTTTCTTCTTTCTTTCTTTCTTTCTTTCTTTCTTTCTTTCTTTCTTTCTTTCTTTCTTTCTTTCTTTCTTTCTTTCTTTTTTTTTTCTTTCTTTTCTTTTCTTTCTTTCTTTCTTTCTTTCTTTCTTTCTTTCTTTCTTTCTTTCTTTCTTTCTTTCTTTCTTTCTTCCTTCCTTCCTTCCTTCCTTCCTTCCTTCCTTCCTTCCTTCCCTTCCTTCCTTCCTTCCTAACTATTAACACCTTTGGAAGGGATGTTACTATTACCTTCCTCAAAGTACAAGAAAACAAATTATCATTTTGGGATGGGCCATCATACCTGTGTAATTCCAGGAAGGATCAGGTACTTGTCACCATGGCTTATCACGCACAGTTGAACGATAGTCCTAAAGAAGGGCTCAATTGGTAGAGATAGAACCTTTTTTATGAATCTGACCTTTGAAACCAACATAGTGGGCAATAACCATTAGCAGATCAAAGATGAGAAATGTCAGGTGTGGAATAAACCCTGACAGGAAATATTTCATCAGCCTAAGCATTGAAATGATCACTGACAGACCTTGGAGGCCATTCTGTGGGCATGTTCTCCCTACACTCAGTGACAAGGATGATGTTTGGCTTCTTTTAACACTGCCCTCCTTAGCTCAACATTCGGCTAAAAAGATATCAAACTGGCTCAAGTGTACTGTAATTTTGAGAAAATTACCATTGTGAGTTGACCATTTTTTTCATGATTTTATAGAGAGGGAATCCTGATAGAGAAATAAACTTAATATCTTTAAGTCCACAGTCTTGTACTTTTCTAGGCTATGTGTAGTGGGTAATAGCATTGCATATTCTCTTAGCCAGAGGCGTCTTCAGCCAGGTTCCCCAAATCTCCTATTCCGATTATTAAGTACATCTCACAGCTTCAGGTTTAAGGTTGCTGTGGAGCTAGTAACAGGGAAGCTGATAAAAATAGTTATTGGTGTGGTATGCCCAGAATTGCTATTCTGATGCTTTTCACTGACCACATCTTGACTTACACCTCTGTCACCTTCTTTTGAGGCAGCTGCCAATTAACCAGTAGAATTATGGAAGAATAGCAGTAGGCCTACTAATACAATTTTAAATAAATAAATAAATAACACAAAAGCCTTTACCACTGGCAAAGTGGTTTCTTGAAATGTGTTTATTTCCCAACTGGTGACTATATCCACTAAAGATCAGGTTGTGGCTGAAATTAGAAATCCCATTAGTGACACATTTGGGAGTGTTTTTAATATGGTCCTTGTTTCTGAACTGTGGGAGGAAAATCACTGGATATTGCTCTGTCTGTGGCAATGATCCCTGAGCTCTTTTAGTAAACAATCCATCAGCATCCGCAGTTCGGAGGGGAACATAAATTGCATGCATCATCTAGCACCCAATAAACACTAACAAGTAATAATAAGAAAAGTTGAAGTGCAGATCTGTAACTACAGGGAAATAGACTGGGTACTAAAAGGGAAGGAAACATTTGAGTTTTCTTCATAACAGCTACTTCTGTCTTCTTACTTACGAAGTTTTATTTCCTTTGCACTCTTGTACTTTCATCCTGATGACATGGCTATTATTTTATAGCAGTTTCAAGCAGTTAATTAATGAACTGCACACAAGTGACATGATACCACCTTGCCCAATTATCTCTAGCATCTATTTTTACAGTACAAAGCACTGCCGCTTGGTGAATTGTCTCCGTTCGCAAATTGGCTCAGGAGGCAGTTACTTTAATAGCCAAAACAATGCAACAGTAGTGCCACACTGGTGACACAGAGTAATTGTAAATCACCATGTGAGATCTCATAAAGCTCACCATAAAAGCCTGGTGATATCATGTAATAAAAGAGCTCTTTTCTACTGAGTTAAGCAGCTATCGCTCAATTTACCATGTAATCTCATGAGCCCCAGGCTCATTAGCCCATCCAGAATGGGATGTGGCACGAGGGGATGGTGACCACATGGAGCCAAAGAATCACGGAGACGTTTTTTTCTTGTTCCCTTGGTATGTTTTATTAAATAGAGACACCTACACGGTCAGGTTGTTATATTTCAAATTTGTTCAAGCAGCTTCATCTCCACTTGGCTTTTTCTCCCTGATCTGCCCTCTTTCGTCTGGTCACCAGCGTTCTTGGACTTCTGTCACACTCACACACAATATCTGGCTGCTCCATTTGTATGTCCGTATAACTACATCCATTTTCTTTCACAGTTCGTCACAGCAGCCTTTGTTTAATTAAAAATTATCTTGAGTATAAAATACTATCAATGGCACGTCTAAAATCAGAGAAAGAGAATGAGCAGGGGAGGGACAGAGAGAGGGAGAAAGAGAATCCCAAGCACATTCCACACTGGAATGTGGAGCAAGGAGGCTCTATGTGAGGCTCAAACCCATAAACCAGGAGATCATGACTTGAGCTGCAATCAAGAGTCAGATACTTAAATGACTGAACCACCCAGGAGCCCCTGGAGCTCATTGTAGAATGATTTTTAAGACATGCAGGAAGACCATGCTTAGCTTTTATTTTATTTTTAAATTAAAGCAAATATTAAATACATGAATCCTTCAGAGATCCATTACATCCTAAGGGATGCTGGCTAATTCTAAAATCTAATCTGCTGGCAAAACAACTGAGGTTGTATATGTGAATGTGCCAAGGATTCTGATGGTCAATCAAAAGTGACATTGAAATAAACCAATAGCTTAGTAAGATAAGGATTTGGGATATGTTATTTTCTATTTCAGTTTCAATACAGTTGTTAAACTTGCTCAGAATCATCATTTTATCGTAATACTTTGAATAACTACTCCATCATGAAGCACCGTTACATTTTAGTTCCTTAATTAAAGGAAGTAAGCAAATGTAAGACCGCATTTGTGTAGATTATAGAATAACCAAATATAAAATAATTCACATTGAAAACATTATGTAACGTTTTATTCACTGGGAAGCCATTAGGAACAAAGATATGCACTACATGCTACATATTTTTTTTTTTTTAATGTTTGTTTTTTGAGAGCAGGGAGAGACAGAGTGCAAGCAAGGGAAGGGCAGGGAGAGAGGGAGACATAGAACCCAAAGCAGGCTCCAGGCTCTGAGCTGTCAGCACAGAGCCTGATGTGGGGCTCAAGCCCACAAACCATGAGATCGTGACCTGAGCCAAGGTTGGACACTTAACCAACTGAGCCACCAAAACGGCCCTGCATGCTACATAATTTAACACAGAATTCTGAATCTATGGTATTGCACAAAAATGCGACATTTTCTCACTGGCTAAATATGATGTGTCTAAAGTTTGTTCTTATGACATAAGTTAATTACATCGTAAGTAACTATAGGTGTGTGTATTTTAACTTTGCTGACTTTTACTGTCTTAGCTTTTACATAGATATGGCAATGCTAGTTTTTAGTATCTTTTCCCAGAAAGTTTCTGGTAGTATCAGATGCTAGCTTAAGTTGAAAATAATTAGCTGATTTATTATGCCAAAGTCGCATCTAGTATTAATCCACTTGGCCAATACAAATGTCAGAAAAGATAAGCACCTAATTTGATTAAATAAATTGACTACTGATTATTTATTAAAGGGGAATAGATTGCCAGTATGGGATCTGTAAACACCAACATCTTACACATGTTCAGAATCTGATATAGGTAAATTTCTATACCACACTATATTCTTTGTATTGCCCCTGGGAAAAAAACATTACAAGAATGATGATGCCACGGAATGACTGCCAATGGAAGTCCTGTATGGCACCCATGCATGCAAGTATGATAACCAGAAAATGTCTCCACACATTTCCAGATGTCCCCTAGGAGACCAAATTGCCCCTGCTGGGAACCACCAACTTACATAATAGTTGGGGAATGACAAGCAGTGAATCATTCAGCAAATAAATAAAGGAATCTTAAATAGCAAGAAACACAATAACAGGATAGAAAGTTACTAGGGGTGATGGCAGAGAGAGTAAGAGGATTTGTACAGAATATTCAAGCTACTGGAAAGGGAAGTCTCGAGAAGATGCTGAATGATGTAAAGCTCTAAGAAAAGAGGTTAGAGGCAAAGAATGAATAGCAAATACAAAGGTCTGAATTATGAATAATCTTAGCCTAGAGAGGTTTCTTCATTTGCTCAAGGAAATGTAGAACCAGGATACCAGCCAGATCTGTCTGCTTCCTGATCCTGTGTCATTTGGATGCCCCTCTATCACCTACCTTTAAATCAGCACAACTGCCCTGAAAGTATCCTAAGGTGAAAGTGTGGTGAGTTCTGCTGGTGGAAGAATGATCTGAACTTGCAGCTAGAACACACTGGTGGTGGGGTGCCTGAGTGGCTCAGTCCGTTAAGTGTCTGACTTCAGCTCAGGTCATGATCTCACGGTTCATGTGTTCGAGTACCACATCGGGCTCTGTGCTGCTAGCTCAGAGCCTGGAGCCTGTCTTCAGATTTTGTGTCTCCCTCTCTCTCTGACCCTTCCCTGCTCATACTGTCCCTATCTCTTTCTCAAAAATAAATAAAACATTAAAAAAAATTAAAACACACTAGTGGCTGCTGATGGTTAGAGGATTTGGGAAGGGGAAATAGTTGATGATGTTAGCAGATGAGCTTTGTCAAGAAACATAAATTTTTCACAGCAATAACAAGAACGTTAATATGTAAAATATCAGTATGATGACCCATGTCCCTTCTCCCTTTTCCTTTCTTCCTCACAATGTAAGCTCTCAGATACATATTATTTTCCAAAGAATAAGTTTTACAGCAAACCACATTCGGTGGCACAGTCATATGAAATTCAAGTCTTTTTATCTGGTAATAATTCATCCTAAGATATAGCATATCTCTGACACCATGAATTAAAATATATGTTGACAAAGAGATATTGCCTTTTATACTAGGTAATATACTTGTTATAGATTTATGGTTTGTACGTAATATTAAGTGGCCCAGACAGAGAGATTTCATTGAACTCTTGGGAAAGACTGTAACTTATATTTCCTGCTGACTTCTGTTTTGCATGGTACCTTATTAAGATTTATGGAATATTTAGTCTTTGATTCTTTAATTATAATTGGCAGGTGTCCCTGAAGTTGTAAAGTAATTAGGAAGCTGTTTTCTTGCAACAGCAGTGCTGGGGGGCTTGATTTTTCTAGAGTGTTTATCATGCCCTATTTCCTCTCATTTATCATTCCAGATTGGATCCCTCAAGGATGGCATCCTAGCCGTGACCAATACCTCAGGGCACCAATGAAGACAAGGAGCCTGGAGAATATACAGGTAAGTTTATTGCACATGAGATTTGACCATCTTGTAATGTTTAAGACCTTACAATATGAACTTCATATATTGTCTCTAAAAGTAGAGGCCTCCTTGTTTTAAAAAATACTACAAATTTTCATTCTGTTAATACTTGACGTCTTTATTTAGCTAGAGATGGTAAAATGTTCCACAGTTTAAAAGTCCTTTAAGTAATAAAATTGTTCTTCCTAGTTTACAGGATAGAATTTTAAGATATCTTTAAAACAAAGAAGAACAAATGTATTTCCTTGACTAACTCTACAAAGACCCATTAAATCTGTTTTATTTTAATTCAGGAGGGACTTTTATATTCTTCAAAATGTAATATGCTTTTCTTTCTAGAAAGGAAAGATAGCTCAATTTATCTTTTATCGTATTTGCTATTTGAGTCACTATTTTAAACTGGGTAATAATATGTTATATGCTAAATATTCTCACTGATGTATTCATTTGTCAAATAAAAATATTTATTGCTCCACTTTCTATGTGCCAGGTAGTTGATATATTGGTTTAAAAAAGAAAAAAAAAAAAAAAACATGTGGCCCCATTTCTCATCCAGTTTATTGTCTAGGAGGGGAAAGTTTTGTCTATTTATTTATGTATTTATTTATTCACTAAATATTTGTTTTATCAGACTTGCTTCTTTGTACAAAGGTAAGAAAGACAACCAAAATCCTGAATTCAAGAAATATATATTCATTGGAGAGGCATGAAAAAGTAAACAAATAAATATATTATTAATGAAAAATATAAGTCAAAGAAGCAGATTATGGCATACAGCTCGAGGTGTTTACTTCTATAGCCTTTACCTTTCTGTATGTTTAAATCCTGAAAAACGTTCATTCGAAAGAATAAATGGGAAATACGGGAATTGAAATAATTTGTCTCTAATATTTTGAACTGCTTGACTGGGAAGAGATCAAAGTGATAGAGAAATCCAGAAGGTAGACATATGGGGTCAGAGAAAATATTCTAAAGATAGAAGAGTCTCAGACACATTTGAATATGAATAAGAATGAGACAGGAGAGAAAGGGAAATTGAAAATAAAAGCAGAGGTGATTCCTAGAGGAGCCAGTCCCTGGGAATGCAGGAGCTCACAGACATCTTACAGAGCATTCATGCAGGGGAAATTTCTTTCATCCATTTATTAATTCTACTATTCATTTATTTAGTCACACCTTTTACTCAGTTATGCATCGTAAGATATGAAAAAAATAAACACTCTCTCTACCAATGAAGGTCTTACATATCTAAGATATTTGACCAGAAAATAACTCTACATGAAAACTCTAATTGTAATGGCAACTATTGCCATGGGAATTCAAAAAAAAATTCACTACAGACTCAAGTGTTAATCCATATAAAGTGTTCATACTTGATGAGTGGGATCCCTAGTCATTACTTATGGAGGAAGCTATACTTGATTTACATGTTGAAGAAGAAGTATGGAAATATGCAAGAAAGGGTAAAGGGCTTTCAAGACAGGGGAAATAGCATGAGCAAATGTGCAAGTGGGAATGATATTTTCTGTATTACATGTTTATGTGTTAAATTGTGCCCCCACAAAGAGATATGTTGAAGTCCTAACTCCCGTACAACAAAATGTGATCTATTTAAAAACAGCCCCTGCAGGGGTGCCTGGGTAGCTCAGTCTGTTCAGTGTCAGACTCTTGATTTCAGCTCAGGTCATGATCTCATGGTCATGAGACTGAGCCTTACATTGGAGCCCTGCATGGAGTCTGCTTAAGTTTCTCTCTCTCCCTCTGCCCCTCCTCCACTCACACCAACTCTCTCAAAACAAAAAACAAAACTCAAAATAGAATCACTACAGATATAATTGAAATGAGATCACAGTACAGTGGGCCCTTAATACAATATGATGGGTGCCCTTACAATAAAAGGAGAGAAAGATATCCAGGGAGAAGACTGCCAGGTGACAGCAGGCAGATTAATGTCATGCCAGGGATTGCCAGTGATATCAGAAGCTGGAAGGGGAAGGGAGAGTTATTATCTACAGATTTTATAGAGAACATGGCCCCTTATCACTTTGATTTCAGGCTTTTAGCCTCCAGAACTCTGAGATAATATTATTTGTTGTGTAAGCTACTAGGTACTTTGTTACAGCAGGGATATGAAACTAATACACATGGTATGTACTATAATGTAGGTATTCCTTAATGGTAAAATATGATAATTTGGGTTTTTTTTGAATTTTTATATTTCATATGAAAATATATTCTATGTGAATAATAGAAAGACATTTTTGTAAATGTTAATTGTATCACAACATTTTGTAAAATGTTAATTTTATCCTACCAACAAAAAAAGTATTCTTAAATTCAATTCTTAAATTCAAGAAGTATTCTTAAATTATCATGATAGACTTTTAAAGTTATGTTTACAGGAAATATTTTTGAATATTGAGAAACATGTACACTGTAATATTAAATGATAACAATATACATAAAAGTGTACACATCAACTGGGCTTATGTATATGCCCATCCCCACAGCTATATGCAAGAATGAAAATGAATGCACCAGAAGAAAAAAACTTAAACAAACTAGAGCAAAATAATTATAGTATTTATGGCTAGATTGGTCTTTTATTCTTTTTTTTTTTAATATTTTTATTTATTTCTAGGAGAGACAGCGTGAGCAGGGGAGGGTCAGAGAGAGAGGGAGACACAGACTCTGAAATAGGCTCCAGGCTCTGAGCTGGCAGTCAGCACAGAGCCCGACGCGGGGCTCAAACCCACGAACCGTGAGATCATGACCTAAGAAAGTCGGACGCTTAACCGACTAAGCCACCCAGGCGCCGCGATTGGTCTTTTATTCTTAAACACAAGTCTAAGAATAATTTCCCCATTCTTGAAAATAATAATCATTTTACCCATTTAAAAACAAAAAGTTAACTCTTGTTTGTCTACTACCACGATCGATGTTTATATGCCAAAACAGAGCTGATCCAGTGAAGACTGCTGAAATGTGCATATTGCTTTTGACCTTGTTTATGTTATCCTAGTAATACTTCGATTAGCATTGGTCTTCTGAGAAAAACAACTTGCTTTTACTGAGTCAACCTGAGTTCAGAAGTTCAAGAGCATTGGAGCGATTCTGGTATCCTCAGAGTTGGTTCTCAGTCACCCAACTATAGGGAAGGAACAATTCAAAGCCAAACTCTGCTGAGATATCCAGGAGACAGTGATTTGCTGACTTACTCCCTAATTATGGGGCTCTAGCTACTTTCACAGGCAACTTGAGAAAGGTATTGGTAGCAGAACCCAACTCATGATGAGGCGATTATTAAAGGATCTTGCTTAGTATACATGTGGTGCTTTTTACGTTGCTTTTCCTGCTTTTCCATATTATTTCTCACGGTACTAATGAGGTTTCTGAGAATAACATTATACTGAAATGTGTAGTAACACTCTAGATACAACAAGGCTAGACATTAACCTTTTCATTCCTGAAAAAAATAAAATGTGGTTTTGGCTAATTTCAAGTGAGCCCTCCCTATACCTAGCTATCTTAGTAGTAGATTTTGGCCTAAATAATAAGTTACTGTGAATTAAGAGCAAACCAGCACTAAACTGATTATAGTTCTCTGTCAACTTTATATTTATTATTTATTTTTTTTTTAAGAGAGAGCACTAACAGGGGAGGGGCAGAGAGAAAGGGGGACAGAAGGATCAGAAGTGAGCTCCAGGCTGACAGCACGGAGCCCGATGTTGGGCGTGCATTCACCAATTGTGAGATTGTGACCTGAGGCAAAATCTGATGCTCAATGGACTGAGCCACCCAGGCGCCCTTCTATGTTAAATTTAAACTGCACTCAAAGACTAATTGGGTTTCAGAGCATGAAAGGATGGGAGCTTTGAATTATCTGTTGGACTCTATTTCATACATGATATACTGGAGGCAAAGTAACTCCTTAAGTTTCCTTAGAAAGTTTGTGTCAGATCCAGATGGAACAAAGGCCTTCTGACTCTCAGGTGACGGGCTCTTTCCATTATATCATGCTCTGCTATGATGATCTGTCAGAGATATTCAAGCACAGGCACAATGCCTGTCAGTCATCCCGAACATAATCCACTAAGTTATGCTAATTCCCATAAAAACTAAGATGACACACAGCTGAAGGAATCCCCACTAGGATTTCGTTCATATAAATTTGCCCATTTATGGCAAATTCATCCTACTCTTTGGAATCTTTTTGTTCTCTTTATGCTGTCTCTATTGTCATAAACCCAGATATGGCTAGGATTAAAGGAATACAAAATGAGGAAAAGTGAAACAGAAAGGAGAGCGGTCTTCTTTTCTATCTAAGCTAGTATTCCTGTGATGAGTACCTGTAATAAATTGAAATGGGGAAGACATGAGGTGGCCTGCCCTGGTGTCCAGTAAGTTTCATCAATATCAGGTGCTAAATAGAGGAAGGGCCTGTGCTTAAATAAAAGGTCAGAGGAAAAGGAAATTTGCAATTTCCTTTACAATTCTAATACAATTCTAGCAACAAGGGCTTTTAATAATCTAAAATAGGGGCACTTGGGGGGCTTAGTCGGTTAAGTGTCCGACTTTCTCTTAGGTAATGATCTCGCGGTTCATGGGTTCAAGCCCCGCGTTGGGCTCTGTGCTGACTGCCAGCTCAGAGCCTGGAGCCTGTTGCAGTCTGTGACTCCCTCTCTCGCTGACCCTCCCCTGCTCACGCTCTCTCTCTCTCTCTCTCTCTCTCTCTTTCTCTCTCCTAGAAATAAATAAAACATCAAAAAAAATAGTCTAAAATAATTTAGCAAATGCAAGATTATCATGAATTCAATGAGGCTTTAAATGTAATTAACAATGAAAAAATCCACTGTTTTGAATATCTAATGACTGTTATTACTATTACTTCCAGTTTTAATTTGTTAAAAATGCTTTAAAATATTCAAAGGAGATGAATATCCCTGACTCTTTTAGGAAAAGTGGGTTTTTCTTTAGAGAAGACAATACCAGGGAGAGAATTGCTGGCTGGGATTCCTGGATTAGCCATCCAAGACTTTTGTTTACTAATCAGAAGGCCAAATCTAGGATTGAAAGAAGAGAGGCTATGTTAATCCCTTGCAGAAAATGTTCTTTAGAATTTTTTGTTTTGGTTTGGTTTTTGGGTTTTGGTTTTTATTTTTACCTCAGTCAGGAAACTTTTAAACAAGATATAGGATCATTTTCTTCTAAGCCATCTTCCAAATTTCTGCCAGAGTTATTGTTTCCCTAATTTGGAAATTTTATTATCTCATGTCACCATAAGAAATTTAAAATAAAATTCTGTGATTCTCCTTTCAAACTTAAAATAAATGTACAATTTAACAATATCAGTGTGCCACTCCAGACCCTTTCTACCATTCAAGACTTCTCTCCCATGGTAATCCAACATTTACATTTTATAAACATTAAACTCCTTGTCACCCCCATAGTTGTGAAGTGCTCTGATAGTTCAGTGACTTGACTCAGACACTTTCCTCAATCAGGCTTCCCCAGCTGTCTTTCTATCTAGTGACCCTTCCTCAAAGCCCAATTCAGTTGTCTGCTGTAGGATCTTCCCTAACCCATTCTGAAGTCTTTCTTCCTCTGTGCATTTGCAGCATTTATACATGACTCTGTGGACAGATCTTATGACATGGGACTTCAGTTATGTGTGTGCGAGGGCAGAATTTATGTTCTGGCCAACTTCCTATCCCTAGCATCGGCTCAATGCTTGACACATAATGTATGGTCAATGGATGTTTTAAGAATGAGTGGGTCAAAGAATGCATACATTTGCTGAAGGCCAATTCAAGCAGAGGAAAATATGCAGGAGCAAGAGAATGTGGTGTGCTTGTCCTACAGACATTTATAGATCGATGAATGCTATTAAGCTAAAAGCAACATCAAAGACAGCTCTAAAAGCAGAAAGAAGTCACACCTGAAGGGAGTATGAAAAAAAACAGAAATAGTTTTCTCACATCTTGTATTAAGTATTATTCCATGTATACAGCTTATGGGGTGACTGTATGTATTTAAACGTCGGGCCTTTTTAAAATAAGGACATTTTCAAAAGCAATTTGGATAACTACCTTCTTTTGGCCTTTATGTTTCTCTTTCATGCCAATATGGCTTTGACCTTTTCTAGATTAGTTGGTTTTAATCATTCTTTTCTAAATAAGCTGTACCTGTGAAGATATGTAGTTGATCCTACTACAGTGATTCCTCAATAATAGATAACATGAGGGGCACCTGGGTGGCTCAGTCGGTTAAGTGTCCGACTTTGGCTCAGGTCATGATCTCACAGTCTTTGGGTTCGAGCCCCACGTCGGGCTCTGTGCTGACAGCTCTGAGCCTGGAGCCTGCCTCGAATTCTGGATCTCCCTCTCTCTGCTCCTCCCCCACTGGCTCTCTCTCTCTCAAAATAAAGACATTAAAAAAAAAAAAAATAAATAAATAAATAAACATTTAAAAAAATAGATAACATGATTGGATCCAATATCTCAAAGTATTTCTTACCAGACAAGAAAATAGAATTGTTTCCTTCTGGGGAATGTCTCAAAGACTGCAATTAAATACCATCATTTGGATGCTTTTTTGCTTTAAGTAACAGAATACCCACCTAAAAGTCTTTTTAATAAATAGAGGTTTATTTATCTTATATATTAAAAGAGTTCAGAAAGAAAGCATCTGTTTATCTATTCAAAGATGTCAAAGACCAAGACTGTCACCCTACTTTCTCTTTTCTGTCTTCTGGTTGTTGGCTTTTCATCTTGGCCTGGTTGTTTCATTGTCTCAAGAAACTCCTTTAGGTATCATGACTGCTTTGAAAAGCAGAAAATTGGAACCATCATTCGTCTAAGGTAGAAATAAAATCTACTTAGTGTTCCTAGCTACATTAACAAATCACAGTGTCATCATTTACCAGCGGCTTTCAGAATTATAGACATAACCCTTGACGGACACACAGAGTCTTTTACCAATTTAATCTGTTTCCATTATGGCTGTTGTAGCAAAAGAAGACTCAGGAGTCTGTACTTTTCATACGCTAGCTAGCATAGGACCTTAGAGGGAGTAAGTCCATGAGAAATATTTTCGTATGTTAGTTTTGCAACCATGAAAGATAATGATGATAATTATATGGATAAGGGGTGATTTAAATTTTTAAACAAGCCAACATTATTATTAGGACAGACTTATTTATAAAACAAAGACAAGGCTTGAATCGCTTATGTTATAATAAAAGTAATAGAAATTTTGCTCTAAGAACATTTTCTTTCTGGGGCGCCTGGGTGGCTTAGTCGGTTGAGTGTCCGACTTTCGCTTAGGTCATGATCTCGGGGTTCGTGGGTTCGAGCCCCGCGTCGGGCTCTGTGCTGACTGCCAGCTCAGAGCCTGGAGCCTGTTTCAGAGCCTGTGTCTCCCTCTCTCTCTGACCCTACCCTGCTCACGCTGTCTCTCTCTCTCCTCTCTCTCTCTCCTAGAAATAAAAAAAAAAAATTTTTTTTCTTTCTTTTTAATATATTTTTTTATTTATTTCTAGGAGAGAGAGAGAGGAGAGAGAGAGACAGCGTGAGCAGGGTAGGGTCAGAGAGAGAGGGAGACACAGGCTCTGAAACAGGCTCCAGGCTCTGAGCTGGCAGTCAGCACAGAGCCCGACGCGGGGCTCGAACCCACGAACCCCGAGATCATGACCTAAGCGAAAGTCGGACACTCAACCGACTAAGCCACCCAGGTGCCCCTTTAAGAACATTTTCTAAAAATTGGTTTATCGCTCTTTTATTTAAAAATATCCAAAATATTTTTGTGGTGAAAAGCTAAAGCCACTAGTTATAATGAATTGAAATAAATCAATAAAAGCTATTCAATAAATTAGTTCTTAAATTTTTAAAATGTACTTTCTTTGCCTCTATTTAAGGGAAGTTTCTGGGAAGATTAGCCAAGACTGGAAAAAATTATTTTAATTTCCTCCAGTGTAAATACAAGGCCTCACTTTTCTCTTTCCCCTTTACTCTAAGAAGGCATGTTTGTTTTTTTCTTCCTGCGGAGACAAGACTTAAAGTAACTGCTGTTCACAGCTTGAAAGAACAAGACCTTCACTACTTTTTAAGTCCTTCCTCCCCAGAGGTAGCCTCTTGCTTTAATAAATTGAGACTTTAACCCTAATGACTTTTTTTTTTTGTGGTAAATTTGGTTTAAGGGGAAAGGGTAGAAAGGCAAAACTCAACGGGCTATATTACTTTTTTGTTATGTAAGAAATTTATCATCATAAACATAGATTGCACTAGTAAGTTGTTCCATTCCCTATATGCAAAATCATAAAAAGAAGATGATGGTAAAGATCATATAGTACGTAATGGTTATAAAAATTTTTAACAGTTTTCATTAAGAAAGCTAACACAATTGCTTTTATAATCTTAAACTCTCAAGCATTTTAAAATCAAAACATGTGGTCTATGTCTCTCCCCTTGCATCTGGTCTGGCCTTAGTGATTTGTTGGTAACTCAAATAATGTTACAGGAGTGACAGTGAATGGCTCTCAGAGTGGGATTGGGAGACACAATGCAACTTCTGCCTGGTTGTCCGAGGATGGTTGCTCTGGAGAAATCCAGCTGCCATGTAAGCAATTCAACGCTAGAAATGACTGTGCTGCAGGGACCTCGTAAGGGCACTCCGGTCACCATGCACTGCAGCCCTGTGAGTGAGCCGTCCCGACGTTCAGTCCGGCCGAGGCTTCAGAAGACGGCAGCACCAACTTACCACCGCAAGAGAGACTTAAGTCAAGGATTGTCTGGATCACTCCTTCCTGAATTCCTGACTCATACCTCAAGACCACTCAAATGTTTGCTTTAAACTACCAGTTTTAGAATAAATAGGCAATAATATCATTACGAATTTTAGTTAAAATTATTTAAAACTGGTTTTCTTAAAATAAGAAGGACAGATTATAAAAAAAGATTTGTTCATAATATATGCCTTTCAATAAACAACAATAGCTCATGGGAACTCTCATTTATTTTTTGCTTTTACTTAAGCTCATGTTTTTGGGAAGAGGAATCTGTGGCTGATATTTTTTCTTTTGGATGTATAGTTGAATTTGGGGAAGATGTTAAATCTTCAAACTGGTTGTAATATAGTCATAAGAAAGGACTTTTTCCGCTTTCGTGAGTATTTCCTATGTGAGATAAGACACTTAAACATAAACATGAGCTTTCATTAAAAGAGATTGTCCTAGGGGCGCCTGGGTGGCTTAGTCGGTTAAGCGTCCGACTTTCGCTTGGGTCATGATCTCGCGGTTCGTGGGTTCGAGCCCCGCGTCGGGCTCTGTGCTGACTGCCAGCTCAGAGCCTGGAGCCTGTTTCAGTCTGTGACTCCCTCTCTCTCTGACCCTCCCTGCTCACGCTGCTCTCTCTCTCTCTCTCTCTCTCCTAGAAATAAATAAAACATTAAAAAAAGAGATTGTCCTATTATTTTAAAGTAAATTTATGTAACTTGTTTTTGAAATTCTTAATAATGACTAACTTCAGATACCATTAAAATATAAAAACAGGGGCTTTAAGCGTCTGACTTTCGCTTAGGTCATGATCTCGCGGTTCATGGGTTCCAGCGCCCCGCGTCAGGCTCTGCGCTGACTGCCAGCTCAGAGCCTGGAGCTTGTTTCAGTCTGTGACTCCCTCTCTCTCTGACCCTCCCCTGCTCGCGCTGTCTCTCTCTCTCTCTCTCTCCTAGAAATAAATAAATTTAAAAAAATGAACTTAAATTTTCACAGAAGAATGAAAAGGGAACGTCACTGGTCATATGAAGAAAGGAAAGGAGAGATATACAAGTATTTGGAAAGGGAGAGATCAGTAGTAACGTTTTATAAATTATCAGAAAAAAAGCTATGAAGCAATAAAATGAAAATAGAAGTAAATGGAAGTAAATGGAAATATATAGAGGAAAGTAGATTATGATCAGTAAATATAAATACATATAAAGAGACACTCAATGTATATTGGTTTTAAGGCATCAAAGATTCAGGATAGCTCTGGGGAAAAAAGGGTAATGTTTAGACAACTTTTTTTTTTTTTTGCTACTAAACATCACTCTTAGGAGGAAAGCAGAAGGTGAAATGCGAAGGGCAAATGTACAAAAGGAACATGTCTGCTAAGTTAAATCTCTTTAAAAAGCATTCTTAAATCCTATCCAGAAGATTCTTGCTTATAGAACTTGGCCTTAAGGATAACTGTAGCTGCAAGAATCTTAGGAAGTAAGTAATATCTGGACACAAAGTCATCCTTTCCAAATTAGAATTCTACAGGTGAAGAAGATGAAAAATGATAGTGACAGGCAAAGAGCAGTTTCTCCTTTTTCTCTAAAGAGTCAACCTCATAATCTCAATCTCCTCAAAATCACTCTGAGACTGGTCTCAATGCATCATTTACTTACAAGTTTTATCAATCTCCAATCAAGCCTGCCATTCTCCGCTTTCCCTTTCCATTGTAGTGGTCTAGTAGTTTGAATGGTAGTCACTACTATTGTTCACATCCT
>JAESUZ010003614.1:0-58775 GCA_017311185.1 Proteles cristata cristata | reverse complement strand
TTTTTTTAATGTTTTATTTATTTCTAGGAGAGAGAGAGGGAGACAGCGTGAGCAGGGGAGGGTCAGAGAGAGAGGGTCACAGACTGAAACAGGCTCCAGGCTCTGAGCTGGCAGTCAGCACAGAGCCCAACGCGGGCCTCGAACCCATGAACTGCGAGATCATGACCTAAGTGAAAGTTGAACGCTTAACCGACTAAACCACCCAGGCGCCCCAAGTTGGTTTCCATTTAACACTAAATGCTCATCCTAACAAGTGCGCTCCTCCATGCACATCAGACATTTTCCTCTTTCCCCCACCCTCCATCAAACCTCAGGTTGTTCTCAGTATTTTTGGTTTGCTTCCTTCCCTCTCCTTAACTATTTTCCCCCTTCCCCTCCCCTGTATTCCTCTGTTAAGTTTCTCCTGTTCCACATATGAGTGAAAACATACGGTATCTGTCTTTCTTTGCCTGACTTATTTCACTTAGCATAATATCCTTGAGTATGATCCACATTGCTACAAATGGCCAGATTTCATTCTTTCTCTCAATACTACAATACAATGTAGTATTCCATTGTATATATAAACCACATCTTTTTTTAAACTTTTTTAAAACTTGAAAAAATTTAATGTTTATTTATTATTGAGAGACAGAAACAGAGCATGTTGGGGAAGGGCAGAGAGAGGGGGAGACACAGAATCTGAAGCAGCTCCAGGCTCTCGGCTGTCATCACATAGCCCGATGGGGGGCTCGAACACACAAACCATGAGATCGTGACCTGAGCTGAAGTCTGACGCTTAACCGACTGAGGCACCCAGGTACCCCTAAACCATATCTTCTTAATCCATTCGTCGGTTGATGGACACATAGGCTCCTTCCATGATTTGACTATTGTTGAGAGTGCTGCTATGAACTTTGTGGGGTACATGTGCCCCTATTCATGACCACTCCTGTATCCCTTGGGTAGTTTCTACCAGTGCTATTGCTGGGTCATAGGGGAGATCTATTGTTAGTTTTTTTCAGGAACCTCCACATTGTTCTCCAGAGTGGCTACAACAGTTTACATTCCCACCAACATTGTAGGAGGTGCCTGTTTCTCCACATGTTCACCAGCAGCTATCCTTTCCTGATTTGTTCATTTTATCAACTCTGAGCGGTGTGAAGTTATATCTCAGTATATTTATGTGTATTTTCCCAATGATGATTGATGCTGAGCATCATTTCATGTGTCTGTTGGCCATCTGGATGTCCTCTTTGGAGAAGTGTCTACTCATGTCTTCTGCTCATTTCTTGACTGGATTATTTGTTTTTCAAGTGTGGAGTTTGGTGAGTTCCTTATAGATTTTGGAAACTAGCCCTTTATTCGATATGTCATTACCAACTGTCTTTTCCCATTCCATCGGTTTCCTATAAGTTTTATTGATTGTTTCCTTTGCCGTGCAGAAGCTTTTTATCTTGATGAGATCCCAATAGTTCATTTTTGCTCTTGTTTCCCTTGCGTTTGGGGATGTGTCAAGTAAGAAGATGCTGCGGTGGAGGTCAAGGAGGTTGTTTCCTGCTTTCTCCTCTAGGGTTTTGATTGTTTCCTGTCTCATATTCAGATCCTTCATCCACTTTGAGTTTGTTTTGTGTATGGTGTAAGAAAGTGGTCTAGTTTCATTCTTCTGCATGTTGCTGTCTAGTTCTCCCAGCACCATCTGTCAAAGAGGCTGTCTTTTTTCCATTGGATACTTTTTCCTGCCTTGTCAAAGATTAATTGGCCATATACTTGTGGGTCCAATTCTGGGTTCTCTATTCTATTCCATTGATCTATGTGTCTGTTTTTGTGCCAATACCGTACTGTCTTGATGATGACAGCTTTGTAGTAGAGGCTAAAGTCTGGGATGGTGATCCCTCCCGTTTTGGTTTTATTTTTCAGGATTACTTTGGCTATTCGGGTCTTTTGTGGTTCCATACAAATTTTTGGATAGTTTGTTCTAGTTTTGAGAAGTATGCTGGTGCGATTTTGATTGGAATTGCATTGAATGTGTAGAGTGCCTTAGGTAGTAATGACATCTTAACTATATTTATTCTTCCTATCCATGAGCATGGAATATTTTTCCATTTCTTTGTGTCTTCTTCAATTTCCTTCATAAGTTTTCTATAGTTTTCATCATACAGATCTCTTGTATCCTTGGTTAGGTTTATTCCGAGGTATTTTATGGTTTTTTGTGCAATTGTTAATGGGATCAGTTTCTTGATTTATCTTTCTGTTGCTTCATTGTTGGTGTATAAAAATGCAACTGATTTCTGTACGTTGATTTTGTACCCTGCAACTTGGCTGAATTCTTGGATCAGTTCTAGTAGGCTTCTGGTGGAGTCTGTCGGGTTTTCCATGTAGAGTATCATGTCATCTGCGAAGAGGGAAAGTTTGACTTCCTCTGTGCCAATTCTGATGCCTTTGATTTCCTTTTGTTGCCTGACGGCTGATGCTAGGACTTCCAGCACTATGTTAAACAACAGTGGTGAGAGTGGGCATCCCTGTCATGTTCCTGATCTCAGGGGGAAAGCTCTGAGTTTTTCCCCATTGAGGATGATGTTAGCTGAAGGCTTCTCATAGATGGCTTTGATGATGTTTAAGTAGGTTCCTTCTATCCCAACTTTCTCGAGAGTCTTTATTAAGAAGGGATGCTGTATTTTGTCAAATGCTTTTTCTGCATCTCTTGACAGGATCATATGGTTTTTATCTTTTCTTTTATTGATATGATGTATCACATTGATTGATTTGCGAATGTTGAACCAGCCCTGTAACCCAGAAATGAATCCCACTTGATCATGGTGGATGATTCTTTTTATATGCTGCTGGATTCGATTTGCAAGGATCTTGTTGAGAATTTTTGCATCCATATTCATCAAGGATATTGGTTCATAGGTCTCTGTTTTGGCTGGGTCTTTGTCTTCTTTGGTAAGCAAAGTGAGGGTGACTTTGTAAAATTAGCCCACAAGCTTCTCCATTTTCATTTTTTGTTTTTTTTTGTTTTTTAAACTTTTTTGAATATTTTTATTTATTTCTAGAGAGAGAGAGAGAGAGAGAGAGAGACAGCGGGAGCAGGGAGGGTCAGGAGAGAGAGGGAGTCACAGACTGAAACAGGCTCCAGGCTCTGAGCCGGCAGTCAGCACAGAGCCCGACGCGGGGCTCGAACCCACGAACCGGCGAGATCATGACCTAAGCGAAAGCCGGACGCTTAACCGACTAAGCCACCCAGGCGCCCCTCCATTTTCATTTTTTGGAATACCTTGAGAAGAATGGGTATTAACTCTGATGTAAGTGTCTGGTAGAATTCCCCAGGGAAGCCATCTGGCTCAGGGATCTTATCTGTTGGGAGATAGATATGATTATATAATGCCCTTCTTCATCCCTTGTTTCTGTCTTTACTTTAAAGTCCAGCTTGTTTGATGTAAGTATAGCTACTCCAGCTTTCTTTTGACTTCCAGTAGCATAATATATATTTCTCCATCTCCTTACTTTGAATCTGAAGGTGTCCTCAGGTCTATAATTAGTTTCTTGTAGACAGCAAATAGATAGATTTTGTTTTTTTTTCCATTCTGCTACCCTATGTCTTTTGATTGGAGCATTTAGTCCATTTACACTCAGTGTTATTATTAAAAATATGGGTTTACAGTCATCGTATTCTTTGTAGGATTCATGCCTGTGGTGTTGTTTCTGGTACCTTGCATTCCTTGCAGCATTTCCCTCATAGAGTCCTGCTCAGGATTTCTTGTATGACTGGTTTAGTGGTGATGAATTCTTTTGATTTTTGTTTATTTGGTAAGACTTTTATCTCTCTTTCTATTCTGAATGACAGGCTTGCTGGATAGAGGATTCTTGGCTGCATATTTTTTTCTGTTCATTACATTGAAGATTTCTTGCCATTGCTTTATGGCCTGCCAAGTTTCAGTAGATAGGTCTGTAACCACTCTGATAGGTTTCCCTTTGTATGTGAGGGCCCTTTTCTCCCTAGCTGCTTTCAAAATTCTCTCTTTGTCCTTGTATTTTGCCATTTTTATGATGATATGTCATGCAGAAGATCGATTCAAGTTACGTCTGAGAGGAGTCCTCTGAGCCTCTTGTATTTCCACATTGACTTCCTTCCCCAGGTCGGGGAAGTTCTCTACTATAATTTGTTCCAGGACTCCTTCAGTGCCTTTCCCTCTCTCTTCCTCTTCTGGAATTCCTCTGATATGGATATTATTCTGTTTGATTGTATCGCTGAGCTCTTGAACTCTCTTTTTGTATTCCTGGATCAGTTTATCTCTCTTTTTCTCAGCTTCCTCTTTTTCTATAATTGTGTCTTCTAAATCACTTATTCTCCTTTCTGCTTCTTCAATCTGTGAATTGGACGCCTCTATTTTATTTTGCATCTCATTTATAGCATTTTTTAATTCATCACAACTATGTTTAAGCTCCATAGTCTTTGTAGCAATAGTTTCTCTGATGTCTTCCATGCCTTTTTCAAGCTCAGCGATTAATTTTATGACTATTTTTCTAAATTCTTGTTCAGTTATGTTGCTTATATCTGTTTTGAGCAGTTCTTTAGCTGTCATTTCTTCCTGGAATTTCTTTGGAGGAGAGTTCTTTCGTTTTGTCATTGTGGTTAGCTTTCTGTCTCTTGTTAGTCTTAAAAGCTTGTTATGCACTCTGCCCCTGCGAGTACTGCTGTAGTAAAGAAAGGTCACTGACTGTCCAGGGTCTGTCCATTCAGGAAGTATTCTTTGAATGGTATCTCTTGGTCTCTCTTGTTGAGACTTTGGTTATTTTATTTCCCTACTTGTAGTGGTATTTGGGACTCTCCACCATGTGTACTTTGGCTTGTTTCTTGAGGTAGCCCTGGAAAAGAAAACAGACAGACAAACCCACAGGGAACAAAGGCACACAAATGCACAGACAAATCCAATGAGCACGCAAACCCAAAGGGAAAAATAAAAAGAAAAAAGAAGGGAAAAACAAATGATAAAAATAAAAATAAAAAAGTAAAAAGTAAAAAAGTAAAGAAAAGAAAAAAGAAAAAAAACAAAGGACAAAGGACAGTCTAAAAGCATAAAACCAGAATTCCCAGCTACAAATAAAGTGCCGGGTGTATGCAGTGATGATGGAAGACCATATACAAAGAGAGAAATGACAGGAAGTGAAATTGAAAGAGAAATGAACAGGCAGAGAGACTAAGAGGCTTAATTCAGAGAGAGGAAGAGGAGAATATGGGAAGAGGTGAGGAGAAAGAAATGAAGATAATGTTACTCAAAGAAACTATAGTCTGATTACTCTGAGAGAGAGAGAGAGAGATAGAAAGGTAGCTGTGGAGGTGTAGAATATACATCTAGAGAATGAATTTAATGTGATGTTTATGCAAACCAGTGACCAGAGTGCCCAGTCCAGCAGAAGGGAGGGATACGAATGAGACAAGGGAAAATTTATCTGAATAGAAAGAATTGATCTAGAATAAATCAAGGCAGTGCATCCGTGTTGGTCTTGCCCCTGGCTCTGGTAAAATAAAAAGGCGGCTATCTAGTGTGGATGGGTGTTGTTTGGTGTAGGAGGGTCTTAGCCTCCACTGAGTCCCAAAGGCTGCTCCCTGTGGTCCAGCCTTGGTGGTTGTGGGGAGAAAAATGGTGGCACCCCAGTCCCCTTTCGAACCAAGTGTTGCAAGTCACTCTTTTGGTTCCGATCTCCCTGTGTCAGAGGCATAGCCAAGGTGGGCTGTGCTCTGTCCCAAGCCATGCCTTGTTTCCAGATCTTAGTCCATGCACCCCATTGATACCGAATGAAATATAAACCCTCAGGCTGAGTCTCTCTGAGCAGTTTTAAGCCTCTCGCCTCCCCACTGAGAATCAAGCCTAACCAGAAGAGTGGTGGAGAGGCTTCAGGCACTCTGCTTCCCCTCCAGGTCGAGCCGGCCAGCAGAGGAGTGGTTTCTCCCGGAGTCGCCTAGGACCAGTGCATCCAGCTGAAGGTCATATGGACAGCTGGGAATTGGATCCCTCTGTGTCCTGAGCTGAGGTTTTTCTCTTCTCCAGGGACAGGGACAGTGTCTTGAGCAGTTTCAGCTGCTCTTTCTTTTCCCCTCAACTCACCATGGCTCCCCGCAAAGGGGACGCCCTCCCCTCCCTCTGTGTCTCTGATCCCAGGACGTTTTTATCTTCCCCAGTTTGCACTTACGCTATAAGGTTTCCTCAGCGGACTCCATCTCCCTTTCCTCCCAAACTCCTGGAATCTGTAAGGGTTCCTATGGCTTCAGGCCTTCTCAATTTGAGATATGGGGGCGAGTGAAATATATGGAGCTCCCTACTTCTCTGCCATCTTGCCTCCCTTTCCAGCTATAGTTTTTCAAGCACACCTTTGTCCCCTTTCTCTCTCTCCTCTTCTGGAACTCATATGATACAGATATTATTACGTTTCATTAAGTCACTTCTCTAATTTTTCCCCCATGGTCTAGAATTTTTTTATCTCTCTTTTTCTCAGCTTCATCTTTTTCTATAATTTTATCTTCTATTGAACTTAGTCTCCCCTCTGCCCCTTCAGTCCTTGCTGTCACCACATCTAGTTTATTTTGTGCCTTACTTACAGCATTTTTAAGTTCATCATGGCTATTTTTTAGTTCCTTGATCTATACAGCAATAGATTCCCTGCTATTTTCTATGCTGTTTTGAAGCCCAGTGATTAATCTTATGACTATTATTCTCAATTCTTGATCATGTTTATTGCTTATATCTGTTTTGATCAATTCTTTAGCTGACATTTCTTCCTGGAATTTCTTTTGAGGAGAATTCTTCCATTTCTTCATCTTTGCTAGTTTTCTTTCCCTTATGTGTTTTAAAAGCTTGTTACATGTCCTGCACCTGTGAGCAGTACTATATTAAAGTGGAGTCATACACTGTTCAGGGCCTGGCCTTCAGGAGATGTTTTTTGAAGTGTGTTACTTACTCTCTGTTTTTGTGACTCTGGTTGCTATATCTCCCTACTCGTAGTGATGTTTTGGGCCCTCTATGAGGTGTGCTTTGATTTGTTCACTGAAGTAGTCTTGAAAAAAAAAAAAACAAAGAAAGAAAGAAGGAAAAACAAAAACAGAAAGAAACAACTGGGGGGTGGGGTGGGACGGTGTTTGTGGAAGAGCCCTCATCCCATACAAAGGGAGAAATGACAGAGGTGGGGGAAAAATAAAAGAAAATTGACCAGATAGAGAAACTATATGACTTAACCCAGAGAGAGAGGGAGAGAGAGAGGGAAGGAGGAAAATAATGGAGATATAGTATATAGATTTTGTGTCTCAAGTTTTGTCTTGTCCAGCAAGAGAGAGAACACAGGATTGAAATGTGAGAGAGGATAATGTCCAGAAGGAGACAAAAGCCCTAGGTAAGGATCTTTGCTCTGTTTTTACTAAGATCAGAAGGTTTACAAGCATGATAGACGTGCGCAAAGAGGCAGTGAAACTGTGAACATTAACTCATGGGTGTGAGGGGAAAGGGGTTTTTGAAGATATGTGTTATTAAGGGTTTGGTTCAATACAAAACAAAATCTTGGGGCGCCTGGGTGGCTTAGTCAGTTAAGCGTCCGACTTTCGCTTAGGTCATGATCTCGCGGTTCGTGGGTTCGAGCCCCGCGTCGGGCTCTGTGCTGACTGCCAGCTCAGAGCCTGGAGCCTGTTTCGATCTGTGACTCCCTTTCTCTCTGACCCTCCCCTGCTCACGCTCTCTCTCTCTCTCTCCTAGAAATAAATAAAACATTAAAAAAAAAATCTTGCTGCTGGGCAGAAGGTTGTTTACAGCAGACATGAGAGGCCATCTTTGTTTACCTAAACTGACTTAGGGAATAAGAGAGACAGAACATGCTACCTTAGGATCAACAAGGCACCTTCTCTTTGCTAATTAGCTCTGCTTTGGGCAACCTCACCCTGCTTCAGTCTATAACCCTATTTACCTATTTACCTATTTTGGTCCTTCCTTCACGTGAAAGTAGTTTCCTGCTATTGTACTTAATGGGGGGGGGATGCTTCTGCCCTGAATACCTAATCTTGTTTACTTAATCTTGGATGTTTTCATCCTGAGATTTCCTATTCCTATACCTTTACCCTATGATGGAGACCTTTGCCCTGTTTATCTAATATTGTTTGCCTAATCTTGTTTATCTAATCTTGGATACCTTTGTCCTGTGGCTTTCTATTTTTTTTTTTTTTATGCCTTGTTAACCCATCGGTGCAAACTCATGGAATCCCTAAACTTATTCCCCACAATATAGAACAGGTATAAAGAGAGAAGATTAAATATGTTTGCCTAAACAAACAACCAGAATAGCCAGACTAGAGGAGGGAAGAAATAATGAGAAGAGAAAGAAAAAAATATTTATATAATAAGAATTGTCCAAGAATTAAATCAGAAAATGAAAAACCACTGGGTTCCTTGAAACCCATGGCAGCGGTGGTCTGGAGGAGAGGCTGTCTGCTTCATCAGCATCTATCCTGCTCCAGTAGATAGGCATTTACCAGACACGGAAGGGCGTGGTTTGGTGTAGGGAAGTCCTGCCCGCACTGGGCACCTGCTGTCTGTTTCCTGAAGCCCCACCTTTATGGTGATGTGGAAAAAAATGGTCACACCCCAGTCTCTCCTCCACAGATTGGTGTCCCAAACCAGGCCATCGTCACAGTGCCACGGGTGCAAACAAGGCAGTTTGTCCTGCTGCAGTGATTCCAGTACCTCCCAGGCACTCAGCTGATATTTAAACCCTGATGTCTTAAAGGTTCCCATTCCACGTGACCCCGATTCCAGGGAAATGCCACTCCACTCTGCGGATAAATGGCCTCTGGCTGGTAGGCATACGCAGGGTGCTTTTTCCTTTGAATGTTAATATACTTTTTCCCCACAGCCCTTGAGGGAGTGGATTGCTCTCTCCCACTGCAGACTGTGCTTCTGAACTAGTTACCAAGGCCAGGGCTGGCTCCCTTTCTTCCTAGGTGTGCGAACAGGCAGACGGCCCTAGGGTGGAGAAAACCCCACAGTTAGAGATTGGATTTTTCTCTGTCCCCAGTCTGTGGTTTTCCTCTTATCCAGATACAGTCTTACACTTCCATAGCCTCTCTTTGTCTTCTCTTTGTCTCTCTGCAGAAGGGGATCCCTCCTTTCTGTGCCTATATCACCTGTTTTGTCTCTCCCGGTTTGCAATCATGCACCTTATGGCCTACTAGGTTGTCCCCGTGTGCCCCTGGAGATATCTCTGTCACTCTGCAGCCTGGACTCTTGGATTTCAAGGCCCTTTGGACTCAACACTGCTATGTTTGAGGGATGAAGGGATTTTGGGTCCCCCTATTTCTCTATTATGATGAATCTCTTCTCCCTAAAGAACTGAGATGCTGTAGACAAGTCCATGCCTTTTCTCACCCTCCCCAAGACCTTGTATCTAAGTGGTAGCTGAAGAGCCTATATTCTGTATTTTAAAATGCATTTTTCAGATGCATGTAGTTAAAAGCTTTATCCTCCCTTTCACACAAAGGTGTTATTTATTTAAAATGTAGGATAAATTGTTTTGAAAGAAACCCCATTTTTTTTTTTGCCCATATTTTTCTCTGTGTGTTTGAGACTCTGTCCATAACCCTTGAACTGAAATGATGTAAAGGAGGAATCAGCCAAGCTAGCATTTCACAAGGTTTTGGGTTGGGGCATAGGGCTGCAAGAGCACTTGGCTTCAAGGGTGCCAAGCAGACCAGATTTGGCCACTTGCTGCTGACAAAATCCAAAGATAGACCTATGAGTGTTGGTGAAAATAACAAAGGAATTTATTTCATTGAGATCAGCACCAGGAAGACAGTGGACTAATGTCTCAAAGACTGTCACCAAAGTGTGAAAATATTTTCAGGTTTATATAGTTAAAATGTGTTACAAAAATTGGTGGGTACATCCAGGTGGACAGGAAAGTTCAGGTTGATCATTGTCTTAGGGCCAATCTCTGGCAAGGGTCTTGGCTGGCTTAGCGTTGTCACTATTGCTTGAGGGGTAGTTTCAGTTCCAATCAGAGAATGCTTTGCCCACAGGGTCTTATGGTGCATTTTCCTGGGAAATTACGTTCAGTAATCTAATGGTTTGGTTATGAAAGGAGTAAAAGAAAACCTCAGAAGGTTGACAGGTGACATTTTTCAAGAAAGGTGAGACTGTGCTGATGTTTTTTCCCCTTGAACTTCAAGCTTTAGTCTCAAATAGGACGAAATAGCCTAAGGTTAAATTGTTTGTTGAATGAATTGAAGAAAATTTAATTAATTATCAATTAGTCAGTCATTAAGCAAGAGCTGTAAAGTTCCTGTGCTATGCCTAACCATTTGCTAGATGTTACAGAAAACATAACAACATAGAACTACACTTCCATACCTAAAAATGCCTGTAATCCTGTTGGAGAAATAAGCAAGTCTTACAAATAAGACCTGAGATAATTTTACAAACTGTGATTATAAGGAATGTATTACAAAGTGTGTTTTTATGTAAGTTCAAGAAAAGTAGAGATCACTATGGACCAGGACCATCAGGAAAATCAGGGAAACATTCTCCAGAGGATGGAGTGTCCTAGCTGGGCCTCAAAAGACTGTAGTATGCTTTTACTTGTTAGAGGTTGAATGGACACTTTTCATTTGCTTAAGAAATGTAGGTCTAGTCAAAACTTTTAAATTACTAGAATGAAAAGAGATGAGCAGAGATGAGGGGAAGACAAATAATATTCTCTTAGATAGAGGAGGTTGGCTTGATAAAGGGGCTTGCCTATCATTTTTGTTTGTTTGAATGCAAATTATGACAATAATATAATTAAAGTATAGGCTCATCTACCCACATTCTTCTCTTTTTGCTCATTTCTCATGGAAGACAAAACAGATTTAGAACTGTAGCTTAGAAAAATAGTATACACTTATATAGCACTTGCTATATGTCAGGAACTGTTCTAACCACTTTACAACTGTTCATTTATTTCAGCTTCATAACACTGTAAGTCTTATGGAATAAAGAAATTAAGGTACAGAGAAGTACAATAACTTTCCAAACGTCATATAACTAATAACTAGCAGAACCAAGATTTGAACCAGGCAGCTTATTTCTAGCTTATAATCACTATTCATTGTAGCTTGGGCTGTATTTGGCTTGAGAACCTTAGCTAACTTCTAGGTATATCTATATATGGTTAAACTTTGTTTGCTATATGGTGTCCTTTGTTGCTTCTTTGACCTCTAATTTATTTTTTCCATAAATTGTGTAGCTTCTGAGGAAATTTAGTGGGGATGTTGGTCCAGGGATCAGAGAGGAGATTACGTATATAGGAAATTTTTTTAAAAAATGAAACTTTTCAGTATCTCTACAATTATAATATAAATTATCGAATACTTAGGTGGCTTCTTTCATTTAGCTCTAATATAGAGTGAGTTCAAGACTATATTAATCTACCAGCTGTCTATGCACCAACAACGTGTAACTTGTACACCTTGAGTAGGACAGGGCAGGATTTTAAAACAGTTAACTGTCTAACTGTCCCAGTAGCTCTCCTACAGTGAGCAGACATTCTGAGGTGGTGCAAATACTTTTCCACCAGCACCTATCTTCTCACTTGTTTGGTCATCCTGTATCATGGAATCTTTCTTTCTTTTTTTTACTTAAAATTTTTAAATATTTATTTATTTTTGAAGGAGAGAGAGCAACAGATAATGAATGGGGGAGAGGCAGAGAGAGAGAGGGAGACACAGAATCTGAAGCAGGCTATAGGCTCTGAGCTGTCATCACAGAGCCTGGTGTGGGGCTGAAACCCATGAGCTGTGAGATCATGACCTAAGCTGAAGTTGGATGCTTAACTGCTTGAGCCACCCAGGTGCCCCTATCATGGAGTCTTTCTGACAAAGTTTATACTTATAACAGTTTCTCATATTTAGCCCTCCAAAAATCTGGACCAACTACTACAAAATTACTTGATAGATACGTCTTGTTAATAATGGATAGTAAAGCTATGCCTGATATAGGTATCAACATTGGGTCACTTTCAATTCCTTTGGTTTTTGAGAACCTATACCAAAGCATAAACATTTCTGCCAAGCTCCTTCACAAATTGTTTTCTGAATTCTAATCGGGAAGGAAAAGCTAAGCATAGCTGCTAGAGGCATGTCTACCCAGCATACTGCATAAGGCCTTTGCTCTTTCACCTTCCCTTATGGCTCAGACCAATACCCACCCTCGTGCTTTTCTCAGTGCTGACCCTGCTAAAGAATACCATTTCACACTCCTCCCAACATGAAAACAGATCTCAAGACCTGTATTGGAAATAGAAAATAGTTCGCTTTCACTAAAATTCTGAGGTTCTACATCAAAATATTATTTTGTTTACTTTGCCTTTGTTTGGGAAGGCAGAGGAAGGGAATTCCACTATGCCTGTCACAGTGATTAACAGAAATGAAGCATGTAAGAGAGCAACTGTGTTTATGAGCCATGGAGGTGAAAACTAGACAAGACCTGGATCATATGTTTTTAACAACTCAATAAATTTCTTTCACCCATTCCCCAAATGTTCACATTCCAGCAAGAAAAGAATAACATCAAGTTTCAGCTAGAAATGAATTTCTGTTTGTGAAGGTTGGAAAGTTATAAGACTATAAGACATTTTTTAAATGAAATTATAGTTTCCTCCAGAGTCTCACTCAAACGTAATCCTTGGGGCTATGCTATTCATATAGGAAAAACAATCGTATAGCAAGCTCTTGCTACTTCAGCAACTAAATTTTTCTGGACGAGTCTGAAACAGCCTCTTTTTACACCAAGTTCTGTATTATTCTCTCACTGTATTAGAGGTAAGTCTGACTTACTTTACTGTCCTAAGCCCTTGACATTCAGAGTAGACTCAGGAGAAAATTGGTTATGGTTACATTTTGTGGAGGACGTTTGAGAAGTTTAGAGCCAATCAATGGGCAAACTGTGCCTATGTCTGATAGTGTATGTTTCATTTCTGGGAAATCCTGAGGAAAGACAACATTTGTCTTAGAAAGCTAAAATCCATTTTTTTCCTTTAATTCTATATTTCTCCACCTTGGAGATATTCTGATACCCTTATTGAGGCAATACAGTGAAAAGAACACAGACTTTGAGGCAAAACATATTGGAAACATGGCTGTGCAAATTAGTAGCTTTGAGTGAAATCCTGGAAAAACAATGAATAGGTCTGACTCTGCTTTTTTTCCCTCTGTAAATAGAAAATAATAGTACTCATCCTACAGGATTATTCAGAAAACATGTCATATAAATATACATGTGAGATATAAATCTATATGAGTATAACCAATACTGAAGTCCCTACTCTATGTATTTCCTATGATGATGTTTCCATTTACCCTCAAATGTGAATGGTGGGTCTTAAGAAACTTGTTGCCAGTTTTTCCCCTGTTTTCTCTTGTTTCTTACTTTTCACCATGGTTAATTTATTCTAGAAGGTGCTTCTAAGTATATGCTGAATGAATTTGATTGAAAAGAAATGTTACAAAGGACTCTTTTTCCCAAGGAGACTGGTTAATTGTTAGTGATCAAATTAACAGCTTTCAGAAGTAGAGTGAGTCTCCATTTGTTATAGTGTAGAACGGCCTTGGATACTAGATTATTAGCAAAAACATCTATATGATGCAATTTGAGAACAGTTAGCAAAAAGGTCCACACTAACCCTAATGATCTTCACTATACTAGCCCTTGCCACTCCCCTCCCCCAATCTTCTACCATACACCTTTTTATGTGGTAAAGAACACATGGGAGTAGAAGCTTTCCCAACTTTCCAAAGAGGTGAACAATATCATTGTACTTGTCATGAACATAGTATTACATGATGCCAATTTTGTAAATTGTGACACATATGCCATGGTATTCTTTGTCCCATAACAGTGTAGAAATTGCAAGAAGCTCATGACTTTGAAAAAGGAAAGAGGAATAACTGCAAGGAGCCAGCTTGCACTTCATGGACAAAATTCCTGTCCAAAGAACAAAGCACTTTTGAGGGCTGCCTCAAGAAACAAGCCAAACTACGCATGGTAGAGAGTCCCAAATACTGCTACGAGTAGGGAAACAAAATAACCAAATGCTCAACAAGAGAAACCAAGAGACACCAATCAAAGAACATTTCCTGAACAGACAGGCCCTGAACAGTCAAAGAGCCCTCTCTAATACTGCAGAATTCACAGGGGCAGAGTATATACAAGCTTTTAAAATTAACAAGAGATAAAAAGCTAACCAAAATGATGAAATGGAAGAACTCTCCTCCAAAGAAATTCCAGGAAGAATTGACAGCTAAAGTACTGCTCAAAACAGATAAAGCAACATAACTGAACAAGAATTTAGAACAATAGTCATAAAATGAATCACTAGTCTTGAGAAAAACATGGAGGACATCAGAGAAACTATGGCGACAAACACCATGGAGCTTAAAAATAGTTATGATGAATTTAAAAATGTGATAAATGAGATACATAATAAACTGGATGTGTCCAATGCACGGATTAAAGAAGCAGAAAGGAGAATAAGTGATTTAGAAAACACAATTATAGAAAAAGAAGAAACTGAGAAAATGAGAGATAAACTGATCCAAGAACATGAAAGAAGAGTTCAAGATCTCAGCGATACAATCAAAGGGAACAATATCCGTATCATAGGAATCCCGGAAGAGGAAGAGGGAAAGGTGCTCAATGAGTCCTTGAACAAATTAGCAGAGAACCTCCCCAACGTGGTGAGTGAAGTAGATGTTGAAATTCAAGAGGCCCAAAGAACTCCCCTCAGAGGTAACTTAAATAGATCTTCTGCACGACATATCATAGTGAAACTGGCCAAATACAAGGACAAAGAGAGAATTTTGAAAGTAGCTAGGGAGAAAAGGGCCCTAATATACAAAGGGAAACCTATCAGAGTGGTGACAGACCTATCTACTGAAACTTGGCAGGCCAGAAAGGAATGACAGGAGATCTTCAATGTGATGAACAGAAAAAATACGCAGCCAAGAATCCTCTATCCAGCAGTCCAGTCATTCAAACAAGAGAGATAAGAGACTTTCCCAACAAACAAAAATTGAAAGAATGTCACCACTAAACGAGCCCTACAATAAATTCTGAGGGGGACTATCTGAGGGAAAAATTGCAAGGAACGTAAGATGCTGGAGACACCACCACAAGCATGAATCCCACAAACAACACAGTGACTCTAAACCCTCATATTTCAATAATAACACTGAATGTAAATGGGCTGAATGCTCCAATCAAAAGACATAGAGTAGCAGAATGGATTAAAAAAATCCATCTATGTGCTGTCTCCAAGAAACGCATTTTAGACTGGAAGACAACTTCAGATTAAAAGTAAGGGGATGGAGAAATATCTATCATGCTACTGGAAGTCAAAAGAAAGCTGGAGTAGCTAGACTTAGGCAAACTGAAATTTAAATTAATGACAGTATCAAGGGATGAAGAAGGGCATTATATAATAATTACAGGGTCTATCCACCAGGAGGAACTAACAATTATAAATGTCCATGAACCGAATATGGAAGCACCTAAATATTTAAAACAATTAGTCACAAACAAAAACAATCTTATAGATAAGAATGTGCTAATAGCAAGGGACTTTAATACTCCACTTACAGCAATGGATATATCAACCAAACAGAAAATCACTAAAGAAACAATGGACTTGAATGACACAATGGACCAGATGGATCTGACAGATATATTTAGAACTCTGCATCCTGAAGCCAGGGAATTCACTTTCTTCTCAAGTGTACATGGCACATTCTCCAAGATAGATCACATACTGGGACATAAAGCAGCCTTCAATAAATATAAAAGAATTGACATCATACCATATACATTTTCAGATCACAATGCTATGAAACTTGAAATCAATCACAGGAAGAGGTCTGGAAAACCTCCCAAAACATGGAGGTTAAAAAACACCCTACTCAAGAACAAATGGGCCAATCAGGCAATTAGAGAAGAGATTAAAAAATATATGGAAACAAATGAAAATGAGAATACAACAATCCAAACTCTATGGAATGCGGTGAAAGCAGTCCTAAGAGGAAAGTACATTGCACTCCAGGCCTATTTCAAGAAATTAGAAAAAGCGCAAGTACAAAATCTAACAACTCGCCTAAAGGAATTAGAGGCAGAGCAACAAGAGCATGCCAAGCCCAGTAGGAGAAGAGAAATAGTAAAAATCAGAGCAGAAATAAACAACATAGAAACCAAAGAAACAGTTGGACAGATCAATGAAACCAAGAGTTGGTTCTTTGAAAAAATAAGCAAAATTGACAAACTTCTAGTCAGGCTTCTCAAAAAGAAAAGAGAGAGCACACAAATAGACAAAATCATGAATGAAAACGGAGTTAATACAACGAATCCCTCAAAAATGCAAGCAATTATCAAGGAATACTATGAAAAATTATATGCCAACAATTGGATAACTAAGAAGAAATGGACAAATTTCGAAACACACACTCACTACCAAAATTCACACGGGTAGAGATAGAAAATCTGAGTAGACCCATAACTAGTGAAGAAATCGAATCAGTTATCAAATATCTCCCAACATAGAAGAGCCCTGGACCAGATGGCTTCGCTGGGGAATTCTACCAGACATTTAAAACAGAATTAATACCCACTCTTCTCAAGCTATTCCAAAAACTAGAAATCCAAGGAAAACTTCCAGACTCATTTTATGAGTCACTTTGATTCTCAAGCCAGACAGAGACCTAGCAAAAAAGGAGAACTATAGGCCAATATCCTTGATGAATACAGATGCGAAAATCCTCAAGATCAAGTGGGATTCAATCTTGGGTTAAAGGCTGCTTCAATATTCACAAATCAAAAAATGTGATACATCCCATTAACAAAAGAAAAGATAAAAACCGTATGATCTGGTCAATAGATGCAGAAAAAGCATTTGACAACATATAGCATCCCTTCTTAATAAACACTCTCGAGTAAGTCAGGATAGATAGAACTTACCTAAACATCATAAAAGCCATCTATGAGCAGCCCTCAGCTAACATCATCGTCAAGGGGGAAAAACTGAGAGCTTTCCCCCTGAGATCAGGAACATGACAGGGATGTCCACTCTCACCACTGCTGTTTAACATAGTGCTGGAAGTCCTAGCATCAGCCACCAGACAACAAAAGGAAATCAAAGGCATCAGAATTGGCAAAGAAGAAGTCAAACTCTCACTTTTTGCAGACGACATGATACCCTAGAGAAAACCCGACAGACTCCACCAGAAGCCTACTAGAACTGATCCATGAATTCAGCAAAGTTGCAGGATACAAAATCAACATACAGAAATCAGTTGCATTTTTATACACCAACAATGAAGCAACAGAAAGAGAAATCAAGAAACTGATCCCATTCACAATTGCACAAAAAACCATAAAATACCTAGGAATAAACCTAACCAAAGATATAAGAGATCTGTATGATGAAAACTATAGAAAACTTATGAAGGAAATTGAAGAAGACACAAAGAAATGGAAAAACATTCCATGCTCATGGATTGGAAGAATAAATATAGTTAAAATGTCATTACTACCCAAAGCAATCTACACATTCAATGCAATCCCAATCAAAATTGCACCAGCATACTTCTCAAAACTAGAGCAAACTATCCTAAAATTTGTATGGAACCACAAAAGACTCTGAATAGCCAAAGTAATATTGAAGAAGAAAACCAAAATGGGAGGCATCACCATCCCAGACTATAGCCTCTACTACAAAGCTGTCATCATTAAGACAGTATGGTGTTGGCACAAAAACAGACACATAGACCATGGAATACAATAGAGAACTCAGAATTAGACCCAAAAATGTACAGACAACTGATCTTTGACAAAACAGGAAAGAGTATCCAATGGAAAAAACACAGCCTCTTTAATAGATGATGCTGGGAGAACTGGACAGCAACAAGCAGAATAATGAAACTAGATCATTTTCTCACACCATACACAAAAATAAACTCAAAATGGATAAAGGACCTCAATGTGAGACAAGAAACCATCAAAACCCTAGAGGAGAAAGCAGGAAACAACCTCCTTGTGCCCAATGGCAGCAGTGTCTTACTTGACACATCCCCAAAGGCAAGGGAATCAAGAGCAAAAATGAACTATTGGGACCTCATCAAGATTAAAAGCTTCTGCCCTGCAAAGGAAACAATCCATAAAACTAATAGACAACCGACAGAATGGGAAAAGATAGTTGCAAATGACATATCAGATGAAGGACTAGTATCCAAAGTCTATAGGAACTCACCAAACTCCATACTTGAAAAACCAATAATCCAGTGAAGAAATGGGCAGAAGACATTAACAGATACATCTCCAAAGAGGACATCCAGATGGCCAACAGACACATGAAACGATGCTCAGCATCACTCGTCATTAGAGAAAGACAAATCAAAACTGCACTGAGATACCACCTCATACCAGAGTGGCTAAAATTAGCAAATCAGCGGCCTCTAGATGCTGGCAAGGATGTGGAGAAATGGGCACCTTCCTACAGTGTTGGTGGGAATGTAAACTGGTACAGCCCCTCTGGAAACAGTGTGGAGATTCCTCAATAAATTAACACTAGAACTCCCCTACGACCCAGAAATAGCACTTCTAGGAATTTACCCAAGGCATCCAGGAGTGCTGATGCATAGGGGCACATGTACCCCAACGTTCATAGCAGCACTCTCAACAATAGCCAAAACATGGAAAGAGCCTAAGTGTCCATACACTGATGAATGGATCAAGAAGATGTGGTTTATGTATATAAGGGAATACAACATGGCAGTGAGAAAAAATGAAATCTGGCCATGTGTATCAACATGGAGGGACCTTGAGGGTGTTATGCTGAGTGAAATAAGTCCGAGAGAGAAGGACAGATACCATATGTTTCCACGTATAGGGGGATTAGGAGGACCTTAACAGAGGACCGTGGGGGAGAAGAAGGGGGGAAATAGTGGGGGAGAGGGATAGAAGCAAACCATGAGAGACTCTTGAATACTGAGAACAAACTGAGGACTGATAGGTGTGGGAGGGGAGGGGGAGATGGGCATGGAGGAGGGCACTTGTGGGGATGAGCACTGGGTGTTATATGGAAACCAACTTGACAGTAAACTATTAAAAAATGTTTAATCTGAACCCACTCATGATGAAATGATTAGACAAACCCATATTTTGGGACATTCTACAAAAGTGGTGTGTAATCCTCAAAATTGTCAGGGTCATCAAGGATGTACATACACATATATATAAACATAAATTTTGAAGAATATTCTATATTTTTTTAATTTTTTAATGTTTTTTATTTATTTCTGAGAGAGAGAGAGAGCATGAGCAGCGGAGGGTCAGAGAAGAGAGGAAGGCACAGAATCTGAAACAGGTTGCAGGCTCTGAGCTAGCTGTCAGCATAGAGCCCGACACAGGGCTTGAATCCACACACCATGAGATCATGACCTGAGCTGAAGTTGGATGCTCAACCGACTGAGCCACCCAGGCACCCAAGAATATTCTATATTAAAGGAAACTTAAAAAATATGATAGCTAAAAAATATGATCCTGTATTGGATTCTAATGGAAAAGAACTATAAAGGATATTATTAAGGTAATTGTAATATTTAAATATGGGCAGTATATTAGATAAGAGTACATTAATGTTAACTTTCTCAGTTGGTATGGTATGTGGTTATGCATAGATTTGGATTTTTTTCAAAATAAAGTGTTGGGGGTAAATGAGATATCCCAGTGGATAGCCAGGTAGAATCCAGGAAATTCAGGGTCATCTAGTATTCAGAGATTTTGCTGGTAAGTAGACTACAGTAAGGTAATCTGTCAGTACATATCAGGTAGTCGGCTTTTTGGTAGGACTTGTTGTGGGTAGACCCTAAGGTGACCCCCCAATGATATCATGCCCCATATTGTCCACACTTTTGTGTAATTTCCCCCTTTAAGTGTAGGTGAAGCCTGTGAATTGCCTCTAGCCAATAAAATGTATTGAGATGAGAGGATAGTCACTCCCTGATTATATAACATTATATAAGACTCTCACCACTGGAATGCGATTGTCCTGGCTGGTTCAATAGAGTAGGCCACCATGTTGCAGGATCCCACATGACAAAAAACTGTAGCACCACTAAAACCTGTGATCTTACTAGAATCTGAGGGCAACTTCTAGCTGAGGAAAATCCAGCCAGAAAAATCTAGGGCTGTCGGTCCTACAAAGAAAAGGAAATTCTACCAAGAACCTAATTGAGCTTCCAGATGAGAACACTGTATGGTCAATACCTTGATTATAGCCTTGTGAGACCCACAGCTGAAGAACCAGATAGACTGCCTGGACTCCTGACCCACAGAAACTATAAGATAGTAATATGTATTGTTTTGAGCTGCTAACTTTGTGGTAATTTGCTGTAGTCTGAACTGAACACTCCTAAATAGTGAAAAGTCAGGGTGGGACTAGCAGCAAGTTCAATTGAATTTATCCAGAGTCACAGAACTTCTAAGTAGGGCAACTGGCATTTTGAGTTCAGACAGCCTTGCTTCAGAGCCATGCTTGCACACTTAGTCACTCTGCAATACTACTTCTCTTTGTTAAGGGTTGCATTGCATTTTTGTTACTGAAGTTCCATTATTTATTTGGCAAATTAGTATCATTGGGCATATATTTCCAGGTTTTATTATTACACCTAAATCCACAATACACATCTCTACACAAACATCTTTCTGTATGTTTTTTACTTTTTCATTAGGATACATTTTCAGTAGCGTTACTTGAGCAAAACTATTTTCACCTCTTGACTACTATAGAATACTGTATAGAGATGTTTTAAAACTAATTATTTTGTAAATAATGATACTAGCTATGATTTAACAAATTCTCACAATATGGCAAGCACTGTGCTGAATGGTTTATATTAATGATCTCATTTAATTTTCACAGCGATGTCATGAAATATGTACTGTCACTAGCCAACATTTTAGATAAGGAAATAGAGGTGTAGACAGATTAAGTAATTTGTTCAAGGTCACATAATAAATAAAGATTCAAACCCAACTCAGTCTGACTCCAGATACTGTTTAGTGATTACTATTCTCTCCTTCATGGAGTAGACATGCACAGCAGATTGAAGAAGGAATAAATATTAGAATGCTATTATAGTAAATTAGAAGGAGCAGGTTAAGACAATATTCTCAAAATGTCCACAGACAACAGCATCAGCTCCAGGTGGGATCATTTAAACATGCAAATTCTTAGTCTTAGATGTACTGACTCAGAAATTCTGGGAGTGGGGCCCACTTATCTGTATTTTAACTATCCCTTAAGGGATTCTGATGCTTGCTAAAATTGTAGAACCACTGGATTAAAGTGATAGCAGTGGAAAATGAGAGACAAGGGGGGGGGGCCTGGGTGGCTCAGTCAATTAAGCATCCGACTTTGGCTCAGGTCATGATCTCGCGGTTCGTGGGTTCGAGCCCAGTGTTGGGCTCTGTGCTGACAGCCAGCTCAGAGCCTGGAACCTGCTTCAGATTCTGTATCTCCCTCTTACTCTGACCCTCCCCTGCTCAAGCTGTCTCTCTCTCTCTCTCTCTCTCAGAAATAAATTAAAAAATAATAAAAATTAAAAAAAAAGAAAATGAGAGACAAGGGTAAAGTATGGAAGAGGCTATAAGGAATTTTAGAGTTCAGTATGTTTGCAGTATGGGTGATAGGAAGAATGTGGTCACATAAAACAGAAAAAATCATCTTTATGTTTTCTCTGTCAATTTGATGTTAGGCAACTTTTGACAGATACATCCTGGGTACACAAAAGTAACTTAACAGTAAATGCTAAGTTATTTTCATTACTGCCTGCCCAACTACCTTAATAGTTAAAGTAAAACATCATTCTGCACTGAGGTAAGTGGGGAGGGGTGGTGGCAGTGAGAAGTGTGTAGTTACAAATTAAGCATAAAAGAAAAACTGATGCAAGGCTCCTGTGATAATGAAAGGATTGAGAAGTTAATTTTAAACACATGCACATGTGGCTGGTATGATAGCGTGCATCAAGGAAATGACTATATTAATAAAAGCAGTATTATGGCAAATGGATGCAATAAAACACCACAGCATTAACTGGGCTACATCAGAAGCCCTACTGTTTTCAGATGCTTGCCTTTCAACCTTATTGGAAATTAAAAACTAAGCCCCTTGTGAGGAAAACCTGTTCCACCTGAAATAGTATCAAAAGTCTTCATCTCAAATTAATTGCACTAGTATTTGTAATGGTTGAAGAAACCACCAGAAGTTAATGATAAGCCCATCTCATGAGCTAAGTTTCTGAGGAACTGCCTCTGATCACCTAAACTAATAAGAACATATTTTGAAAATACTTGGCAGTTTTTAAAGCATTTTAACATATTCCATCTTAATTGAGATGAATACACTGGTGTAAGTAAGGCAAGGACAGTCTTTTGTTTTTATGTTATGGTCGGTGGGTGGGGGGTGGATGGAGACTTATAGAGTTCTATGATGAAGGCTTTGTTTCAGGTCAGGTTGTCATCCTTGGCCAGATTTGTTCTGTGTAACTTCCTCTTCCCTTAAGGTAAGCTCTGTTTAAGAAGATTCTTCATTCTCCCAAGTAATATATTTCTAGTGGGTTTACCTCACTAGTTGTTGGATGAGACTAGTTATGTCTGAATTGCAGCAGAATACAGGTTTGAGGTCGAGCTCAGCTTCCCCCACCCTGAACTTTTCTTTCATTTAAAATTATTCTGTGCAACTATGACTTATTTAAAAATTAATATATATATGGAATTTTATCCTGTGTCATTAAAATATTTTTCTAATATATAATTATTGCTAGTTTTACATTCTTATTATTTACCAAAGTATCCTTATGCATAGATACTTATGCATATCTTTTGTTTTTTCAGAACAAAATTCTAGCAGTGGAATTACTGTACCCAAAGGCTATAAGCATTTGCAAAGCTTTTGGTATATATTGTGACAATATCCCCACCAAAGAGTTTACCTATTTACATTCCACCCAAAGGTAGTTGATATCTTACACTTCCCTGAACTGTTGCTAATAATGCCAATTTGATAGGTGAACCTGGTCTCTTATTTTTGTGATTTGCAATTTTGATGACTAGTAGACTGAATAATTTGTATTTGTAAATAGATTGTCCACTCATCTTTCCTCTTCTGTGAATTCTTTATTCACCCCTTTAGTTCAGGCATTGGCAAACTTTTGTTGTAAACAACCAGATAGTCAACATTTTAGGCTTTGTGGCCAATTGGTCTCTGTCACAGCTACTCATTTCTGTGATTATAGTACCAACTAGCCATTATACAATGCAAAAATAAATAGGTATGGATGTATTCCAATAAAAGTTTACTTACAAAGATAGGCCGTCATTCAGATTTGGCTCAGGGCCATAGTTGGCCAATCCCTGATTTAGTTCATTATGCTATTAGAGGTATTTATCACTTTATTATTGATTTTTGAAAGTTTGTGCAAGAGTTAAGGACAATTAACTCTTGGTTTTGGCTCAGATCATGATCTCATGGCTTCGTGAGTTTGAGCTAGTAGCATAGAGAAGAGCGGGCTTGAGAATCTCTCTCTCTCCCCCCCCACACTCCTCCCCTACTCAGACTGTTCCTCTCTGTGTTGAAAATGGCTCCCAGTATGTTCTAAAATTTGATGTATTTAAATATGTTATCATTTTCCTGTTTGTTTCTGCTTGATTTTTATGTTTAATTAGCAAGATTTTCCCCAACATAAAAACAAATGTTTTTCTTCTAGCCTTTTTATGGTTAAATTTTTATGGTTTGCTTTTAAATCCACTTTGCAATAATTTTGTGAGGCTTGAAGTAGAGAGCTAACTTCATATTTTCCAGCAAATAGTCACCAATGGTGTTAGCACCTTTTATTAAATAAACCTTCTTTGCCCAGTGGGGCTTTTTTAAAGCTACGTCTGTACTAAACTGATGTGTTTCTATTGATCTTAGAGGTGTTGTCCTTTGAGTCTAGCATCTGAAAATAATGGCTCTAGAAGTATGTTCACTGTAGGGAGCCTCTCAAGTTCCCTTTTTACTTACTTTAGTCCAGTTTGAAATGTATCAAGAATTCTGCCTTAAATACAGCTATTGGTATTATTGTAGCTGCTGCTGTTCTTAGAGTTTTATCTTTCTTATATATCTGTCTCTTTGCATTTGTGTATAGTCTTATATTGCTCAGTGTTAGACATACCTTTCTTACAAAGCCAGAAAATATGTGACTACTCCTTCTGTTGTAATTTAGCCTTCATTTACTATTCTCACTTGTGATAGGTTTTTTAATTTTAATTTTTTTTATTTAAAAAAAATTTAAATTTATTTCTGAGAGAGAGAGAGAGAGAGAAACAGCATGAGCAGAGGAGGGTCAGTGAGGGAGGGAGATACAGAATCCACAGCAGGCTCCAGGCTCTGAGCTAGCTGTCAGCACAAAGCCTGTGGGCTCGAACCCACGAACGGTAAGATCATCATCTGAGCTGAAGTCAAGATGCTTAACCGACTGAGCCACCCAGGCACCCCTCGCTTGTGATAGGTTTAGTTTCCTTATGGTATGGAACTAGTTGTCTACACTACATTGTACCCCTTTTTGGTACTTTTTTTTTCTTTTTACCTGTGACTAAGAGCTATATACTTTTTTAATTATCTGACTGAAAGGATAACTTTAGGCTTCTTGGACTCCTGAGGAATCCTACCCAGAACTATTGATCACGGTAATTGACCATTTTCTCCCCTAATTTCACTGACCATAATGTCATATTCCCACTGTAGTAGAACTTGATCTTGACCAATTTATCTCTATAGTCTTTTCTGACAATATAATTATAGTAGGACCTTCTGGACTCCTGGAGCTTCTCATCACAGTTGTTATTCACTGTTCTCTGTTCTCAGCCTGCTGGAAGTATTTGAGGGGTTAGATATCCTTTCCCAATGGTTTGAGAAAAGAAGGGATGGATTCAACAAAGAAAACCACTAAGATGGTTAACCCTCAAACCCTAGTAAATAATAGTTTCTTCTGAATTCCCTTTCTGTTTTTAGATTAAAAATTATGGAGTCCAGGGTATCCTGGGTGACTCAGTTGGTTGAGTGTCCAACTTTTGGTTTTGGCTCAGATCATGATCTCATGACTTTGTGAGTTTGAGCTAGTAGCATAGAGCTAGCTTGAGATTCTCTCCCCCCCAACCCCTCCCCTACTTGTGCTGTCTCTGTCTCTCTCAAAATAAATAAAGTTTAAAAAATAATAAAACCATAAAAATTACTGAGTCCTTACAACTTCAAAAATATACATAAAACGGTTCTGATAAAATATACCATCAGTGACCTGTATTCAAATTTGTTTTCCTAAAATGTCATTTTCAAATCTTTGATTTCCTTCTGATTCCACTATGTATATAGTTTGGTGGAGGCTGGGCAATATACAAAAAATCATACATACAATCTGCAGTTATAAGTTCTTCAAAACTCTGAGGCAAGTCAAAAGCTTTTTATTATTTTTATTATTTTTTTAATAAATAGTTTATTGTCAAGTTGGTTTCCATATAACACCCAGTGCTCAACTCCACAAGTGCCCTCCTCCATGCCCATCACTCCCCTCCCTCTCCCACCACCCCATTTGCCCTCAGTTTGTTCTCAGCATTCAAGAGTTTCTCATAGTTTGCCTCCCTCCCTCTCCCCAACTATTTTTTCCCTTCTTCACCCCCATGGTCCTTCATTAAGTTCCTCCTCATCCACCTATATGTGCAAACATATGGTATTTGTCCTTCTCTGCCTGACTTATTTCACTCAGTACAACACCCTCAAGGTCCATCCATGTTGCTACACATGGCCAGATTTCATTCTTTCTCATTCCCATGTAGTATTCCATCGTATACATAAACCACATCTTCTTGATCCATTCATCAGTTTATGGACACTTAGGCTCTTTCCATGTTTTGGCTATTGTTGAGAGTGCTGCTATGAACATTGGAGTACATGTGCCCCTATGCATCAGCACTCCTGGATGCCATGGGTAAATTCCTAGCAGTGCTATTTCTGGGTCATAGGGGAGTTCTAGTGTTAATTTATTGAGGAACCTCCACACTGTTTCTAGAGGGGCTGTACCAGTTTACACTCCCACCAACAGTGTAAGAGGGTGCCCATTTCTCCATATCCTTGCCAGCATCTAGAGTCCTCTGATTTGCTCATTTTAGCCACTCTGACTGGTGTGAGTGCTATCTCAGTGTGGTTTTGATTTGTATTTCCCTGATAAGGAGGGACGCTGAACATTGTTTCATGTGTCTGTTGGCCATCTGGATGTCCTCTTCGGAGAAGTGTCTGTTCATATCTTCTGCCCATTTCTTCACTTGGGTTGTTTGTTTTTTGGGTGTGGAGATTGGTGAGTTCCTTATAGATTTTGGATATTCACCCTTTATCTGATATGTCATTTGCAACTATCTTTTCCCATTCCATTGGTTGTCTATTAGTTTTATGGATTGTTTCCTTTGCTGTGCAGAAGATTGTTATCTTGATGAGGTCCCAATAGTTCACTTTTGCTCTTGATTCCCTTGCCATTGGGGATGTGTCAAGTAAGACATTGCTGTGGTTGGGCACAAGGAGGTTGTTTCTGGCTGTCTCCTCGAGGGTTTCGATGCTTTCCTGTTTCACATTCAGGTCCTTGAACCATTTTGAGTTTATTTTTGTGTATGGTGTGAGAAAATGATCTAGTTTCATTCTTCTGATTGTTGCTGTCCAGTTTTCCCAGCACTATCTGTTAAAGAGGCTGTGTTTTTTCCATTGGATACTCTTTCCTGCTTTGTGAAAGATCAGTTGGCTGTACATTTTTGGATCCAAATCTGAGTTCTCTATTCTATTCCATTGGTCTATGTGTCTGTTTTTGTGCCAATGCCATACTGTCTTGATGATGACAGCTTTTGTAGTAGAGGCTAAAGTCTGGGATGGTGATGCCTCCCGTTTTGGTTTTTTTCTTCAGTATTACTTTGGCTATTTGGGGTCTTTTGTGGTTCCATACAAATTTTAGGATAGTTTGTTCTAGTTGTGAGAAGAATGTTGGTGCAATTTTTATTGGGATTGCTTTGAATATGTAGATTGCTTTGGGTAGTAATGAAATTTTAACTATATTTATTCTTCCAATCCATGAGCATGGAATGTTTTTCCATTTCTTTGTGTCTTCTTCAATTTCCTTCATAAGTTTTCTATAGTTTTCATCATACAGATCTCTTATATCTTTGGTTAGGTTTCTTCCCAGTTATGTTATTTTTTTTTTGTGCAATTGTGAATGGGATCAGTTTCTTCCTTTCTGTTTCTCTTCCTTCATTATTGGTGTATTAAATTGCAACCAATTTCTGTACGTTGATTTTGTACCCTGCAACTTTGCTGAATTCATGGATCATTTCTAGTAGGCTTTTGGTGGAGTCTGTCAGGTTTTCTCTGTAGAGTATCATGTCATCGTCCAAGAATGAGAATTTGACTTCTTTGCCAATTCTGATGCCTTTGATTTCGTTTTGTTGTCTGACGGCTGATGCTAGGAATTGCAGCAGTATGTTAAACAGCAGTGGTGAGAGTGGACATCCCTGTCATGTTCCTGATCTCAGGGGGAAAGCTCTCAGTTTTTCCCCCTTGAGGATGATGTTAGCTGAGGGCTTCTCATAGATGGCTTTTATGATGTTTAGATAAGTTCCTTCTATCCTGACTTTCTCGAGAGTGTTTATTAAGAAGGGATGCTGTATGTTGTCAAATGCTTTTTCTGCATCTATCAACAGGATCATATGGTTTTTATCTTTTCTTTTGTTAAAATGAAAATACAACAATCCAAACTCTATGAGATGCGGCAAGTACATTGTACTCCAGGCCTATTTCAAGAAATTAGAAAAAGCACAAGTGCAAAATCTAACAGTGCACCTGAAGGACCTAGAGGGAGAGCAAGAAGAAAACCAAAATCCCAGTAGGAGAAGAGAAAAAATAAAAATCGTGGCAGAAGTAAACAATATAGAAACGAAAGAAACATTTGAACAGATCAATGAAACCAAGAGTTGGTTTTTTGAAAAAATAAACAAAATTGACAAACCTCTAGCCAACTTTCTCAAAAAGAAAAGAGAGAGCACTCAAATAGTCAAAATTGTGAATGAAAATGGACGGATTACAACCAACCCCTCAGAAATACAAGCAATTATTAGGAAATACTATGAAAAATTATATGCCAACAAATTGGAAAACTTAGAAGAAATGGACAAATTCCTAAGCACACACTCACTACCAAAATTGATATGGGAAGAGGTATAAAATCTGAACAGACTGATAAATAGTGAAGAAATTGAATCTGTTATCAAAGATCTCCCAACAAATAAGAGCCCTGGGGCAGATGGCTCTCCTGGGAAATTCTACCAGACATTTAAAACAGAATAATACTCATTCTACTCAAGCTATTCCAAAAGATAGAAATCAAAGGAAAACCTCCAGACCGATTTTATGAAGCCAGGATCACTTTGATTCCCAAGCCAGACAGAGACCTAGCAAAAAATGAGTACAATAGGCCAATATCCTTGATGAATATAGATACAAAAATTCTCAACAAGATACTTGCAAATCTAGTCCAACAGCACATAAAAAGAATTATCCACCAAGATCAAGTGAAATCCATTCCTGGGTTGCAGGGCTGGTTCAAATTTCGCAAATCAATCAACGTGATACATCACATCAAAAACTTTCGAAAAACAGTTACCTGCATATAGTTACAGTGTTTTGTATGTTAAATGCAACTTTGGTTCATGCTGTTCCAAGTACCTTGCAAAAATTTACTTGTAATCCTGGCAGTGCCCTTGTAAGTTTTGTTAAGTAAGCTGGGCTTGTTATGCACTACAAAGAAACCATGACATGGATGTAAAATGATTCGTGTAAGGATGTAACCTCTTAATGAATAAATGGGACTTTCTGTGTCTCACCAATATCTTTATGTCTAACCTCACATATCTGGAAGTGACTTTGGGTGTGACAAACTCTTCTTTCCTGTTATCATAAAGAGGTCTCAAGTGAAGAAAATGCATCTGCCTTTTCTAGGAAGCATCTCTCTTCCTCTCCCTTAGCTTTGATCATGTCATTCTTCCATTTTTGTTCTGTGCTTATAAACACAGCTTATGTTACATAGACTTTCCTTGTTTAGGAATTTAATAACATGACCAAATCATGAGGGTTTTCTTTATTCTAAATTTGAATGAAAGCTTCTTGACACTGGAAATAATATGATCTTTGTTTACACTATCTGTCTTAGTACTCAGTTCAGGGCTTCAGGACTGTATACAGTGTGGACCTGATAGTGATACATTCTAAGGAATGTATTCTTATTTGATATAGTAGAGTAGAAAAAATAATTGATTATGAATTATATGTTTTTAGCTAACCATCCTATCCCTATGGATACTGATTTTTTTCTGTAAGAAATAGGGGGACTAAAATATTTTATCTCTACAGTTTCTTACAGTTTTAGAATTATATGATTCCCCAAAATTTCCTACTTTCTTTTTATAATACCACTACAGCACAGTTCTCATGCACATGAATTTTGGAGTCAGATAGACCTAAATTAAAGGAACAATTCTGTCACTCTGTAGTTATATAATGTTGGGCAAGTCATTTCGCCTTCCAATCTTCTTTTATCTTTATTGGTAAAGTGGACATATTAATAACTTTCTCACAAAGTTCTTATGAGATACTGCATGCAAACTGCCTTATACAGTTACTAGCACATAGAAATAACTCAATAAATGTTAACTGTAACTGTAAGCTGTATTAGGGTCAGTCCTTGGCAAAACTTTGATGAGCACAGTTATAGTTGAGCACTTCCTTTTTCCCCTTTCTGTGCTCCTCAGGTTTGTTATTTTCTCTGTGGTCACTCCCTCTTCACCCAACAACACATCTAGTTAGGAGGTATTGAGGTGTTGAGAGAGGACTTCTGCTGAGAGCTCCATGACTGTATAATACTGTAGTCACCATGTCTCTAAGCTAATCATGTGTATACATTGCTAATATTAGATATTTGAGTCTAATATTCCATTTCCCACTTAAGAAAATTTTCCTGGTAATTAATACTGAATATCTGATTCCAAGAACCATGCCTTAAGACGGTTTTTCTGCATGCAGTGTGCATTAGTTATTAGGAACTACCTGATACTTATTTATATACCTGATTACAGACCTGTTTTCTATCACTTACAGAATGTTTATAATAATTGCACAAGTTCAGGCAGACTATGTCTTTCCATGGTGCTATATATTTGCAGAGAAAGAAGTCTTTATTATAAGGTACCTCACATGGTCGCATGCATCACTTTTTTTTTTTTTTGAGTGTAGTGTATTTTCAGCCTGCTGTGAGTTATGTAATCTGCCACTAAAATTTCAGTAAAGTAGAGAGAATTAAAAGTGAGGTATACCACTCATCTTTTCCCAAATTCTGTTCTGTTAATAGAAGTGAGATTTCAGATCAGTGGCGGATTCTCCTGCCCATTTCAAGTACCACTGTTATGCTGTTCTATCGAAATCACTAATGATATCTCTCTCTCATTCTCTCTCTCTCACTTCCTCTTATTTCCTCTTTCTCACACACACATGCACACACACACACACACGCGCACACACACACACACACACACACACACACACTACAGAAGGGTTGTGATAAGGGGCTCCTGGGTGGCTCAGTTAGTTAAGCGTCTGACTTTGACTCAGGTCGTGATGTCACAGTTTGTGGGTTCGAGCCCCATGTCAGGCTCTGTGCTGATGGCTAGCTCAGAGCCTGGAGACTGCTTCTGATTCTGTATTTCCCTCTCTCTGACCCACCCCTGCTCACGCTCTCTCTCTCACACACACAAATAAATAAAAACATTTTAAAAATTAAAAAAAAAGAAGAGTTGTGATAAGTATGTAATGAACACTAGAAATACCCCTAAAGTCAAGACAATGAGGTCCATTTGAATAGGTTTTGGTCATTTTTGGTCAGGCCAGGTGCTAATTTTATATCAGGTTGGTAAATGCTCATGGGGTGGGATTTGTGGAACACTACTAAGGCAGTTTCTGTCTGAGGCAGGGTTTCTCTACTTCCACACTACTAAGATATGGAACTGATGTTTAGCAACATCCTGAACTCACTCTACTAGAAGCCAGTAGCACCCCTCCCCTTTCTACTTGTAGCAAACAAAAATGTTTCCAGATATTGCTACATATTCCTGGGTGACAAAATTATTCCCAGATGAGAACTACTGTTTTAAGGCTATCTCTTTTCCCCTGCCTCTTCCCCATTGCTAATTGCCAGAGATGCAGTAGAACAAATTCATTTGAGAGTTTGTTTCCAAATAGCCATAGCTAAAAGTACAGACACTTTTAGGGAAGAAATAAGACAGTCATCATTGATTCTCAACCTTGCCTACACATAAACTGAGATCACTTATAGATCTTTACAATATACTTTTGTCTGGGTGGCATTTCTCCCTACGATTCTTATGTTTTGTGTGTGATCTGGGTATTTGGATGTTTAAAAACTCTTCCCGTGATTCTTATGTACTGCAAAGTGGGAGAATTACTGTTCTGCCTATCTCCCTTTAAGAAATGGGCATTTAAAAGCTAGTCTTGTTAGGAGCTTGATAATATGCAAGTCAAGAAAGAATGGCTTCTTTGGTGGACCAATGACTTTCCAGAAAATGAAATTATAGATATGAATGAGTGGCAGCTAATGTTGCTACTATACCACAGAGGGTTTTAGAAACTACTATGGACCACACTGTATATTCTGGAAACCCATCCTGCTCCTCCTTCAACTTGACACAAATAAACACATAAAAATGTTCCTTTAATCTAGGAGCAACTATTTTAAAGATAAAAATTTACTGATGGAAAAATTAATTTTAGGTTAATATTGAGGCAGTCAGGAAGGGAAATAAAGTAATCAAAAGACAAGATCTTCCAAAGCAGAGTATGGTATAGAACAGAAAATGGATGAGTTTGCTTAGTCCCAGAAGTAAATGATAGATATCTGCCTTAGTCACACATCTGATTTTATGCAGATGAATGATAGCTAGGAAAGACATCTCTGTCCTCATCTGGCTGCCTCTCTGAATCACAGCCCTGCCACGAGTGACTGCACTAGAACTGGGCTTACAGGGAAGTCTGGCTGAGCACTTGATAGGCATGGAACAATTGACAAAGCAAATATTTCACCATTAACTCAGAGCTGTGTTATGTCCATGAAATAAGCAATCATTTTTGTCAAAACCAAAAATGTTAGGTAGCTGTTGAATGTCACCAGCTTCTCTTAACAATCTATTATGTGTTAATCAGTCATTCTTTGAATTTTCCTAAATTCATCTTGGACTAATTTTTGTTTTTAGCTCCTATTTTAGGAAAAATACTTTAATATTCCTAATCATTTTCACTGGCCCTAAAATACTTTCTAGAGTGATCAGTATGAATCATCTGGGCCCTTTTAAATGTTACCCATATTCTGGTCAGGAGATTAGCAAGAGCAGCATCACTTGGGAGCTTATTATAAGTGAAAAATCAAAGGCCCACTTGCCCAAACTATTGAATGGTAATCTGCATTTTTAATAAGATCGCAGGTGATTCTCTTTTTTTAAATTTTGTTTTTAAATAAAAATAAAAATTTAATTTTTTTAAAGTTTATTTTTAAGAGAGCAACAGAGTACAAGCTGGGGAAGGGCAAAGAGAGGGACGGAGATAAAGATACAGAATCTGAAGCAGTGACTTCACATATGCGTTCCTCTTACTGTAGAATCTTCTCCTCATCTGGTTAAATTTCATTAATTCTTTGGGACACATCTTAAGTGAAACACTTCAGAGAAGCTTTTCCTGACTTTCTTTCAATCTAAATTAGCTCCTCTTAATGTCATCTCAAACCCTACTCCTTTATATTTCTTTTGTAACACTTACAAAATTGTGAATATAGTTTATAATTGCATGTTTATTTGGCTGATTATTTATTATCTGTCTATTTTGCAGTAATCTAAGCTCCTTGGGGATAGGAACTTTGTCTGGTTCTTCACCTTGAATCTCTAAGGCTTAGAGTGTTTGGCACATGATGCATGCTCAATAAATACTTGTTGAATGCAGTGTATATTTTCTTTCACCAGCCTACATAATATTACTTCACCCAGCCACCATTCTTTAACTTATTGTCCTGTTTTGTTTTATTTATAACAATTACAATTAGCTGAAACTGTCTTGTTGATTAGTACATTTATGTGTTATCATCTGTCTCCTCCAATTAGACTATCAATTCCATGAGAATATAGGCTTTGAAGTAGAGCCCCAGGTTTGACTCTCAGCTTTACTACTTAGTGCATATGTACCTGTGAGAAAGTCATTTAAACCAGCTCCCATGCATGCCTCATTATTTAAACAGTAATGATAATTGCCCCTGTCTCATAAGCCTGTTTTGAGGATTAAATAAAAGATTATGTATAAACCACCCAGTGGAATGACTGCCCATAGTAAGCATTATATTAGTTGCTAACTATCGTGGTGATATTAGTTATTATTATTATTATTATAGTTACTATTTATAGTATTAGTTATTATTATTATTATAGTTACTATTTATAGTATTATTTGCATCAGTTTTCTTGACAAATTGATCAGTATTAGTCACATAATAGGTGCCCCATAAATATATTTGGACTATATTATGGGAAATGTTATGTTTTATTATCCACTAAGTGATATTTTTTTGTGGCTGTTGATGAATAGTGCCAGTTTATCAAGTTTGATAAAAGTTATTTATCTGACATGGTATACTTTAAAATTTCCTGTTATGACTATGGGTGGAAGTAAGTTAGTCTTTGCTGCTATACTTCTGATTTTGGAGAATAAAGGATGATACTTCCTAACATCTCGATCCAATTCTAGTCCCTTAATCAGTGTGACTCTGGATATTCTGCTCTTAGAATAGCTATTCAATTAAACTCCTTAGTATACATCCTATTCCCACCCTCATTTGGCCCATGGTGAATATAAATTTTAAATTTATTTTAGTGCTACTGTGAAGTTAACTTCTGCCTGAGCAAGTGATGTCTTCTAAGGGTAGAATTGGATGCTAATTTAAATTCTGTTTTTCTTCCCCTTTCTACAAATGTTGGAATACTGAGACAAGTTTGAGCATGAAGATTCAAGCACTTAATTCAACCTTCCCTGTACATATATGAAATAGAGAAGCTTAGTGATTTATCATACTCTGTATTTTATTGTACTGTCTTTTTTTTTTTTGGTATATTTAAGTTTGGTTAATACAAAACTATATTAAACTAATAAAACCAGCAGTGTGGAAAGTAATTTAAATATTAATATTTTCAGGTACAGTAATGTATTATTTCCATATATGGAAAGATATCAGTTCTCTAGTTGATATAGTAGAGGGACAAATATATATCATCAAGTTACTTTTTTTAAATAGAAGTGAAAAATCACCTTATCATGTTGCCGATGTCATGACATAATAGACACTTTGCATTATTCACTAAATTTCTTGGTACAGAAATTCCATTAAGTTTTGGGTTATATATTGTAGACATTTAAGAAGAATCTTAAAGAGAATTACTTAATTTTCAAAATTGGTTTTTCAACATTACAGCATCATTATAAGAAAATTACTCAATAATACTTTAGTGGGTTGACTCATGTCTCTCTAGAGGCAAAGTCCCAAATGTGAATACCTTATATAAAGCTGATATTCATATTATTTCTGGATGTCAGGATTAAAAAGGGGCCCTACCATATTGGCTTTGCACTACAAAAAGGAAAATTTCAGTAGCATCAATTACAGTTAAGTGAAAATTGGAGAACCAGAGATTGTTGTACCTGTAAACAAACATATGCCCTAAGTATAGGGCAATAGTTGGCCTACTTTCAGGTCTATGAATTAAACATCTAGTCATTCAAACCCACAAGCAGGAATCTTTCAGTTCATACATGGTCTGAGTGAAAGAGGATGTACTATTTTTTAGGACTCTGCAGATATGAGCAGTATTTTAATCAGCTTAGAGTAATAACTATGGATTGATGAGCCAGGTACTTATTGGTCTTGTTTAACATTGTCTCCACAATTGTGCCTGGTGTATGGTAGATATACAGTATATATTTGTTGAATGAATAAAAAAATTTCTGTTATTTTTAATATTAAAATCACAGAGGCCTTTTTCAGGTATTAATTGGAACTCTAAGTCTCTCCCTAGAGCCCTAGATATCCTTGGAACAAAGTTTAAAAACCACAGGTAATGTGGTAAATTCAGGTAACAGTAAGAACTGAGATAAGTTAAAACTAGATAGTTCTAGTCCTGCTCAATTACTCTGAATCCTAAAGCATTTTCTTGCCTCCACTGTCCTACTTTCTTATATTCTATCTCCAGGATACAGTAGAGGAAATACTAATAAAGGAGATAAGATGGGGCAAAATGTGGACAGAAATATGAAAGCTATGGTGAATTGAGTGCACACTCTGGAAAAGTGAAATGAGATGAAACCTCGTGAAAAGAAAAATAGTGTAATTCTTTTTTTTCTGGTATTTTATTTCCTTAATGAATCTTAGTGATTGATAGAATATCTTCTGGAATATAGCAGATCAGCTTAGGTAAAAGTAAGCAGCACATCTGTTTGAAGGGGGCGGGGAGGATGCTGGAATGAACCCTAGAATATGGCAAACACAGCTTCCCATCCATTGAAATAGCATTTTAAATAACTAAGAAAATAGAATTGGTATGCATTTTTTAACTTCTTTTCTGCATGTGAATATGGGTGTGCTATCCAAATTGTTAGAATACCTAGAGGCTGGGGCCTGACAGCATTAGACAACAGAGCTTCCTCTATCCTCTGAATTGAAGCAGGTAGTTCTACTTAGGAAAACCATCTGACATGATATAGTTTAAACCTAGGTAACTAGTTGCACTATTTAGTTAGAGCATAGTTTTAGTAGATTTTCCCATCAGACCAGCCTGAAGAAAAATTGAGAATAAAGGTAGTTTTTTTCTTTTCTTTTTTTTTTTTTTAATATTTTTATTTATTTCTAGGAGAGAGAGAGAGAGGCAGCGTGAGCAGGGGAGGGTCAGAGAGAGAGGGAGTCACAGACTGAAACAGGCTCCAGGCTCCGAGCTGGCAGTCAGCACAGAGCCCGACGCGGGGCCCGAACCCACGAACCGCGAGATCATGACCCAAGCGAAAGTCGTATGCTTAACTGACTAAGCCACCCAGGCGCCCCAAGGTAGTTTTTTTTCTATGCAATCAACCTTCTTTCAATCCCAGGTTTTCTGCTAACCTGTGTCCACAGTCTCTGGCTTGCAACTCCAATTCTGACTACTCTCTCCATAGAGACAGTCCTTCAGGATGTCCTACCAAAACTCCATGCCTAACATGTGCTGCCTGTGTAGGAAGGTGTATGTGAACCCTAAACATAGAAAAAAAAGGTCAAAATGTCAATGAAAAGAGGTCTAATTCCATTTCCTGAAACCAAAGTAGAAAGAGACTTAAAAGGAAAAACACCCAAAGATGAAATTATGAATATAGAAAATTATTCAAATGAATAATAAAACTATAAATAAGTGATTATATATGAGTAGTATGAGATATAAGAATAGTAGCGGAGAGACTAAGATTCAGAGTGAATGTGGACTTACACAAAGGGCTAAGATTACAGAAGGGTTTTGATAGATATACTTCAAATAAGGAAGAGCAAGGAGGGTCTGATGTTTGAAACTGACAGAAAAAACAGAAATTACTTCTTTGCTCCTGTTGTGCTTCTGCCTTTTCTGTTTCTGAGGATAGGCCTCCCGTCAGAAGTGGTAGGTGCAGGTTAAGGAATGATTAAATTTCAAGTGAGCTTAAAAAAAGCACCTAGTTGCTTTAAATAATTACATTAAAATATATTAAGGAATAGCATATTATAATATTAATCTTTTACTCACTAATTTTTTTATTAACTTTTCAAGGAAACATGTAAGGCATGCAAATAAAACCTTAAGATTCAAAACAAATTGAAGGTAAATTCTGTATAATGAATACCAATAGTTTGATGTGAAATTTGGGAAAATAATAGGCAAAATAATTAAACGTGTGACTGATGAGCTCTTACCAAATTATTCAGTCACCATGATGATGAAAATAATTAGATAAATATACCATATTCTTAAACAGGAAGACTCCATAGTGTAAACACGTCAGGTTCCCAACAGTCATATACAGTATTCATTGACATGCCGGTCAGACATACTCACATGGTTTTCAGGAATATGACAGATTCTAAAACATAGATGGAAGAACAAAAGACCAAAAATAACCAAGACATTCCTAAAGAAGACTAATGTGAAAGAGACTTACACCATACAATATCAAGATGTACTCTGAAATACATTTATAAAAATAATGTGGGGGGTGCCTGAGTGGCTCAATCAGTTAAGTGTCTGGCTCCTGGTTTCAGCTTATGTCATGATCTCATGGTTCATGGGTTTGAGCCCCACATGGGACTCCACAGGGCCTGCTTGGGATTCTCTCTGCCTGTCTCTCTGCCCCCTCCACCTGACTCATGCATGCTGACTCTCTCTCTCTCTCTCTCCCTCAAAATAAATAAACTTTAAAAAATGTGATGTTTTGGAACTAGAGGGTGTTATGCTGAGTGAAATAAGTCAGGCAGAGAAGGACAAATACCATATGTTTGCACATATAGGTGGATTAGGAGGAAGTTAATGGAGGATGATGCGGGAGAGTAAGGGGAAAAATGATTGGGGAGAGGGAGGGAGGCAAACCATGAAAGACTCTTGAATGCTGAGAACAAACTGAGGCCCGATGGGGGTGGGGGGGGAAGGGAAAGGCGGTAATGGGCATGGAGGAGAGCACTTGTGGGGATGAGCACTGGGTGTTATATGGAAACCAACTTGACAATAAACTATTTAAGGAAGAAAAAAAGTGATGTTTTCTCTATGACAGAGAAACCGGTGGGACAGAATATGTAGGACTTAAGACAGAATTGACACTGCAGATCAGTGAACAAAGGAAAGAGTTTGGGTTATTCATGTGATGGCAAAACATGAAAATCAACAATAACTTCTAGGATTAAAGTATACATAGAAATTAAATATGAAAAACAAAATTAAAATTATCTAGAAAATAATAGAAGAGAATAGTTTGAAAACCTCATTGAAGAAAAGTCTTAAGACATCTAAAGCTCATTCCATAAAGTAAAGCCACAAGATAAATTTAACTATAATAAAATCAAGAACCTCTTTTTATCAAAATAAAACACAGAGATATTAAAAGAAGGAAAAATTCAAGGGAAATAAATTTGGATTAGTTACAATTGAAATGATATTTGGGAATAGATAATGAATTCCAAAAACGTTATTAAGAAAAATGTCATATAAGAAAGATATTAAGAGAGTAAATCCTAGGAGTTCTCATCACAAAGAGAATTTTTTTTTCTTTTTTCTTCTTTCTTTTTATTGTATCTATATGGCATGATCAATGCTAGCTGAACCTACTGTGGTAATGATTCCACAATACATGTAAATCAAACCATCATGCTGTATACCTTAAACTTATAGAGTGATGTGTGTCAATCATTTCTCAGTAATTGTGGAACTAAAGAAAAATGAAGTCCTTAATGATATAAAATACATACGCATTTAAGAAAAGGAAACATACATGAACCATAAACATACACAGCATTGCCAAACAATTGGCAGTCATAACTGCAAATCAAACTTGCAATACTATTCCATACCCTCCATATTGGCAATGATGAAAAACGCAGGCAATTCCATGTGTTGCAAGATAAGGACAATGGGAACACTAACCTGCTTGTGAGGCAAATTGGTAGAATAGCTTGGTAAAACAGTTTTTCATTTCCTAGTAAACAGTATACATGGATGAGACATATACTGTTGTCCAAATGTATACATGTTCTCCCACATGCCCAGATACCTTTCTGTTATGTGATACCATGAAATTAATTTTGGATAACATGATGTGATTAACAGTTACATGATACTTTTAGGGTGAAACATTTAAAAGTAGCTATAAATTATCCCTGCTTCAGTGACCATGTATTGCAGTAATGGCATACCGCAATAAAAGAAATTTTGGTTATTGATTCTACAAATGGAGGGAAGTTTTTGGCCGTAGTGAACTTTGTGTGTGAAAAATAAATATTTACTGCATTAAGCCACTGAGATTTTTTAAAGTTTTTATTTAAATTCTAGTTAGTTAATAACCAGTGTAATATTAGTTTCAGTATAAAATATAGTAATTCTGGGGCGCCTGGGTGGCTTAGTTGGTTAAGCATCCGACTTTCACTTAGGTCATGATCTCGCGGTTCGTGGGTTCGAGCCCTGCGTCGGGCTCTGTGCTGGCTGCCGGCTCAGAGCCTGGAGCCTGTTTCAGTCTGTGACTCCCTCTCTCTCTGACCCTCCCCTGCTCATGCTGTCTCTCTCTCTCTCTCTCCTAGAAATAAATAAAACATTAAAAAAACTGTATAAAAAAATAAAATAAAATATAGTAATTCAACACTTCCATGCATCACCTGGTGCTAATCACAACAGGTGCACACTCATTAATCCCCATCACCTATGTCACCCATCCACCTCCTCTCCAGTAACATCAGTTTATTTTCTATAGTTAAGAATCTGGTTTGCCTTTCCCCTTTGATTGTTCGTTTTCTCTCTTAAATTCTACACATGAGTGAAATCATATGGTATTTGTCTTTCCCTGACTGACTTATTTTATTTAGCATAATACTCTGTAGCTCCATCCATGTCATTGCAAAAGGCAAGATTTCATTACTTTTAAGGCTGAGTAATATTCCATTCTATGTATGTATATCTATACATATATACACATACATACATAAATACATACGACATCTTTATCCACCATAATTTGTTGCACACTTGGGCTTTTTCGATAATTTGGCTATTGTCGATAATGCTGCTATAAACCTTGGGAAGCATGTATCCCTTTGAATTAGTACTTCTGTATTCTTTGGGTAAAAGTATAGTAGCACAATTGCTGGATCATAGGGTAGTTCTATTTTTAACTTCTGAGGAACCTCCATACTGTTTTCCACAGTGGCTATACCAGTTTGCATTCCCACCAATAGTGCAAAATGGTTCCCCTTTCTCTGCATCCTCGCCAATACATGTTGTTTCTTCTTTTGCTGATTTTAGCCATTCTTTCATGTGTGAGGTGATATTTTCTTTTGATTTGCACTTCCTTGGTGATAAGTGGTCTAGAGCATCTTTTCATTTGTCTGTTGACTATTTGTATGTCTTCTATGGAAAAACGTTCATGTCTTTTGCTGATTTTTAATTGCAGTGTTCATTTTTTATGTGTGTTGAGTCTTATAAGTTCTTTCTATATTTTGGAAAGTAACTCTTTATTGGATATGTCATTTGCAAATATCTTCTCCCTTTTAGTTTTGTTTGATTATATCCTTCACTGTGCAAAAGCTTTTTAGTTTGATAAATGAGTTCAGTAAAATCACAGGATAAAAAACCAGCATACAGAAATCTGTTGCATTTCTATACATCATAACGAAAAGCAGAACGAGAATTCAAGGAATCAATGCCATTTACAGGTACACCAAAAATCAAAAAATACCTAGGAATAAGCATAACTGAAGATATAAAAGATATATACTCTGAGAGCTTTATTTATTCATTTAAATTTTTTTAAATTTTATTTTTTATTATAGTTTATTGTCAAATAGGTTTCCATATAACACCCAGTGATCATCCTAACAAGTGCCCTCCTCCATCCCCATGAACCATTTTCCCCTCTCCTCCAACCCCCAAAAACCTTCAGTATGTTCTCAGTATTTAAGAGTCTCGTAAGGTTTGCCTCCCTCCATCTCCTTAACTATTTTTCCTCTTCCGCTCCCCTATGGTCTTCTGTTAAGTTTCTCCTGTTCCACTTATGAGTGAAAACATATGATATCTCTCTTTCTGTTACTGACTTATTTTCTTTAGCATGATACCCTTGAGTTCTATCCATCTAGTACAAATGGCCAGATTTCATTCTTTCTCATTGTCATGTAGTATTCCTTTGTATATATAAACCACATCTTCTTGATCCATTCGTCTGTTGATGGACACTTAGGCTCTTTCCATGTTTTGTCTGTTGTTGAAACTGCTGCTATGAACATTGGGGTACATGTACCCCTATGCATCAGCACTCCTGTATCCCTTGGGTAAATTCCTAGCAGTGCTATTGCTGGGTCCTAGGGGAGTTCTATTGTTAATTTTTTCAGGAACCTCCAAACTGTTTTCAGGAGCAGCTGCACAAGTTCACATTCCCACCAACAGGGTAAGAGAGTGCCTGTTTCTCCACATTCTCACCAGCATCTATAGTCTCCTGATTTGTTCATTTTAGCCACTCTGACCTGCGTGAGTTTGTACCTCAGTGTGGTTTTCATTTGTATTTCCCTGATGTTGAATGATGTTGAGCATCATTTCATGTGTTTGTTGGCCATCTGGATGTCCTCTTTGGATAACTGTCTGTTCATGTCTTCTGCTCATTTCTTCACAGGATTGTTTGTTTTTCAAGTGTGGAGTTTGGTGAGTTCCTTATAAATTTTGGATATTAGCCCTATATCTGATATGTCACTTGTAACTATCTTTTCACATTCCATTGGTTGCCTATAAGTTTTATTGATTGTTTACTTTGTTGTACAGATGATTTTTATCTTGATGAGGTCCCAATAGTTCATTTTTACTCTTGTGTCCCTTCCCTTTGAAGATGTGTCGAGTAAGGAATTCCAGCAACTGAGGTCAAGGCGGTTGTTTCCTCCTTTCTCCTCTAGGGTTTTGATTCAACTCTTTCAACCATTTTGAATTTATTATTGTGTATGGTGTAACAAACTGGTCTAGTTTCATTCTTCTGCATGTTGCTGTCCAGTTCTCCCAGTACCATCTGTTAAAAAGACTGTCTTTTTTCCATTGGATACTCTTTCCTGCTTTGTCAAAGATTAATTAGCCATACATTTGTGGGTCCAATTCTGTGTTCTCTATTCTATTCCATTGGTTTGAGAATCAAAGTGATGTTGGCTTCATAGAATGAGTCCAGAAGTTTCTTTCCATTTTTTTGGGGGGGAAGAACAGCTTGAGAAGAATGTGTATTAACTCTGATTTAAATGTCTTGTAGAGATGGCCAACAGACACACAATATGATGCTCAGTGTCCCTCATGATCAGGGAAATACAAATTAAAATCACACTGAGATTCCACCTCACACCAGTCAGAGTGGCTAAAATGAGCAAATCAGAGGACTCTAGATGCTGGCGAGGATATGGAGAAACGGGCACCCTCCTACACTGTTGGTGGGAATGTAAACTGTTGCAACCCCTCTGGAAAGCAGTATGGAGTTTCCTCAAAAATTTAACAATATAACTCCCCTATGACCCAGCAGTAGCACTGCTAGGAATTTACCCGAGGGATACAGGAGTGCTGATGCATATGGACACATGTACCCCAATGTTCATGGCAGCACTCTCGACAATAGCCAAAACATGGAAAGAACCTAAGTGTCCATCAATAGACAAATGGATCAAGAAGATGTGGTTTGTCTATACAACGGAATACTACATGACAATGAGAAAAAATGAAATCTAGTCATGTGTAGCAACATGGATGGAACTTGAGGGTGTTATCCTCAGCGAAATAAGTCAGGCAGAGGACAGATACCATATGTTTGCACATATAGGTAAATTAGGAGGACCTTATCGGAGGACCATGGGGGAGATGAAGAGGAAAAATAGGGAGGGAGGCAAACCATGAGAGACTTTTGAATGATGAGAACTAATTGAGAACTGATAGGCATGGGGAGAGGGGAACGGGGGTGATGGGCATGGAGAAGGGCACTTGTGGGGATGAACATTGGGTGTTATATGGAAACCAACTTTATAATATACTATTTAAGAAAAAGAAATAAATAAAATGAACAAATCAGGAGACTATAGATGTTGGCGAGGTTTTGGAGAAACGAGCACCCTCCTACACTCTTGGTGGGAACGTAAACTGGTGCAGCCCCTCTGGAAAACAGTGTAGAGGTTCCTCAAAAATTTAACAGTAGAACTCCCCTAGGACCCAGCAGTAGCACTGCTAGGAATTTACCCAAGGGATACAGGAGTGCTGATGCATGTGGGCACATGTGCCCCAATGTTCATAGCAGCACTCTCACCAGTAGTCAAAACATGGAAAGAGCCTAAGTGTCCATCAAGAGACGAATGGATCAAGAAGATATGGTTTGTCTATACAATGGAATGCTACATGGCAATGAGAAAGAATGAAATCTGGCCATGTGTAGCAACATGGATGGACCTTGAGGGTGTTATGCTCAGCGAAGTAAGTCCGGGAGAGAAGGACTGATACCATATGTTTTCATGTATAGGTGGATTAGGAGGAGCTTATTGGAGGACCATGAGGGAGAAGAAGAGGAAAAATAGTTGGGGAGAGGGAGGTAGGCCAACATGCGAGACTCTGGAATGCTGAGTACAATCTGAGGGCTGATTGGGGTGGGGAAGAGGGGAAGGGTGTGATGAGCATGGAGGAAGGCACTTTTTGGGAAGAGTACTGGGTGTTATATGGAAACCAACTTGACAAACTATTTAAGGAAGAAAAAAAATGTTAATACCATTCAGAAACACCCTCACAGAAAAAAAATAATAAATGGTAGAATTCCCCACAGAAGCCATCTGGCTTACGGCCCTTATTTGTTGGGATATTTTTGATAGCTGATTCAATTTCTTCACTAGTTATAGGTCTGTTCAGATTTCTGTCTCTTCCTGTTTGAACTTGGTAGTTTTTGGGTTTTAGGAATTTGTCCTTTTCTTCCAGGTTGTCCAGGTTTTGGGCATATAATCTTTCATAGTATTCCCTGATAATTGCTTGTATTTCTAAGGGATTGGTTGTAATGAGTCCATTTTCATTCATGATTGACTATGTAGGTACTCTTTTTTTTTTTTTGAGAAGCCTGGCTAGAGTTTTGTTTATTTTTTCAAAAAACCAGCTCTTGGTTTCATTGATCTGTTCAACTGTGTGTTTGGATTCTATTTTGTTTATTTCTGCCCTGATCTTTATTATTTCTCTTTCTGCTAGGTTTAGGGTGTTCTTGCTCTGCTTCTATTTCCTTTAGGTGTGCTATTAGATTTTATGTTTTCACTTTTTCTAGTTTCTTCAGATAGGCCTGGATTGCAATGTATTTTCCTCTTATGACTGTCTTTGCTGCATCCCAAAGAATTTGGAATGTTGTGTTTTCATTTTAATTTGTTTCTATATATTTTTTATTTTTTTTTTGTCTAATTGCCTGGTTAAGCCATTAGTTCTTTAGTAGGGTATTCTTTGACCTCCATGCTTTTGGATGTTTTCCAGACTTTATTCTGTGGTTGATTTCAAGTTTCATAGCATTGTGATCTGAAAGCATGCATGGTGTGATCTCAATCTTTTATATTTATTGAGTGCTGCTTTGTGACCCAGTATGTGGTCTATTTTGGAAAGTGTACCATGTGCACTTGAGAAGAAAGTGAATTCCATAGCTTTGGGGAGTAGAGTTCTAAATATATCTGTCAAGTCCATCTGGTCCTTCAGGGCCATTGTTTATTTACTTATTTTCTATCTAGATAATTTGTCCATTGCTGAAAGTGGAATATTAAAGTCCCCTGCAATCACCACATTCTTACCAATAAGAATGTTTATATTTGTGATGACTTGCTTTATGTATTTGGGTGCTCCAGAATTTGGTGCATAGACATTGTAATTGTTAGCTCTTCCTGATGGATAGACCCTATAATTATTTTATAATACCCTTCTTCATCTCTTGTTACTGCCTTTACTTTAGAGTCCAGTTTGTCTGATATAAGTATGGCTACTCCAGCTTTCTTTTAACTTCCAGTAGCATGATAGATATTTCTCCATCCCCTCCCTTTCAATCTGAAGATGTCCTCAGGTCTGAAATGAATCTCTTATGGACAGCAAATGGATGGCTCTTGTTTTTTTATCCATTCTGATACCCTATGTCTTTTGATTGGAGTATTTAGTCTATTTACATTCATTGTTAGTATTGAAAGATATGGGTTTAGAGTCATTGTGTTCTTTCTAGGATTCATGCCTGTAGTGATGTCTCTGGTACTTTGTGTTCCTTGCAACATTTCCCTCATAGCGTCCCCCTTAGGATCTCTTGTAATACTGGTTTTGTGGTGATGAATTCCTTCAGTTTTTGTTTGGGACAAATCTTTATCTCTCCTTCCATTTTGAATGACATACTTGCTGTATAAAGGATTCTTGGCTGCATATGTTTGCTATTCTGCACACTGAATATTTCCCGCCACTCTCTTCTGGCCTGCCACGTTTCAGTAGATAGGTCTGCTATAACCCTTATGTGTGTAATCTTCTAGATTAACGCCCATTTGTCCCTCGCTGCTTTCAGAATTCTCTCTTTATCCTTGTATTTTGCCAGGTTCACTATTTTATGTTGTGCAGAAGATCAATTCAAGTTATGTCTGAGGGGATGTCTCTGTGCCTCTTGGATTTCAATATCTGTTTCCTTCCCCAGTTTGGGGATATTCTCAGCTATGATTTGCTCAACTACCCCTTCATCCCCTTTCTCTCTCTTGTTCTTCTTCTGGAATTCCTATGATATGGATATTGTTCTGTTTTATTCTATCACTCAGTTTTTGAATTCTCCTTTCGTGTTCCTAGATCATTTTGTCTCTCTTTTCCTCAGGTTCCTCTTTTTCCATAAGTTTATCTTCTAATTCACCCCTTTTGCTCTTCTACCTCTTCATTCCACGGTTATGCCGCTTCCATTTTATTTTGTATCTCATTTATAGCATTTTTAAATTCATCATAACTATTTCTAAGATCTTTGATCTCTGCATAAATGGATTCTCTGCTGTCTTCTATTCCGTTTTAAATCCGAGGAATTTATTTTATAACAATTATTCTAAATTCTTGTTCAGTTATGTTGCTTATACTGTTTTGATCACTTCTTTAGCTGTCACTTCTTCCTGGAATTTGTATGGAGGAGAATTCATCCATTTCATCATTTTGGCTAGCTTTCTGTCTCTTGTAAGTTTTAATAGCTTGTTATGTGCTCTGCACCTGTGAGTATTGCTATATTAAAGGAGACTCATACATTGTCCAGTGCCTGGTCATTCAGGAGGTATTTTTTGAAGAGTGTCATTTGCTCTATGTTGTGATTTTGGTTATTTCATTTCCTTACTTGTAGTGATGTTTTGGACTCTCCACCATGTGTGCTTTGGGTTGTTCTTTAAAGTAGCTGTTATGAGGCCGTCTTCCTAGTAGATTCTGTCTCCTTTCCTCCCAGTATCTTGGGGTTCAGAGTCCTTTGACTTCAGCCTTTCGTTGTTTGAGAGATGTGGTCGGGAAGTACAGAACCTTCTATTTCTCCACCATCTTCCAATCCCTGTGTCATGAGAGCCTTTTTAAAATCAGATTTGTGTGTTTTATTTTTTAGAAAGAGACAGAGCATCGATGGAGGAGGGGCAGAGGGAGAGGGAGACACAGATTCTGAAGCAGGCTCCAAGCTGTCAGCATAGAGCTTGATGCAGGGCTCAAAGTCTAACCTGCTAGATCATTACCTGAGCTGAAGTCAGGCACTAACCAAATAAGCCACCCAAGTGCCCCTACTCTGAGAACATTTAAAACAGCAATGAAGGAAATTCAAGAGGACACAAAGAAATGGAAAACATTCCACTATCATGGATTGGAATAACAAATACTGTTAAAATGTCTAAACTACACAAAGCATTCTACATATTTAATGGAACCCCTATCAAAATACAAGTAGCATTTTTTACAGAGATAGAAAAATGAAAGAATTAAACAAAAATCTTAAAATTTGTATGTAAAAAAAACCCTGAATAATCAATGAAACCTTGCAAAAGAAAAGAAAGTCACAATTCTGCACTTCAAGGTATATGACAAAGCTGTAGTGAACAAAACTGTATGGCACTGGCACAAATATAGACACATAGATCAATACAACAGAATACAAAATCTAGAAATGAACCCAAACGTATATGGTCAATTAATATTCAACAAAGCAGGAAAAAATATCCAACATAAAAAAGACCATTTCCTCACAAAATGATATTGGGAAAACTGGACAGCCATATGCAAGAGGACGAAACTGGACAGCATTCTTGCACCATACATGAAAATAAATTAAAAATGTATTAAACACATAAATGTGAAACCTTAATATATAAAATTCCTAGAAGAGGACAGAAGCAATAATCTCTTTGACATCAGCTGTAGGAAATTGTTTCTAGATATACCTCCTGAGGCATGGGAAACAAAAGCAAAAATAAAATATTGGGATTTCATCAAAATTAAAAGCCACTGAGACTTTGCGCTGTCTTTGTTATCATAACAGAAACTAGTCTATCCTGACTATTCTATACCCTATGACTCAGAAATTCCATTCTTGTGTATATACTCCAGAGAAATTCTTAAACTGTTCACCAGGATACATCTATAAGAATATTGCATAAGAATATTGTGTAAGAATAACAGCACTGCCCATGGAAGCAGGAAAAAAATAATATCTACGAGAAGTTTAATGATAAACTAGAAAGAAGTGAAAGTAAAGAATCATTGTATATATGAAAACGTATGAATCTGAAAATCTTCCCAGTTTTAGAAACAGCAAGACACACAAGAATACAAATAGCATGGCTCCAGTTTTAGAAATTCAATAAAATGCAAAGAAAATGTATTATGTAGGGACAGATATGTGTGGTAAGTTATATAAAGATTATATAATTAACACAAAAATAAGAATATTGCTTACCTTACAATTTAAGAAATGATATTGAAAATATGAACAATAATAATAGTAGCTACCTCTACATGCCAAGTAATTATCCAGATACCTTATATGTATTAACATTTAATAGTGAAAAAAACTTATGTGGCAAATGTTATTTAATTATAACTCCCATTTTGTAGTTTGGAAAATGAAGCATGGGGCAGATATGTAATATTCCTGAGTTCATGAAGATACCAAATAATAGAGCTTTGGAATTGAAGTCAGGTGGTCTGACTATACTCTTAACTATTGTGTTATATTAGAATGGGTTGAATGGTGCCCTTCTGAAGCACTAATATTCTATTTGTTCACCTAAATGGTAGATAAATCAAAGTTCATTTTCTCATGTTCTTTAAACTATACAGAGTCATTTTATATATTATATTGTACATGTGTTATTTTCACATCTATGGAAAAATAATAAAAGATAATAACATTTAATAATAAAAATTATGAAAGTAATTCTGGGTTTCCTTTTTAAAGAAATCACAAAAACAGATGGAAGCATGGATTGGAGCTATTAACATAAAATATATGAAAAGGGGAGGAGTTAAAATCCTTTAGAAGTAGGGAGACTCTGGGCTTTCCTCATCCCTCAAACACAGCTCTGTTGAGGTCAGATCACTTGGAACACCCAGGAAATAGATCTGTGCAGGATCTCCGTGGTTGGAGGGAGTTAGTGTGACAGGTTCAAAGTGTGTGGAGCTAAATTGGGGGAGGGAAAAAGTTTCCCACACTTTTTGTGGAGAGACAAAGGGAGAGAAAGAGAGAGGGCTGAAGAGAGTGTGGCATTAGGTTTGTACAAGAGTAAAACTTCTCTGAATCAAGGACTGGGGAGTGAGAAGTACTGAGTGTCACAGGTTGTTGTTGTTGTTGTTGTTTTTTTTTAATAGCATTTGGAATTCAAATTCTGAGGTTTTGGAAGTGTATTACTTTCTGTGGTGTGGAGCTATGGTGCAAGCTGCTTGGGAGGAGGGAGCTGGCCCCAGAGTGCATAGTGTGGTGTTGGGATATCTGAAGTGCACTGGGAGAGAACATTCCCCTTCCTGGAGTACTTTTTGAAGAGGGTATACGGACTCTCCAAGGACAAAAGACCTGTAAGTGCCATCAAAAGACTTTTCATTGGCAGGGGACAGAGGCACATCCAGAGGGCATATAAAGTTTTTGCTGCTTTTAGTGGTGCTAAAAGCATAGATTCCTTGTACCGCACAGACATGGGACTGATTTTTCTGGGACAAATGACATCAGACACCACCTGGAGAGGCTCTACCCAAGAGGGGTGAGCGGGTCTGCCTGGTGTCGGGTCCTTCAAGACTTAAAGTTTTGAATCCCAGCTTCAGGGCAAAGAAAATACAGGAGAGGTTCAGTGCAGGGCAAGCTGATTGTCCTTGCTATTCTGTGAGGGCTGCCTAAACAGCAGGGGATTGTCCTGGGATGAGATATTGGAGTGGTGCGATCCCCTCCCCCCAACACCAACATTATGGGACCTGAGAAAGCAGCACAGCAGCCCCCAGTGGAGGTGGGACTCATTACACTAAATCCCACCCCCTCTGCCTGACAACTGCTTATTCACTGGGGCAAGATAGACTCTGAGCCAATGCAGTGGGCCTCTCCTCCAGAAGACCAGCACAAGCAGCACCATGCATGTACCAAGTGTACTGAAAATTGAGTGCTTCAAAACAACACCTGTGCTTCTGGTGGAAATAGGCCAGGCTTAAATATTTTTCTTTCTTCTTTTTTCTTCTTCTTTTTGTTTGGAATTAGGCTCATAGTTTCTTGGTTGTGTTTTTGTTTTTATTTTTTCATTTTGTTTTCTATTTGGGGGGGGATCAGGCCCCTTTGTTTCTTTTCTTTTTCTTTTTTAATTTTTCCTTTCTTTTTCTTTAAAATAAGTCTTATGGGTTTTTTTTGATTTGCAGTAGGGTTTCTCTTGTTCTCTTTCCTTTTCTCTTTATTTTGGTGGGGGGATCAGACTTTTCATTCCCCCTTTTCTCCAGACATATTTGAACAATCAAAGCACAGGTCCAAATACTCCTCTGCAAGCAAGGAGGAACTCTGCAGAAGACTGTCCAGTGGGAAATAGCAACCAAAAAGCAACAGCAGAGTGCACAGAGAATACACCAGAAAAACTTATTGAAGTGCCAGGCCCTGGACAGCATATGACACATTTTTAATATAGCATTACTCTTAGGTGCAAAAAATATAACAAACTTTTAAAACATGCAAAAGACAGAAACTGAGCCAAAATGATAAGATGGAGTAATTCTCCCCAAAAGAAGAAGAAATCACAGCCAGTGACTTGGTCAAAACAGATATAAGCAATATATCTGAACAAAAATTTAGAACAACAGTCATAAGCCTATTATCAGGGCTTGCAAAAAGCAGGGAAGACACCAGAGAAACACTTGCTGCAGAGATCAAAGACCTAAAAATTAGTCAGGCTGAAATAAAAAGTGCTATAACTGTGAGGCAAAACCAACTGGAAACAGTCACAATGGGGAAAAAAAAAGAAGCAGAGGAGAGAATAGATGATATAGAAGATAAAATTATGGAAAATAATGAAGGTGTAAAGGAGAGGGAAAGAACTATTAGCTCACAAAGGGAGACTTTGAGAAGTTAGTGATTGCATAAAACAAAACAATATCCGAATCACAGGAGTCCAAGAAGAACAGTGGGGAAAGGGGGCAGATTTCTTTTAACAAATTATAGATGAGAACTTCCCTACTCTGGGAAAGGAAACAGACATTCAAGTCCAAGAGGCACAGAAAGCACTTCTCAAAATCAATGACAACAGGTCAACACCATGACATATACAAAATACAAAGACAAAGAGAGTATTCTGAAAGCAACTAGGGACAAAGTGTGCTCAAACTACAAGGGTAGACACATAAGGTTAGCAGCAGACCTGTCCACTGAAACTTGGCAGGCCAGAGGTAAGTGGCAGGAAATATTCAATGTGCGGAATGGGAAAAATATGCAGCCAAGAATTCTTTATCCAGAAAGGCTGTCATTCATATTAGAAGGAAAGATAGTTTCCCAGACAAACAAAAACTAAAGGAGTTCATGACCACTAAAAGAAACTTGCAAGTAATTTTAAGGGGGACTCGGAGTGAAGAAAAAAGAAAGAAGACCAAAACAACAATGACTACAAAGGATCAGAGAACATCACGAGAAACAACAACTCTTCACGTAACACGATGGTACTAAATCCATATCATTCAATAATCATTCTGAATGTAAATAGATTAACTGCTCCAATCAAAAGACACAGGATATCAGATGGATAAAAGAACAAGATAATTAATACGCTGCCTACGAGAGACTCATTTTAGACCTAAAAACACCTGCAGATTGAAAGTGAGAAGATGGAAAACCATCTGTCATGCTGATGGATGTCAAAAGAAGGCCAGAGTAGCCATACACATATCAGACAAACTAGATTTTAAAGTAAAGAATGTAGCAAGAGATGATGAAGGGTATTATATCATAATTAAGGAGTCTATCCATCAAGATCCAACAGTTGTAAATATTTATGCCCCCACCTTAAAAGATATCATAATTAAGGAGTCTATCCATCAAGATCCAACAGTTGTAAATATTTATGCCCCCACCTTAAAAGAAGCCAAATATATAAATCAATCACAAAGATAAGCAAACTCATTGATAATAATACCATTATTGTAGGAGACTTTAATACTCCACTTACAGCAAAGGACAGATCATCTAAGCGAAAATCAACAAGGAAACAATGGCTTTGATTGACACACTGGATTGGATGGACTTAACAGATATATTCTGACCATTTTTTCCTAAAGCAGAAGAATACACATTCTTCTTGAGTGAAAATGGAACATTCTCCACAGTAGATCATATAGTGGGCCGAAAATCAGGCTTCAGTAGGTACAAAAGATCAAGATTATACCATCCATGCATATTTTCAAATTACAACAGTATGAAACTTGAAATCAACCAAAGGAAAATTTTGGAAAGCCCTCAAAACATAGAGGTCAAAGAACATCCTAATAAAGAATGAATGCATTAAGCAAGAAAACAAAGAATTTTAAAAGTACATAGACAATGAAAATGAAAACACGACAGTCCAAATCCTTTAGGATGCAGAAAAGGCAGTCCTAAGAGGGAAGTATATTGGAATTCAGGCCTATCTCAAGAAACAACAATGATCCCAAATACACAGTCTAACCTTACACCTAAAGGAGATGAAAAATGAACAGCAAATAAAGCTTAAAGCCAGCAGAAGAAAGGAAATAATAAATATTAGAGGAGAAATAAATTACATAGGAAGAAACACAAAAACCCGGTAGGATATATCAATGAACCCAAGAACTGGTTCTTTGAAACAATAACAAAATTGATAAACCCCTAGCCAGACTTATCAGAAAGTAAAAGAAAAGATAAAATCATGAATGAAAGAAGATAGATCACAACCAACAGCACAGAAGTACAAATAATTATAAGATAATACTATGAAAAATTATATGCCAGCAAACTGGGCAACCTGGAAGAAATGGACAAATTCCTAGATACTCACAGACTAACAAAACTGAAACAGGAAGAAATACAAAACTTAAAGAGGCCCATAACTAGCAAAGAAATTGAATCAGTTATCAAAAATCTCCCAACAAACAAGGTTCCTGGGCCAGATGGCTTCCCAGGGGAATTCTACCCGACATCTAAAGAAGAGTTAATACCTATTCTTCTCAAATTGTTACAAAATATAAAAATGAAAAGAACACTTCGAAACTCACTCTATGAGGCCAGCATTACCTTGATTCCAAAACCAGACAGAAACCCCAGTAAAAAGTTAAATAAGTCAATATCCCTGATGATGCAAAATTCTTAACAAGATGCTAGCAAATTGAATTCAAAAATACATTAAAAGAGTTATTCATCATGAAAAAGTGTGATTTATTCTTGGGCTACAGGGCTGGCTCAAAATTCACAAAACAGTCAGTGTGATGTGCCATATTAATAAAAGATAAGAAACATAAGATCTTATCAATGTATGCAGAAAAAGAATTTGAAAAAATACAGCATTCACTATTGATAGAAAAAAACCCATAGCAAAGTAGGGATAGAAGGAACACACCTCAACATCATAAAGACTATATATGAAAGACTCAGAGCTAATATCACCCTCAATGGGGAAAAAGTGAGAATCTTTACCGATGGTTAGGAACAAGACAAGGATGCCCACTCTCACCATTTGTATTTAATATAGTACTAGATGTCTTCGCCTCAGCAATGATACCAAATATCTAAATAAATAAAGTATATACAAATCAGCAAGGAAGTCAACTTTCACTCTTTGCATATCAAATGATACTCTATGTAGAAAACCCAAAAGACTCCACTAAAAATTTGCTAGAACTAATACATGAATTCACCAAAGTCACAGGATATAAAATTGATGTGCAGAAATCGGTTACACTTATATACACTAATAATGAAGCATAATAAAAAGAAATAAATCCCACTTACAATTCCACCAAAACAATAAGATACCTAGGAATAATACTAAGGAGATAACTTTTCTATACTCTGAAAACTATAGAAGACTTATGAAAGATATTGAAGAGGACACGAAGAAATGGAAAAACATTGCATGCTCATGGAGTAGAAGAACAAACATTGTTAAAATGTCTATACTACCCAAAGCAATCTACACATTTAATGCAATCCCTATGAAAATACCACCAACATTCTTTGGAGAGCTAGATCAAACAGTCCTTAAATTTGTATGGAACCACAAAAGACCAAATAGCCAAAGCAATCCTGAAAAAGGAAAACAAAACTAGAGATCTTACAATTTTGAATTTCAAACTTTATTACTAAGTTGCAGTCATCAAGACAGTATGGTACTGGCACAAAAACAGACACATAGATCATTGGAACAGAATAGAAAATCCAGAAATGAACCCACAACTATATGGTCAACTCATCTTCAACAACGCTGGAAATAATTTCCAATGGAAAAAAGACAATTCAAGAAATGGTGTTGGAAAAACTGGATGGTGACATATAAAAGAATGAAACTGGACCTCTTTATTACATCATACACAAAAATAAATTCAAAATGGATGAAAGACCTAAATTTGAGACAGAAAACCATCAAACTCCTAGAAGAGAACACAGGTCACACCTCTTTGACTTCATCCAGAGCAACTTCTTACTAGACATGTCGCCAAGGGCAAGGGAAACAAAAGCAAAAATGAACTATTGGGACTTTATCAAGATAAAAAGCTTTTGCACAGTGAAGGAAACCATCAGCAAAACTAAAAGGCAGCCTATTTAATGGTAGAAGATGTTTGCAAATGACATATCAGATAAAGGGTTAGTATACAAAATGTATAAAGAACTTACCAAACTCAACACCCAAAAAACAAATAATCCAGTTAAGAAATGGTCAGAAGACATGAATAGACATTTTTCTAAAGAAGACATCCAGATAACTTACAGACATTTGAAAAGATGCTCAACATCACTCATCATGATGGAAATGCAAACCAAAGCCACAATGAGATGCAACTTCACACCTGTCAGAATGACTAAAATCCACAACACAAGGAACAATAGGTGTTGGCAAGGATGTGCAGAAGGAGAAACCCTCTTGCACTGTTGGTGGGAATGCAAACTGGTGCAGCTACTCTGGAGAAAAGTATGGAGGTTCCTCAAACCAGTAAAAACAGAACTACCCTATGATCCACCAATGCACTACTAGGTATTTACCCAGAGGTATAAAAATACAGATTTGAAGGGGTACACACACCCCATATTTATAGCAGCATTATCAACAATAGCCAAACTGGTGATAGCTGAAATGTCCATAAACTGATGAATGGATACAGAAAATGTAGTAAATATATATACAATGGAATATTTTTCAGCCATTAAATAAATGAAATCTTGGGACATCTGGGTGGCTCAGTTGGTAAGCAACTGATTTTGGATCAGGTCATGATCTCACAGTTCATGGATTTGTGTCCTCTGTTGGGCTCTTTGCTGACGGCTCAGAACCTGGAGCCCACTTCAGATTCTGTGTCTCCCTCTCTTTCTGCCCATCCCCCACTTGTTCTCTCTCTCTCTCACTCTCTCTCTCAAAACTAAATAAACATTAAAAAATAAAAAATAAAATACAATAATGAAATATTGCCATTTGTAACGATGTGGATGAAGTTAGATTGTATTATGCTAACTACAGTAAGTCAATCAGAAAGGCAAATACCATATGATTTCATTCATATGTGGAATTTAAGAAAGAAGTTGTATGAATATATAGGAAGAAGTGGGGAAGAGAAGAAAGGAAACTAATGACAGGAGACTCTTAATGAGAGAGAACAAATTGAGGGTTGATTGAAGGATATTTATGGGAGATAGGCTTCATGAGTAATGGATATTAAGGAGGGCACTCGTTTTGATGAGCACTGGGTGTTGTATGTAAGGGATGAATCACTGAATTCTACTTCTGAAAATAAAAAGATAAAAGAAAATGTGAGAAACACTTGGGGAGACCAAAGGTTGTCAAGGTCTCTCTGTGTATGCATGTATGTGTGTGCACAAGGAATATTTTTCAGCTTAATGCATGGATTAGACACAAACAATAATGGAAAAATATTTTATATGAGAGCTTTTGTATCCTATTACTCTTTTTTTTTTTTTTACAAATAGTTTATTGTCAAGTTGGTTTCCATATAACACCCAGTGCTCATCCCCACAAGGGCCCCCCTCCATGCCTATCACCACCCTCCCCCGCTACACCCGTCAGTCCTCAGTTTGTTCTCAGCGTTCAAGAGTCTCTCATGGTTTGCCTCCCTCCCTCTCTCCCACTATTTCCCCCCTTCTTCTCCACGGTCCTCCGTTAAGTTCCTCCTAATCCTCCTATACGTGCAAACATATGATATTTGTCCTTCTCTGCCTGACTTATTTCATTCAGCATAACACCCTCAAGGTCCATCCATGTTGCTACACATGGCCAGATTTCATTCCTTCTCATTGCCATGTATTCCATCGTATAGATAAACCACATCTTCTTGATCCATTCGTCTGTTGATGGACACTTAGGCTCTTTCCATGTTTTAACTTGTGGAGAGTGCTGTTATGAACATTGGGGTACATGTGGTCCTATGCATCAGAATTTCTATATCCTTTGGGTAAGTTCCTAGCAGTGCTATTGCAGGGTCATAGGGGAGTTTTATTGTTAATTTCCTTAGGAACCTCCACACTGTTTTCCAGAGGGGCTGTACCAGTTTACATTCCCACCAACAGGGTAGGAGGGTGCCTGTTTCTCCACATCCTTGCCAGCATATCCAGTTCTCTGATTTGCTCATTTTAGCAACTCTGAGTGGTGTGAGGTGGTATCAGTGTCATTTTGATTTGTATTTCCCAAATGAGGAGGGATGCTGAGCATCATTTCATGTGTCTGTTGGCCATCTGGATGTCCTCTTTGGAGAAGTGTCTGTTCATATCTTCTGCCCATTTCTTTACTGGTTTGTTTGTTTTTCAGGTGTGGAGTTTGGTGAGTTCCTTATAGATTTTGGACATTAACCCTTTATCTTATATGTCATTTGCAACCATCTTTTCCCATTCCGTTGGTTGCCTATTACTTTTGTGGGTTGTTTCCTTTGCCGTGCAGAAGCCTTTAATCTTGATGAGGTCCCAATCATTTATTTTTGTTCTTGATTCCCTTTCTTTCAGGGATGTGTCAGGTAAGACATTGCTGCGGTGGAGGTCAAGGAGGTTGTTTCCGCCTGTCTCCTCTAGGGTTTTGATGGTTTCCTGTCTCACATTCAGGTCCTTTATCCATTTTGAGTTTATATTTGTGTATGGTGTGAGAAATTGATCTAGTTTCATTCTTCTGCATGTTGCTGTCCAGTTCCCAACACCATCTGTTAAAGAGGCTGTCTTTTTTCCATTGGATACGCTTTCCTGCTTTGTCAAAGATTAGTTGGCTGTATACCTTTGTGTCCAGCTCTGAGTTCTCAATTCTATTCCATTGGTCTATGTGTTTGTTTTTGTGCCAATACCATACTGTCTTGATGATGACAGCTTTGTAGTAGAGGCTAAATTCTCGATGGTGATACCTCCCATTTTGGTTTTCTTCTTCAATATTACTTTGGCTATTCAGGGTCTTTGAGGTTCCATACAGATTTTAGGATAGTTAGCTCTAGTTTTGAGAAGTATGTTGGTGCCATTTTGATTGGAATTGCATTGAATGTGTAGATTGCCTTGGGTGGTAATGACACTTTAACTATATTTATTCCTCCTATCCGTGAGCATGGAATGTGTTTCCATTTCTTTGTGTCTTCTTCAATTTCTTTCATAAGTTTTCTTTTTTTTTTAAATATTTTTTTATTTTTATTTCAAGGAGAGAGAGAGACAGCGCGAGCAGGGGAGGGTCAGAGAGAGAGGGAATCACAGACTGAAACAGGCTCCAGGCTCTGAGCTGGCAGTCAGCACAGAGCCCGACGCGGGGCTCAAACTCACGAACTGCGGATCATGACCTAAGCGAAAGTCGGACGCTCAACCGACTAAGCCACCCAGGCGCCCCTCTTTCATAAGTTTTCTATAGTTTTAATCATACAGATCTCTTGTATCCTTGGTTAGGTTTATTCCTAGGTATTTTATAGTTTTTTGTGCAATTGTGAATGGGATCAGCTTCTTGATTTTTCTTTCTGCTGCTTCATTATTGGTGTATAAAAATGCAACCCATTTCTGTACGTTGATTTTGTACCCTGCAACTTGGCTGAATTCTTGGATCAGTTCCAGTAGGCTTCTGGTGGAGTCTGTCGGGTTTTCTATGTAGAGTATCATGTCGTCTGCGAAAAGTGAAAGTTTGACTTCCTCTTTGCCAGTTCTGATGCCTTTTATTTCCTTTTGTTGTCTGATGGCTGATGCTAGACTTCCAGCACTATGTTAATAGCAGTGCTGGGAATGAACATCCCTGTTGTGTTCCTGATCTCAGGGAGAAAGCTCTCAGTTTTTCCCCGTTGAGGATGATGTTAGCTAATGGCTTGTCATAGATGGCTTTTATGATGATTAAATAGGTTCCTTCTATCCCAACATTCCCTATTGTCTTTATTAAGAAGGGATGCTGTATTTTGTCAAATGCTTTTTCTGCATCAATCGACAGGATCATATGGTTTTTATCTTTTCTTTTGTTGATGTGATGTATCACATTGATTGAATTGCTAATGTTGAACCAGCCCTGTAACCCAGGAATGAATCCCATTTGATCTTGGTGGATAATTCTTTTTATGTGCTGTTGGATTCCATTTGCAAGTATCTTGTTGAGGATTTTTGCATCTGTATTCATGAAGGATATTGGCCTGTAGTTCTCTTTTTTTGCTGGATCTCTGTCTGGCTTGGGAATCAGAGTGATGCTGGCTTCATAAAATGAGGCTGGAAGTTTTCCTTCGATTTCTATTTTTTGGAATAGCTTGAGAAGAATTTGTATTAATTCTGTTTTAAATGTGTGGTAGAATTCCCCGGGGAAGCCATCTGGTCCTGGACTCTTATTTGTTGGCAGATTTTTGATCATTGATTCGATTTCCTCACTATTTATGGGTCTGTTCAGATTTTGTATCTCTTCCCGTGCGAATTTTGGTAGTGGGTGTTCGTTTAGGAATTTGTCCATTTCTTCTAAGTTGTCCAGTTTGTTGGCATATAGTTTTTGATAGTACTCCCTGATAATTTCCTGTATTTCTGAGGGGTTGGTTGTAATAATTCCATTTTCATTCATGATTTTGTCCATTTGGGTGCTCTCTCTTTTCTTTTGGAGAAGCCTGGCTAGAGATTTGTGAATTTTGTTTATTTTTTCACAAAACCAACTCTTGGTTTCATTGATC